>CM039433.1:11558767-12140961 GCA_022379115.2 Bauhinia variegata
ATAACTCTCTGCGAAGATAGCATTGCTAGGGTTTAAAACTGATCTATAGATAAGGAGTTTCATAAGTTACAGGTCAATGAAAGACGAGAAGTTTTGTTGCATATAAACAATGGCTCTACACACAACCGCTGTTTATAATACAAAGGAATTTAGACAGTGGTTGCTTAGAGGCGAAGGAGGAGGAGGGGGAAAGTTCATGATATAAGTATTATATACAAAGGAATTTCTTTTGCTTTTGGAGGGAGGGGAGGGGGCTGCCCCAATTTAATAATACTTAGTCCTGTTTTGTTTTGGGAAATGTTGATCACCATGAGATAAGGAACCAAAAGTAATTATATATATATATATATATATATATATATATATATATATATATATAAAAGAGGAATACTGGCAACATTCTAATCATCCCTCATGTTTTCTTCATTTTATATGCTTTACTATACATTATATACATGGTAACATTTCAACTTTACACCTTTCATCTAAATTTTCATTGTACCCACTAAATTTTCTTTGGTACTTCTCAAATTTTATACAATATGCATATAAGTATAAGAATGTTGATAATTATAAATTTGAACAACAAAGGTTATTTCAGTTAGTAGGGATGAAAATCATTTCTTGTAAAGATGCTAGTTCAAATCTCTCAATTAATATGAGGACTTTATTAGTAGATAATTCATAAGTATCTCTATAAACACTCTCTAAGTTTAGACGGTTATTCTAACCCTAATAAGCTTTGAAACTTAACTCACCTAGACTTGATTACAAAAAAAATAAAATTTTATATTAGACACAACAGTCTTTATGCAAATAATAATAATAACAACTTATTTAATAAAGAGAGTTTTACCTTTGGCAATGTTATCATGTTCAAATCTAAATTAATTATCATAAAAAAAATAATTATCAGTGATATAAGTATGTGCCATAACAATAATGAGTTACCAATCTATGAAATAAAATAGACAATCTATTATTCTATTCCAATTATGCACTCTTTCATGTTGTTTCCCAGTTAAGAACATGATGTCCAACTTTGCAGGTGTGGAAAAAGAGTTCAGCCAGAATGTCTTCAAACTTCAATGTTTCTTAAGAACCTATCTAGAACCTGAAATTTTAACATTCATTCCATAAAACACGTGGTTGATATTTCTTTTACGGGACCCACACAAGCTAATCTGGCTAACAATTTTGTGCTCTCTTCATTGGATATACACAACAATATAAACAGAGCAATCATCATTTCTATTCAGCTAAAATCAAATATGCATGGCTAAATATTTTCCCAAACATCAGCACTTTAATACAACAACAAAATATGGAAAGATCTCTATCACCTCTTGAGTCCTCATAATGACTTCAATCTCCCACGACTCTATGTTTAGCTTCCCGTCTATAATGAATGCCTAAACTTGAACCATCACTTTTTCAACAATCCAGCTAATTCACCCTTCTCATACATTGAGGACAGAATATCACAGCCTCCAACCAGTTCACCATCAACAAAGATCTGTGGGAATGTGGGCCAGTTACTATACTTCTTAAGGGTCTCCCTTAATCCAGGGTTATACTCTTCATCGAGTACATCAACACTCTCATAATCTATTCCTTCACTTTCAAGAATGCCAATCACTTTCTGTGAGAATCCGCATAGTGGTGCGCTTCTTGAGCCCTTGATGAATGCAACAACCTTGTTCTCCTTAACCAACTTGTCAATGAGGTCCTCGAGTGGTATGGTTAATTGCATATGACGACCTGGGGTTAGTCGAAGGTCGGGCTTCTTCTTCGGCGGCTGCCTAACCCAAGTGATGTTTCCTGATTCATTACCCGGTGGAACTTTTCCACTGACTTTTATGTATTCTTCCATCCATGATTTCCATGCTTGTGTTAGAGATGCTCTGTCAGGCTCATCTACTACCCCAACCTGCATCAGACAAATTAAAAATGAATTCCATATTAGAAATGTACCATCAATGGAGAATGGCGAATGACAATATGTCACAAAAGCATATTCTTACAAGAAATAGAAGCAGAAATCCTTCAAGGGATAGTCTCAATATCTAATACTGGACCATATGTATGGAATTTCATTTCTTTAGCTCTGATAATATTAAGCCCTGCTGTTTAAATCATCTAATCAAGTGTTGCAATGATATATTTTGAGAGAACATCAATCATAATGGCGATGACTAAGGAATTATCATGCAGGTAGAAGTTAAAGATATATTGCAGAATATCCACTTTCTCTACAATATTGCATTAAGATGCTCACAGCATAAAGTTCAACCAAAACAACTCTCAACTTGATCAAAACTGGGAATAAAATGATCTAGGGTTGTACCACGAATGAAATCAATCACTCTCTAGTACATCTCTTGTATTGGTGAATCACATAACATCTTCTCAAACATGAGTTTTTTTTTTTTTTTTTAAAAAAAACAAAAACTTTGATCCAGATCAGAGCTTTAATGTTGGCAAAATAATGCAGTATATACAACATTTACAACAACAAGAAGCTTAATCTCACGGGGTAAGATTGACTATATGAATTGCATATCGCCATTGGACTCTACCAAAAACTGGATTTTCAGAAATATTAGCAATATATACAACATTTGAGTGATAAAACTTTACAAGTTCATCTTATGCTATTATTATCAAGCTTTAAAGCTAAGTTTAACAAATGAGAACAGAAATGGGGAAAACGTTATACAGTTGAAGAATGATTTGATATCATTAAACAAGATTAAAGGAAATCTTACAACCCATTTGGTAGACAAATCCTGATTCCATTCATAGAATGAGATATATATATAAAATGGAATAGCCCACGCTCTACTCATGTAAATAATGTATCTCGAATCAAATCAACATTTTTGTTTCCTTTCCTCAACTTACTCTTTTTAATTATACTTTTGCTTATTTTTTAGAAAAAAGCCCTTTTTTCTGCCCCTTTGTACTATTGTCAATTTCAAAAAAGACCTTAGACCTTATTAAGTTAGTTTTTTTTTTTTTTGAATAAAGAACAACATTGTCTTTTAAACCAATTATGACTTCATTTTAAATTGGATTGCATCACCTACCAAACTATGGAATGGAATACCCATTCCATTCCTATTCCTATTCTTATTTCCATTAGGATTTTATGATTTTCATTCTGTGTACAATTCGAGCCATTAGTACCACTGTTATATGATATATATTCTATTTTATTTTATTTTTCTGTATATCCTCATGGGACAGATGAAAAATCTCCACCCCAATTTTCATTCCCTTCTCTGTATTCTTTCTCAAGCTATCACTTCCCATTTTAAAACATTTCATTTTCGTTCCATCAATTTTATCACTTGTATGCACGCTTATAAGAGTAAAACTAGCTTTTAGCACCCTTAATATAATAAGAAACTAAAAGGTTGAATTAGCCTTACCTTGACGGAGCCGCAGAGCTCCGGCACCGATTTCAGGTGACCAGAAACGCTTGCGGCTATATTACGCGATATCCCAATGAACTGAAGCTCATCGTTCTTATCATAAACAGCATAAACGCCGGTAGCCGACGGCAGTGCTCCGGAAGCATCCCCATTTTCGGCAGACACAGCAAGCTGTTCTGTCTCCCCGAGGTTCTTCACAGCTAAAGCTACCAATAATGACCGAGGTTTATCAGAATTATAGGGTTTCAGAGAAATTGAAGAAGGAAAAATCGCACAAGGCTTGGTTTGTGAATTAAATAACAAGGAAGGGGTATTTTGGGAAGCGCTAGAAGAAAAGAAACGAAGAGTAGATAGACTCTGTATGGAAGAGAAGTTGATCGTAGCCATTGAAGAAGAATCAGAGTGGCTCAGTGACAGAACTAGAAGGACGGAACTCAGCTCCTTCTCATAAGCTAGACTCGATAAAATTTGATTGACCACATGACTGGGCTCGGTTTTAGGGCCACCAGCCCAAAAGTAGGGCAAATAAGTAATTTCCGCTTTGCCAATTAACTATGGGGTGTTATTTGTTACACCCCACCACACACCTTACTCCCATATTTGATTTTTGGGTATTAATTCCTCCCGCCCCTCCTTTAACTTGGCCCCCCCTCTCCCATTTTTTTTCATTTCTTCCAAAACTACCCTTGTGCCCTAAATAGGCTACCCCACTCTTCTCTTCTCTTTCATTCCTCGCGCATGCAGCCGCAACCCTCCTGAACAACAACACTAATTTCTCTACTTTCTTCTTCATTTTCTTCAAGCTTTTTAGTGGATTTCCTTCACATTTAAGGTATGCATGTGTATGTTTTCTATTGTTTTGATGTTTTACTTTACACATTGTTAAGTTTGATGAGGAAAAAATGGTGAAAAAGGTGAGAAAGGGTGGAAGAAGTTAGAACAAGGTTAGAGGTTGAAAGGGCCATGGAGAACCGATGGGGGCTTGAATTCGGTCATAGAGAGCTAATTGGGGTGTGATTCGGACATGTAGAGCTAATTGGGGTGTGATTCAGACATGGATAGCCAATTGGGGTGTGATTCGGACATGGAGAGCCAATTGGGGTGTGATTCGGACATGGAGAGCCAATTGGGGTGTGATTTGGACATGGAGAGCCGTTTGATATGGGAATTGGCTTTGAAGAGCCAAATTGGTTTTAGGTGCATTGAATACCTATGATAGCACATTGGTCTTTGTGGAAATTTTAGAAAATATAGTGTAGTGGTTTGTTAAAGATGGGAGCATGCATGTTGGGCAATTTGGCAATGGCACAAGTACTTGATTTCTACTACCTACCAAGGACAAATAATATCTTATTTAACTGAAATGGCTAGCTTGAAAGTTTTTGGTTTCTTTTTGTTAAATTTTGGCATCATGAGGCTGGAGGGTGGATTAACAAAAACTAGATAAAAGCATTAATGAAAGTTTGTTCCAAATTAAAAGGCTTTGATTAGGTTGATAATAATTACTTATTTTAGTTTTGTAAGTATCAAGCCATTGAAAGTAAATTGAGAGTTGTAGGGTTTGTGTGTTTTTGTTTGATGGTAAATGATCTATTAAACAAATGATGTTAATAGTTATATTTTATTTGATGTTAAATGATCTGTTTAACACATGATATGAATTGTTTGAATGTATTTGATGTTGAATTAGCTGTGTTAACATTGTTGCTGGAAAAAAAATGGTTAGGACGAAGAACCCAGCTTTTAGAGATGCCGCACTAGCAGAAGAGCATGAGCAGGCTGTATGTCGTCGACCAATGGCATCTGAGGAAAGATAACGGGTGAACCGTAGGGAAGAACAGGCTCCTGCTCGAGAGCTTTCGGTTGATAATGTTCGACCGACGGCTCCCTCGGATGACTCCAATTCAACAGATAATGACAAGGGAGCGGCACCGAAAGAGGTAGTGAAGGTGATCTGGAGAAGTGACCTCCTCACTTCTCCAGCCCCAGGTGATCCATATGATATGTCAGTGTTGAGAAGATATGGGGGCCACACTGCATTGCATGTATGGGCAGGTGAACCAGTAAGTTATCATAGATAGGAAATTTATGTGTAGATTGATTCATACTCCTCATAATTGTGCACCGACTGTTTACATTTTGATTCAACATTTTTATTGATGTAATACAGGCACAACAAGTTCATTGAAGTAGGAAATACAATTCTCATGGCTCTCATCAATGCAAGATCTCTATCGGTCACAATGACTTGTGGGCACAAGTCACTGCCAAATTAAGCCTCTTAACTTCATAATAGCCCATTCAAAGTTGTCAGTACGTTCAGACTCCATTTATGAAAACCCTACTGAAAATGTCAATTATGTTGATGTCACACCGACAATCTCAAAATAGTGGGAGACAATACCTATTCTTGTATGTGCTATCTATCATCAGAACAATAGGAAAGTCATTCAACAGCTTCATTGAGTCAGGGTGCGTCCAGAATATGTCCTTCACCACATCTGACCCCTCATCACACCTATACTAGTATAAATATTTGGATTCATCCAAACATTTCATTAAATGTTGTATTGGCATTCGTGGACCCTTAATCTTCACCATATAATGTTGTCTAGCATTATATATCTGTATGATAGTTACCACGTTTTCTGCATTTTTTTTCTTCAGAGATAGCAGTATATCTTGAGGGAGAACCCTGTTCTGCGTCATATCTTCCACTATAGTTAACTCTTCCTGATTTAAACGTCTAGCATATGGATGCCTAACCAACGACTCAGCTAGAGGATGGTTATGGTATCCACATTGCACTCGCACCTTCCATAAACCATTAGCCCATTGTCTTCCCTTCAATTTAAATGGACATCCACATTTCTTTGTTGCAGTCCCTGCCACTGTAAAGCTTTTTGTTCGAGGCCTATATTTCCCGCCAAGTTCACACACTAATTTCACTTTTGTACGCTTCCCTTCACCTCCTATCTCAAATCTATTAATTACAATAACAAATCCAGCCCTCTTTCCAATATCTCCTACCCATTTCAAAAGCTCATCTCTTGTGGTGAATGTCTGTAAACAAAAAAATCATTCTTAGTTAACGATCATTAATCAAATTATGTATTGTGTTTGCATTGTTCAATAAAAATTACATACTTGATGAGTGCTAAAAAGATGACTCAAGTCTTCTCCTAGAAAAAACCCATCACCAATACATATTTCATCTTCATGTACCTGTGACCAGAAAATTCCATGCCAACCAGTAAATACAACAAAATATTCAACTGCTACTCTAACACCAAAGTGTTAGCATACGTTCTCAAGTAAATTTATATCACCTGTTAAATCCACTTCCTCGTCTAGGATGTATTCACAGTTGAAGTATAAATCCTTTTGCATTTTTCAAGTATAATCAATCTGTCTTCTACAATTATAAAAAATCATATATTCAAATCTACCGAAACCAATTTCTATTTAAAAATAGATATTTAACTGTAAAAAAGGGCCCTTCATAGTTGTCTGATTTGTTTTCAAAAACAATAGTGTAGTGTCATAAATGACTCAGGCAACAAGATAAGACAATAGCTCTGGAGAGCCAAAAATTTAACAAAACGGCTATGCAAAGCCAAAATTTGAAGAAAACGGCTTTGCAGCGCCAAAAACAGCACAAACTGGATCTGGAGAGCCAAAAATAAAATTAAACGGCTATACATAGCCGTTTGAAGATATAAATGGCTCTCCATGTCCATTTGCCTCTTTAAACAACTGTGTACAGTCGTTTGATTGTATTTTTGCTCTCCCATGCACATGTAAGGAAAACCAAGGAAACAACTGTGTAGAGCTGGTTTCTTCTTGAAATGGATGTGCACGGCCGTTTTCTTCTTGAAACGGATGTGCACAGCTGTTTTTCCCCTTTACTTCCACTCCCATGGCCGTTTGCACTTCCGCATTTTCACTATTTTCTAACATTTTTCCTTCTTTATTCAACCAACAAACTTTATAGTTTCCAAATAAAACATAAATGGAAGAGAAGAAGTACACCCAAACCTTCGATTTGTGTTGAAACTTCAAGAAACTATGGAGAAATTTGGCAAAACACGAGAAGAGAAGAGAGCTAGGGTTACAGGAGGAGAAAACACAAGAGGTTCGACGAGGGGGGGGGGAGAGGGAGATGAAGCAGCATAAGCAAGGGCAATTTGGGGGAAAAAATAATTAATGGAGGGGGGGGGGAATTAATACCCTTGATTTTTTCCTCAAGGTTCGCCACCCTCTACCACCATCTAAGACTATTCCACACCACCCTTTGCCAGCACCCATAGCACACCCTCTTTGAGGACTGGATTTCCCATAAATTTTTAAGCGAAAACTGCATCTAAATTTTAAAACTTATAGATCTTCAACTCTACATTTTATATAAAAAATAAAAATAACATGAAAATTATTTACATTTTAGTTGATATAATTAATAAATAGTAGCCCTTCTACTAACTACTTCTAAAGCAAACTTGCACTTAAAATAAACTAACAGCGGAAGATTCAATTTGTTTTTTTTTTTTCTTAAAAAAAATATATTAGCTCTTGAGGTTCAAAGGCTAGGATTTTTACAAATGCGGGTGCAATGTTCCACTTAGAGCCTCCCTATTAGGAGGCATTTGCACGTTCCACCGTATATGTGCATCGACATTTATGCAATGTATGATTAGAGGGTGATGATGTGGAGGAAAGAGAGGGAAGGGGAGTTGCAAATTGAAAGGGCGATGCATGCACTATTGGAGACTTTTTTTTTTATTATTTTTTAAAGAAGAAAGAGAAGGTTTTATAAGGTAAAAGATATAGTTTGTAAGACTCATTTGAAAAAGTTTTTAGAGTTGTATGAGTAGAGAAAAAATTATATAAGTTGTATAGAGTGATGTGTTATTGTGGGACCTATAAAAATAATATAAATAATTAAGATATGAAACCATGATGGGTACCATGACTAAAGATGCTCTTAGAAATTTAAGGAATCCAAATTCCCCCTCTTTGATTGGGAGATCATGGTACATTTGCCACCCCCCGTTGAGTGTACATATATATATATATATATTTTCACGAGTTTTAATAATTATGGATTTATAAAAATGTTAGTCAAAACTAATTATAATTTATAAGTACATAAGTGAAAATAATAAATCTAAAACTTGATTAATATGTTTACAAATTTTTTTTTTTTTTTTTGCTATCGATATCTGCGAAGCATAAATATGTTATCAGGTCCCTTAACTCATAATTAATTCAATTCAAGTCAAGTAAGATCACAATGATGACGAAATTTTTTTTTACCAAATTTTAATGTAATTGTATTATCAAAGCTTAAACTTAAACTTAAACTTTTGATTAAACTAAAACAATCACATGCCAATTAATTTATATGCTTAATAGTATTACATATTTTTATATCTATACTAGTTTCTACTCTTATGGATAATTGTAGATATCAAATAAATGCAAAGCTTACGGATTTAAAAATTCATAATTATGTAGAACTTATTATTTTATAAATCTATGAGCTACAAAACACATCACAATTCTAAAATCAACAGAGATAATGATAACTTCCAACTCATTTCCAAATTTCAATCCTCTTTTAATCACAATTCATCCACATCTCCCAATCAAAGAAACAAAAACCTAAACACAATAAACTATACCAATAATGAACCCAACTAAACTCTCACCATATCAAGCAAAACAATCAACATTAATCAACTAAAACCCTAATATAGATGAAGGAAACCATACTTGTGACAATGATAGGTAGAACTGGTGGCAGAGGGTGTGACAGATTTTCTTCCCACTCAAAGCCGGGTTAGGGATTTTGGAGGGAAAGGATGGAGTGTGCGATATTTTTACCTATTTTGGGGGTGCATGTGTTGTAAATAAGGGTAATTTTGGAAGAAAATCTTCAAAAATGGGAATGGAGTGTGTGACCGAACAAAAATTTTAGAATACACGTGTCTTGAGTTGAATATATGTTAGAGGGGAGTTACCAAAGATTTTAATCTGGAAGTAGGGGAGGAGATCAATCTTAGAGTACGAAAACTAAAACAAATATTGAAAAGCGACATTATTACTAAGTTAAACTCCATTTCACCCTCAATCTTTCTGTTTAATTCTTAGTTTATAATTTATTTGTATGAATTTATGAATATTTGTATTATAAATAGTTGAAAAATTATAAATAAAAATCCAAGCTAAATTGAAAATACTTTCAAGCATGGTTAAGCCAATCCAAAATTACCCTTGCCTGGCAGTTTGGGCTAACCTTGATAGATACCTCTAAGTATTTGAATGATTAAGACAAGAGTGAGAGCAAAGGAAATTATGTTACCTACAACTTGGGAAAGTTTCCTACGAAATTATAAAATGAGATTAGGTTAAATCCATTTTCAAAGCAATAGGGTATCGGTTATCAATGGAAATTAAACTTTTTTGCTCCATTACCCAATTTGAGTAATGACTAATGAGGTTGATGTCGACCTAGGATTTTCTATTACTTAATCATGATTATGTATGAGTGGGTTTGCATCCTTCAAACTTCTATGCTTAAGAACCACCCAATAGGACCATTTCCTTAATCAAAAAGTTTGTGGTAATAATTTAATTTAATAAACTTGGGTTGTTGTTTAAGAATGTTTAGTTTTGGTCAATTTTAAGTTGTATGACCTAATTTGGTGAAGTGCAACCATGTAGATAGGTTGTAATGTCTATGCTAATATGCAAATTGATTTAGTGTCAAGATCTTGGGTGGGTTCTAAGTGTTAAACTTTATACTGTTAGAACAGAAATGGTTAATTAGTTAGGATTAGTACTTTGCTGCATAATTTCCCTCTCATTATTGAATAAGTCGTGATATGTGCACACCTGTTAAGTGGGGTAGCTTGATTGGTGAGCATCCCCAGCATAAGCTGACTAACACAAGTTTGATTCCTTCCAGCTGTGTTGAAACTCGCGGTCATCCATCCTGCCCCTCCTTCATACCTGCAGAAACAAAAAAAAAAAAGAAAAGAGTTACGTGCACATCCATTTGTTATCTATCCTTTTGAGTAAATTTTTGTTTTTGTTTCCTTATATTATTATCATTTTTAAATAAAACTCTTATATTTTAAATTTAACAAACTAAATATTCATATTATAAAAATTATATCAAAGTTAACATTTCGTATAAACAAAAAAAAAAAACCTTTAAAAGATGTAAAAAAAAAGAAGAAGATTTTACTCCATCTTTTTTCCTTTTTGCATCTATCTTTTTTTTTTTTTTTAATTTCTATTACTTTTCTGTTTATAATTTTAGTCAAACAATTAATTATAAAATATGGAGTGTATACTTAAATATACACAAACAAGTCTACACCTAGTATTTCCCTTGTTAAACAGCTCACCCCTTCACACTATTTTCTACACAATGATCTTCATTATTAGCAAGAATTGGAAAACTGGTTTACCACTTGGTGGATATACTTGATTATCCCCACACTAAGGATTAAATGCCAATAGTCAATTACTAGTAAGTGGAAGGATATAATCAGCCAAAAAGAGAAGAAAGAAAGAAAGAAAAGAAAAGTATTTGGACATTTAAAATATTGAAGGTTTCTTGTGGATAACTATAGGAATTGACACATGTGGAAAATACAATGTTAGTTCAATGAAATGAAAGCACATGGCCTTTTTTTTTGGTGTGATAAATCAAATGATAAATTGATATGTATAATCTGTCTTTCTCTGGTGCATTATGCAAACAAAAAGAGAATTATCAATTTAAACATTCATTTCTTTTTAATTATTGTTATGGATAAAATTAATTTAATAAGTTAGTTTATTGAATTAAAAGTTTATTAAAAGCTCCTTATAATATCATCTAAATTATTAATATAAATAATATTTATCATTAATAAACAAAATATATATTTTATGAACACTTATCTATTTAATTATCTATAAATTAGTATTAACTTGAATATTAGAGTGACTTATCTAAATTGCATATGTATATGTATATATAAATTATTTAAGTTACGCAAAATAAAAAGAAATAATACATTATGCTAGGACCCACGAAAATGTAATAAAAGTAGAGTTGAATAACTTCGGTGGTTGCTCCAATAAAAATGCTCTAAGGCACGGAGAAAGCTACAAGTACGGCATTGAAAAAGAACGTCCACTAGCTGCTCTAAACAGAGTTTCTGCAGTGGTGCTTCAACAGAAGTCATAAAAGACATATTTAGAAAAGAAAGAGACTTATTGACATATCTTGAATAAGCCTTAAATAAATATTTCTTTCTCACCTCGAGAATATTCAACTACAGGGCTACATATGATATATCACAAGGAAGAATTGTGTACACACCTGTTTGTACATCATTATACATATATTAGTTTTAGTTTATTTATAGAAATAAAATTGTAAATAAAATAAAAATAATAAAAAATAAGAAAAATGTAAAAAAAAAATCTAAAAATATAAATGTGCTATGTAACACATTTCTAATAAATAAATGGATCAAATTTGTTGTTTCACTTCTTTGTCTCATTCTTAGTTTTACTTTCCATAATTAACTAAGAAAAAGATAAAATAATGTTATTGTTCTACTTTTCCATGTGCTTTGACTAATTTGTTGCACTAAGCTAGTATATAACATCTGTATGGAATAACAAATTTAGTCCTCTCTAAAAAAGAATTAAAATTTTCTGTCCCACTCCCCTATCCTAGTCCCTATGATTGGTTGAGAAAAAAATAAACTAATGCTACTTTTTCCATTTCTCATATATTTTGACCAATTTTCTACAGTAGAACAGCAGATGAAACATGAGATAGTAGATTTGGTCTCTTAAAAAACATGGTGTTTGGATACTTGCATAACTTGCACTCCATGACATAATAAGAAGAGCCTAAGATGTAACCTTCCAACTTATAACTCAACCTCCAGTATTTTTTAGCATTAGATTATTAATGGCCAAACACCATACTATTCTTCAACTTAACTCCTACTCCAAAACACATCAAACTTCTCCCAAACCTTTCTCACAATGTCCCCATCATTATGTTGAACTTTGCACCTACTTTTTTATTCATATTCCCTACCGTTAAACTTCTGTGTCCCCTGCTTCCCCATGATACCTTCAAGCATGATGAAGCCTCCAAGAGGAAAGCTGCCTCTGCCCATCATTATCGCCACGGCCTGTGCTCTTGTCTTCGTGGCCGTGTTGTATGCAGAGAGACTCAGTTTCCTTTCTTCTAGCTCCTTCTTCAAGCCCAAATCCTGCTCTAGAAGGAACTTCAAACCAAAATCCAGTGAGTATCTAAAACTATGTCATCTTTGCCTAATCTTATTCTCATCGGCAACAATTGAGTGTGGAATTCCGAATCTGCAAAGTATGAAGTCAGTGATAAAATTTCATGTATGTTTAGCGCCAAGTTCATTCTAATGCAATAATGTTTTTTTATTGTTGTGATTGTCTAACAGATGAGAGAAAGGCAGAGGAATCTGTAAATGCCTCACTGATTGATGATAGGTTCGACTTTGATCCAGAGGAATGCAATGTTGCCAATGGAAAATGGGTGTTCAACCGTTCAATAAAGCCTCTTTATTCAGAAAGAACCTGCCCATATATTGATAAACAGTTCTCTTGTGTCAAGAATGGAAGGTTAGATTCTGACTACCGCCACTGGGAGTGGCAGCCAGAAGATTGCACCTTGCCTAGGTAAGTTTCTATGATGGTGTACGTTTCTCTTCATTTTGCCCATGGAGATTTGGTCATTTAACTCATATAATTTGCATTTCAAAATGAGTACTTTCTGCAGATTTAATCCAGAGCTAGCACTTAAAAAACTAAGAGGAAAAAGGCTTCTATTTGTAGGGGACTCACTGCAAAGAAATCAATGGGAGTCTTTTGTCTGTCTGGTAGAATGGATCATACCTGAAAAAAAGAAGTCTATGAAACTCGGGCGTGTACATTCAGTTTTCAAAGTCAAGGTATGGTATAAGATGTTCAAACATGTAGATTCAATGCATAGTTACCATATTGGTGATATGCTGTGGCATGCAGAACAGAAACGGATGGTATGTTCAGTATATTAGGATATTAGTGTGCTAAGTTATGTTATGAGTCATGTTATCTTATAATATTTTTATATGAGCTCTCACTCATTTTCTTTCTTATTTTCTTCATCTTTTCTTTTTCTTAGTGATATTTCTTTAGGAAAATAAAAAATTTGGTATAAATTTGAACATAAATCTACAAAGACTGAAAAAAAAAATGTATAATGAAAAATACATCATTTCTTCATCTTTAATTCATTTGTTTTTGTAAACCATTACACAAATCGAGAAAAATCGATTCATGTTTCATTAGAAAAATAACAAATATGATAACTATGATTCAATGCATATGGAAACAAAACAGAGAGGCTTCTGGTCCACAATCAATTAATTCACTGACAAGCACAAGAAAAGAAAGAGTTGCTATTAATTCTTTGAATTTTGAAAGGAAAATGCCAAGTTTCTAACTCCAAACTGCGCACATGAAAATCCAAGCTAATCTTTTATGTCTGTGCTTTTTACAGGAATATAATGCTACTATAGAATTCTACTGGGCACCATTTCTTGTCGAGTCTAACACTGATATACATATCAAAGCAGATCCAAAGAAGAGGGTAATAAAAGTGGATGAGATTACCGAGCGTGCCAAAAACTGGACTGGAGCTGATATCCTTGTCTTCAACACCTATGTGTGGTGGATGAGTGGCCTTCGGGTTAATGCACTGTAAGTTTTCTTTGAACCAGCATTGGCTCTGTCATTCATTTTTCTTTTTTTCCTGTAGAAATTTTCAAGATCCTTTTCATTCATTGAATGTGATGCTTCAACCAAAAGGGACAAAAATATGTCTAACATATAGTTCAAAATTGCAGATGGGGTTCATTTGCCAATGGAGAAGAAGGGTATGAACAATTGGATACACCAGTTGCATACAAATTAGGTTTGAAAACATGGGCAAACTGGGTCGACTCAACTATCAATCCAAACAAGACCAGGGTCTTCTTTACAACTATATCCCCGACACACACAAAGTCTGTCTCTCTCTCTCTCTCTCTACTTCAAGCTTCAGCTTTCTCTTTTCTTCTCTTACTTGGGTTACAATTTTTCTTTTAACTAACAAATATTCCAGAGCTCTACCTAAAATAGCTTAAGTTTTAAGTCAAATAGTTCTTTGAAACAATTTTTCAAACACCTGGTGTACACTCGCCCTAACAACTAAAATGTGTCTAATTTACAGAAGCGCAGACTGGGGCAACAAGAATGGAGTCAAATGCTTCAACGAGACAAAGCCAGTGAAGAAAAAGAAGCACTGGGGAAGTGGTTCTGATAAGAAAATGATGAGTGTTGTGGCTCATGTGTTGAAGAACATGAAAGTGCCAGTGACTGTGATAAACATAACACAGATCTCAGAGTACAGAATTGATGGGCATTCCTCAGTTTACACTGAAACTGGAGGCAAGTTGTTAACTGAGGAGGAAAAGAAAGACCCATATAAAGCAGATTGCATACATTGGTGTTTGCCTGGAGTTCCAGATACTTGGAATCAGATATTTTTGGCCTCATTGTAACAAATACCTTTAGACAAATTGAAAATCCCTGATTTTTGTGACATGAAAATGTCAATTACGTAAAGAAGTGTCATTATATTTGTTTTTCATAAACTATGCTGCTATGCAACAGAGAGTTATATGCATATATGTACTTTCAGCAACAAAAGCACGGAAATTGTCATATAAAGTACAATTTATGACGAGTTTTTTATATACATATATTATATTTTAAAAATTATTATTAATATTTACTATTTTTATAAATACTTATCAATATATACCATATAAATCAAATATTACAGTACGATAATGTGATATATATAAATATTATATTTCTGTAATGTAATATTATTTGTTTGTGTAACTTTTTATGAAAGGAGAAGAGTGAATTGTCAACTCACCACTCACCACTCACTTTTCATATTTTTATTTTTTTTAAATGAAAAATAAAATAAAATATAATGATGGCTTGTTAGTCACCTCATCACTCATTGTTCTGACTTTTGTTTTCTTTGTAAGTAAAAAATAGAATAAATATATATTTTAGTTTCTCACACTTAAAATTTTTATTAATTTGATCTCTTACACTTTAAATTTATCAATTTGGTCTTTTATATTTGAAACCTTAATCAATCTCTTAAATTTATCAATATTTTTGAAATGTGAGGGATTAAATTGATAAGTTTTACAAGTTTAAGGGACTAAATTGATTAGAATTTTAAGTGTGAGAGACTAAATTGATTAAGATTTTAAGTATGAGTGACTAAATTAATAAACTTAAATTGTGATGGACCAAATTAATAAAAATTTGAAGTGTAAGAGACCAAAATAAGTATTTACTCTAAAAAAAAAAAATTAAAACGTAATGATAGCTTGTTATGTTACCTCACTATCTACTTTTCAAATTTTTGTTTTCTTTAAAAATAAAATATAAAATAAAACATAAAGAAACAATTTTTCATGAAAATAATAGAGTGAAATGTCACGTTACTTTACCACATCACACTTTTTAGATTTTTTTTTTATTTTTTTTTACAAATAAAACATAAAGAATACTCTATGTATTAATGCATATATCACTCACCGTAAGTGTAGATTTTTTTTTTTTTTGGCAAAAAAACAAAAAAACATGAAAGAAGTTATGATAGGACCATACGTCAGTTGCAATTAAATTTTTTAATTAAAATTTAAATCAACCAATCAAAAATAGAAACATGGGATTTTTTTTTTTAAAAAAATAAAGAATCTATTAAAAAGTTGAAGGTGTAATAAATGAGAAAAATTAACAGAGAACTTTATTCATTTCCTAATTGTCCAAACTGAGCATCATTCTCAAGGAGGATATGACAACAATTATAATGATTGAAGAATGTCTATGTCATTTCCTAATATTTATTAGATAAACCTATATGTAACTTGAACATATGTGATATAATTTTTATGTTCTAATATGAATGTGTGTTGTAATTTCTATTACATAATTTCTTATAGTGGTATTGATAATTATTTAATTATTTTGATTTTTATTGTTATTTATTAATATTAATTTATATACTTTAATAGTAGTATGAATCTTAAACAATCTCACCGGCGATTACTCAAGTTGCAAAAGAGACACATTTCCCAATTTGATGCAAATGGGGGCAATGTAAGTTGTGTTAATATTATCAATTGAAGTTTCAATATTTTTTTAATAGCATTGATTCATTTGTCTTTATAATTGTAGGCTAATTGAGTACTTTGTTCAAAACGCGCAACAAATGCATTAAATGACACCCTAGATACTTAGATTGTTCCATACCTCCTTCAGGTAGGATTTTACGGGGTATCTTGTATTGGCAAAGTAGAGTTGTACATGCCTCTTGTATATGCACTGGTAGAGAGATAGAGGCTTGAAACACATACATTCCACTTGTCATTTGGGGAGTGTACAATCACTCTACAAGATCTGAAAATGCTTTTAGGCTTCCCTATTGATGATAACCCGATTGTACGCCAATTCTCAACATACCAGCTACGAGATGAAACAATGAGGCTTCTTAGAGATGTACTTGATGAGTAGAGTGGGCAAAAGATTTCAATGAAATGGCTTGTTAGTAAGTTTAGATCACTACCTGAGCATGCAAATGATAATACAATTATCTTATGCATGTTGGGAGGATGGCTAGTGGAGGATACATCATCCAGATGGGTGTTCACTATGTATCTACCTTTCTCGGCTAATTTTCAAGCAGCCAATAGATATAGTTAGGGCCCAGTAGTCCTCGCATTTATATCGTGCCCTTTGTAGGGTTTTAAAGCCAGTCGTTGTTAATTTTGCAAGATGTCACACATTGGTATGCATGTGAGCTTGGAAGTGATTTCTTGGCATTTCTCCACAATAGATTGGCCTCCTAGCTAATTGAGATATAGAGCATGCACATACATATCTAGATTTAGCTCCCTTTGGATGTCAATATGTTATATTAATTTTTTAACACAATAAAATTGGTAAATATTTATTATTAATTAAAAAACCAAAATTCTTATTATTTTATAATTTTTACTTTTAAACAGGTGGTCTGACCAAACAAGACCTACTCAATCTGGATAGCAAAAGATATTATATGTGTATTGTCTTTGGTTTACACATATAGAGAAGAGCAAGTTAGTGTTACTTGATTTTGCATATCTCATATTTGTCATTTCTTTTAACCATGAACTAACATGTTATTATTTACAGTTCATTTGGACATCATATATTAACAAGAATGCACTTTTGAACTCTTTAAACGGACAACAAATATAGCAAGTAGTTGTATCATTGTTACATTTTCACATTGTTAAGGTATATCAAGCTGATAGAGTGATGCGCTGATTTGGTTTAGATCAATTTATTCCAAATGACCCTTGGGATTTGGACTTACAAAACTTACAAACTATGCAAGGGCATTCTAGTGAGGATTGAACTACCATTAACGCCGAGTGGATTGCAGCTTAGGATAGGCAGTCTAACAGTTTAGTTGATGTCAATACTTCATCATTTTGCTCTTTGCATCATTGATCGGCTTATATGACATGGTATCTTACTATCACTCGTCAACAGATTGATCCATCCAATGCCTTTAGGACCCTAATGGTAATTACACTATTACATACACATATTGCAATACACACTTCATAATTTATGTATTTTAGTTGCATTTTTAATAAAATTAGCTTTCATTGTTTTTTTGTACGCTGAATAAGCGAAATGGACTTATCATGCACAAAATATGCCACATAATCGTTGTGATATAGCTGTAAACATTCTACATACCATTGGTGAGTCAAGTAAGTTATTAGTGGACCTTCCTACGATAAGATCCGCTTCTAGGTGTCCACTATGTCCAACCACAATGGACATATTATGAGGATATTCCTCGCAATGTTGTTCAACAAATTTCTCGCAGCCAACGCCCTATACAACGACCTTATATTAGAAGGGTCCAATAACAGTCAAAGGATGACGAACCTTAGCAGCCATAGTATGTCGCATCTCAACAGTCTCAATGTGAGCCAACACCTAGTTTTTATGAGGATGTTTACCGTCTAATGTCATGCCTACACATGATTCATGTCGGTCTAGTTTTAGCTCAATTGACTTTACATTATTCAAGACTTATGGTTATCCACCAATTCAACAAGTACCTTCTTTGTTCCAATAAAATTACTCACATAAGACTCATACTAGAGTGGTTTACTATTAAGACAAATGGAGTAATCCTCATCATTGTAACATGACATGCCACCATTTTTTTGAGTTTGTGTGACTATTGAGACTTCAATCTTAGCTCAGTGTGAGTTTAGAGATCCTATGGAGACAGAGTTTTGCATTAGTAGACAACAAAGTTTGTAGGATTAGGATGTGGAGGAAAATGAAGAAGCACAACCTCCTCCACCAATGCATCAGCTTGAATAGTCATGTGAACTACTAGAAGGCCATTGTTGGAAGAGAGGATTGACCGGTATAATTGGGAGGTTAATGGGTTGAGTCCCACTATTAAAGAGTCTCAATGTGGTATAAGTAGACATAAATATCATAGATGGAAAAGAAGCAAAAAAATTGAAAATAAAAATTTAATCTTTTTTATTTTTATTTTTTTATTTTCAATGCTTTATTTATTAATGAAATTACATTATATTATTTAATTTGGATGGACCGGTATAATTGGGAGGTTAATGGGTTGAGTCCCACTATTAAAGAGTCTCAATGTGGTATAACCAGACATACATATCATGGATGGAAAAGAAGCAAAAAAATTGAAAATAAAAATTTAATCATTTATTTATTTTTTTATTTTCAATGCTTTATTTATTAATGAAATTACATTATATTATTTAATTTGGATAGACCGGTATAATTGGGAGGTTAATGGGTTGAGTCCCACTATTAAAGAGTCTCAATGTGGCATAAGCAAACATAAATATAATGGATGGAAAAGAAGCAAAAAAATTGAAAATAAAAATTTAATCATTTATTTATTTTTTATTTTCAATGCTTTATTTATTAATGAAATTATATTATATTATTTAATTATTTATTTTAATTTTAATTAATTACTTATTTAATTTTTTTTTGATAATTTAATTCATTAAAAAATTAAAATTTGTAATTAAATTAAATAAATGTGTGCAAAATTTAATAAAAATAAAGCGAAGAAAGGGATGGAAAAAAAAACAAAAATTAAATCATTTATTTTTAATTTTTTATTTTCAATGATTTATTTATTAATAAAATCACATTATTATTTAATTATGTATTTTATTTTATTTTTATTTTAATTAGTTACTTATTTAATTAAATTAAAAGGTATAATAAATTTATGTGTAAAAATTTGAATTAAAAAAAAGTAAAGTTATAAGAGGATGATACAATTTTGTTAAAAGTAGTACATATATGTAAATATTTATAGAAATGGTATATATTAGTAAATAATTTTTAAGATGTGGTATATGTGTAAAAAACTCTACAGAGATTCTTCTTTATGTCTTATTTTATTTTTATTTGCAAAAACAAAAAACAAAAATCTGCCCTATTCATGAAAATTTGTATTTTTATGTTTTATTTTATTTTTTATTTGAAAAAAAACAAAAATTTGAAAAGTAGTGTGGTGAGCATTTCACTCTTTTCTCTCCACGAAAAATGGCACATAACATAGTACAAGTGATATCACATTACGATATTATGATATTTCTGAATATTGTATTACAATACTACAATATCTAAGTTGACAGCTTTTTAGTAAGAAAATGTAACTAGATGATGCAATATTATTCAGATATCGTATTACCGTATTGCGATATCTAGTTTATATAATATATATTGGTAAATATTTATAAAAGTAATATATATTAGTAATAATTTTTGGGATGTGATATATGTGCATAAAAAACTCAATCTTGAACACTTTAATTATGTGAATGAGAAGGAGAGGAGCCATGTCTCATTATCTTACCTTACTTTATTTTTCACTATTACTCAATTTTTTATTATAATTTGACACATTATATTTTTTATCACATTTTTTTTATTTTATCCTTAATAAACAATGTAAGTTTTACCATTATCATTCCTCAACCATTTTCACTTTTTTATTTACTCTCTCAAAATCTTTACCTTCCCATTTATTATCATCATAAAGGCTTATTATAATTTTAAATTAATATATTATTAAAATAAAAAATAATTATATTACTTTTTAATTATTATTTTGTTGAATTATTTTATTATGTAAATTTTAAATTTAAAAATTAATTTCATCATTCGATAATATATTTTATCAAATTTTTTATTTTTATTAAAATAATTATAGATTATATTTCAAAATATGTACCAAAGGTACTACTATTTTTTTTTTTTTTAAATTTCTTAATACTTTACTCTTCTTAGCATATTTAATTTTATCCAATACATGTTTACATAATAATTACATATTTTAAAGTAATAAGTCATTTTCCTCTCAAAAATTTATTTACTTATTTTGACTTTCAATTAACTTTTCAAGAAAAAATATATAGTTTATTATGTCAAAATTGATCGTGTATTGAGCAGGAATATAATCTAACATGAGGGAGGCAGCTGTTAGTTTTAACAAAATTCATTTCGGGAATATTTTCAACTGGAAATGAAATATCAAAGCTAGACTCGATGAGATCAGTCAAGCCCTCCAATCTATTGATTCAGCTAGACTTTGCTACCTTGGGAAGCAGCTCCAAAAGGAATACGCCTCCATTCTTGAGAAGGAGGAAATCCTTTGGTTCCAAAAATCCAGGGAGTTATCGATTCGTTTTGGCGACAAGAACACTAAGTTCTTCCATGCCTAGACTCTCTCTCAGTGCAAGCGAAATAAAATTGAAGGTCTTACTTTATCAAACAGCCAATGGTCAACTAATTAAAATGGAGATTCATAATGAAGCGGTTAACTACTTCAAACTCCTTTTTGGTTCGACGGAGGCTTCATCTAATTATAATCTCATTATTGATGATCATCCCATGCTTCCAAACGATGTTGTGTTTGCTCGTACTCGGCCAATTACTAAACTTGAGGTTTGGAATGCGCTTAAATGCATGAAATCCTACACTGCTCCTGGTATTAATGGTTTTCCTCCAATCTTATACAGGAAGTATTGTCACATCGTGGGAGATTATATTTTCTAGTTTGTCAAGAATGCTTTCATGGAAGGTTCCTTCGATAACAAATTGGCAGACACCTTGATAGCTCTTATTCCCAAAGAGGACAACCCCACAAAAATCACCCATTTTAGACCTATTAGCCTTTGCAATGTGGTTTATAAAATCATGACTAAGGTTCTTGTGAATAGGCTAAGGCCTTTCCTAAATGGGATCATCAGCCCCCTCCAGAGCAGTTTCATTCCGAGTAGAGGCGCTAGAGATAATATCCTAGTGGCTCAAGAGGTTATTCATCATATCAACCATACCAAAGGCAAGAAAGGGGCTGCCGCCTACACGATTGACCTCGAGAAAGCCTATGATAGGGTTAATTGGGATTTCCTATCTTCCACTCTTAGGGATTTTTGCTTCCTAGAGATTACCAGAAAATTGTTGATGCATTGTGTGACTAGTGCTAATTTTTCCCTTCTTTGGAATGGGGACAAAACTCCTTTCAAGGCTAGGAAAGACTTCCTTTAAGGGGATCCTTTTTCCCCATATCTTTTTGTTTTATGCATGGAAAAATTGTCTTTATTGATCTCTAAGAAAGTTTACAGGAAGGAGTGGAAGCCCATTATAGTATTTAGGGGGTCCTTCGATTTCTCACCTCCTATTTGCGGACGATGTTCTTTTATTTTCTAATGCTATCATATCCCAAGCTAGGGTCATTAACGCAACTTTATCTGAATTTTGCTGGGCTTTCGGCTTGAAAGTGAATAATGAGAAATTGAGAGCTCTTGCTTTTTTGAAAGTGTTAAGAGTTCGAAAGGAGAACCTCCAGTTGATAACCAAGATCCATTTTACAAATGATTTGGGGAGGTACTTAGGCATATCTTTTATGCAGGGAAGGGTCAACAACCACTTTGAGAGGGTCCTCACTAAGATTAAACAACGTTTGGCAACTTGGAAGGGTAAACTTTTGAACAAGGCTGGCAAGATTACCCTTGCCCGGTCAACCTTGAATGCCATTCCTATTTATACCATGTAGAGCCTTTGGTTCCCGCAAGGAGTTTGTGAAGAGACTGACAGGGCCATGAGAAACTTCATTTGGGGTACTGGTTCCAGTAAAGGCCTTCACTTGCTGAATTAAGATTTAGTGACCTTGCCAAGGAAGGATGGAAGGTTGGGTGTGAGATTGGCTAGACTATCTAACATTGCTCTTTTGGGAAAGTCGGTTTGGAGCATTCTTCAGGACGTGAACAAACTATAGATGAACATCTAGAAGGCCAAATATTTGAAGAATGACCATATTTTGAGTGTTTATGCTACTTCTACAGCTTCGTATGTTTGGAGGTCGATCTACAGGTGCATTTCGTGGATCAAGGAAGGTTTTAAGTGGCACACCAGAGATGGCACGACCACTAGGTTTTGATTGGACCCTTGGGTGGGGGAATGTGGCTTGCATCATACTCTTGGACTGTGTATGGGTAGCCATGACCCCAACACCATGGTAAGTCACTTCATTAGCAATGGCAGTTGGAATTTGGATTTGATTTTAGATTTGGTTCCCACTAAGGTAATGGTTACTATTGGCTAGATTCCCCTCCCTTCTTTCACTTACATGCGGGACTCTTGGTATTGGCCCCTCTCAAACGATGGTGCTTATTCCCCGAAGTTGGCCTACAGCTGGCTCATCTCTCATGCTTCGGCCTTTGGAGATAGCAAAGTCTGGCATGCCATGTGGAATATGAAGGTCCCTGAGAAGTTGAAGGTCTTCTTTTGGATCGGGTTGCATGACTCTATTCCCGTGAATGTCGTCTATTACAATAAACATGCCTAAACTACTACCATTTGCAAAAGGTGTCTTAATGAAGCGAAGACCCAACTCCACTACCTCCGAGACTACACACATGCGGGGAAGTTTGGCTCCACTCAAGTTTGAACCTTTGGACAGATTTCTACAGCATGAGTTTCAAAGACTGGTTACTCCATGGGCTAGGCATGTAGGAGAACAACCGGGGTTACTTATGTAGCCTTCTATGGTGGATTTGGAAAGCTAGAAATGCAGACTTGTTTGAGAAACAACATTGGCCTTGGCGTTATGTTATAACACAAGCCGAGATCTTCACTGGCGATATTATATCCTTGCTTGGGGTTAATTCTCCTACCAGGAAAGAGGAATGCCTTATTCGTTGGGCCTTTCCACCTCACGGTTCTTTCAAGCTGAACATAGATGGTAGCAACATTGGTAACCCAAGCCTCTCTGGTTTTGGCAGTATCATAAGTAACTGGGTCTTGGGGTATAAAGGGCATCTTGGGCTTTTGACTAACATCCATGTTGAACTTGAGGCTGTTCGGAGTGGTCTTGCGTTAGTTTGGCATAAGGGTATTTGCGTCTTGCATGTCAAAACTGATTGTATGGATTTTATTCATCTGCTAAATTCAAACAAGTCAGACACGCACAAACTAGGGGCTCTCATTCACGACATTAAATGGCTCATGAATAGAAACTAGGTAGTTGAGTTTCACCATATCTTCTATAAAGCTAACTTCTGTGTTGATCGCATTGCTAAGGAGGCAGTCAATGATGACTTTGATTTTGTGATTCAGGAACAACTCCCGAGGTGGCTGTCAATTGAGCTCATAGTTGATCTTTCTGGTGTTTCCTTTGTTAGGTTGTAGTGTTTTTATTTCTTTTCTTTCCACACTAAAAAAAAAAAAATATTTTACTGATCGTCTAACTACAGTAGCAATCATTCTCGAGTGAGTTATACTTTGGCTTTTTTTTTTTTAATGAAAATCTATTAAGTTAAGATTTTTAACAAATTGAAAATAGGATAATTATAACATTGATATACAAGTTATGCATATAAGTTAAAATAGTCTACTCTTACTAAACAATTTATATTAAAGTTATAAAAGTTTAGAAAGACATTTTAAGCTAACCTATAAATTTGATTGACTAAATATAATTGTTTTGTAAAAGAGCTTATTTTATTAGCTTACGACATTTTTTCAGACACTACTTGAAGTAACACATAAGCTTAATGTTTATAACTTCTTCTTTTTTTCATTTCTACTCTCAATATTTTAATATTCTCTTTCTCTTGACTATTTGTTGCCTCTATTTTTTTATATATTTATTTTTAAACAAAAATATAAAAGTTTACGATTAATTAAAAATCTTAAACTATAATTATCTAAAAATACATTATTTTGCCTGCAAAATAAAATTCAATTTTATGTAAAAATATTATATGAACATATCTTTTATGTAATTTTATATATATTAGCTAGTTAAACAATAAATTTTACTGAAAATTTTTAATTTAATAAACTAGTTTAACAGTTTTCAGTATTTAATTAAAAGTTAACATTTCAATTTCCAACTAACTTATTAGTTAATTTTGTTAAACAAAATATACCAAATTTGAAATATTAAAATTACTCCTGTCTAGAAAAACTACTGCTTATTGCTTTGTTTCCAAACATAAATTATTCAAAGTAAGATACAAAATAAAAATAAGCATTATAGAAAACATCTAAATGATGTTGTTTGTTTTTAGTCTATAACATTGAGTTTCCCAAACCTGAATGCCCCTTATAAAACAGATTTGTTTTTTTTTTTTTTTTGATAAAAACGGATTTTAATTTTTAAAAATTAAAAATCTGAAATAAAACAAAACACTTGTACAACACAGACCATATCAACTTTTTCCTCCCTTTTCCTGTTTTGCTGTGAAATTTGGAACTGACTCTTCCTCTGAAGAACTGGGCCAACGCATTGATGAACCTGGCCCATTTTATCTCTCGCCGTCGGCAATTACGATCTAATTCTTACCCTAGAATATCATCAAATTCGCCTCTATTATATTAGTTGCATACACGGCCCTACACTAACAATTGCAAGTGCTTCTGGTGATTTCTAGAATCTCGGGGTTTAATTTTTATTCGTCAAATTTCCTTAGACATCTTCGTTGATTTCTCACTCTAATCCATTATCCCATCCAGGTTAGGGTTTCGTACCTGAATATCTTTGATTTTCTGTTTGCATGTGATTTCCGTAGACATGAATCATATGGGAATGTATTCTTTCCTATTCTCACTTCTGATTGTTTGGATTCGATTCCTGGAAATTGTGGGATGAGGAAAAGAAAATTTGGTGCAAGTATTATTTCTGCCAAAATTGAAATTTCGGTTTTTGCTTAAGTTATGTGGGTTTCCTCATGTTCCGACTTTGATGCAGCTGTGGCTTGAAGCAAGATGGCTGGCGGGAATTTTAGGGTCATTAGTGTAACATTCCAAATTTTTTAAGAGAATAATATAAATCTATACTAGAATAATTTAATTAGTAATATGTTTGCTAAATGCAAATGTGAAGTGTGAGGATACTAAGAATAATATTTATGTGTACATGCACATTTAGTTAGGAAATTGATGTTATATATTTATATAATTGAATATTAGCCCAAGAAAATGTAACATCTCTCTATTTTATTCATGATAGCCACATAGAAATTGTAATGTGATTTTATAACATGTTAAAGGACCATGAAATTTAATTTCTGCAACATCCCCTAGTTGAATAATTATCCAAGTGTGAATGTGTATTATTCTCCCTTATAAACATGTACATGACATTTTCTAATTGAACTTTTTAAATTGAATTCCTTACATGTATGTGGAAATACTTATTATATTAACATTCTTATATGAGTGAACATATGTTCATGTTTGTGACAAATAAAAACTTGATATTTTGCATGAGCATATGTAAATGAAATTAGGTCATTTACATCTATGAGGACCTAATTGAATAAAAATTTAGATAACGAGTGACACATTTGCAAATAAGGGAAAGTATGCAACAACTAGTTGAAATGGAATGAGGGAAATTAACTAGGCTGTCCAAGTTGGGCCAAGTAGGCAGCAGCCCTTCTCCCCATTCAGCTCCACGCCGCACACACCATGCAAGAGCCTAAAGACTTGCTAAAAAGTTGGTCAAAGTGGCAGTCAATGAGCAAATGACACTAGTGAATGTATAATTGTGTAATTGCATGATATTTGTAAGGGAAATAATAAAAAATTAAGAGGGGTTGGGTGTAAAATAAAATTTGAGAATTCTGGAGAAGGGGGAAGTCGGCAACTTGAAGCTGAAAAAGGGGAGAAGAAAAATAAAAGAGAGGAAAAGCAAGGAGGCGTGACCAAGGGAAAAAGGGAGAGAAGAGAAATTGGAGCTGCTGCTAGGGATCATCCAAGCTTGTTAATCAAGAGTTAGTCTCATCAAAAAGAGGTTAGGAGTCTAGCATAGAGGTAGGTGGCTGTATTTAATTTTAATTGTTCACTAAATGTTAGTCTATAGCATGAAATTTTTGGTGGAAAGTGGCATGAACATGTGAGTTGATGTGTTGTGAATGGAATATTTGGCCCCATGACATGATTTGGGGTGTGGAAACCTTGTTATTATGTTTGCAAGGTTGCTGATATGGCAATTGATTATATGCATAGAGCATGTATGCATATAGAAGCTCTAAATGAGTGAGGTGTTGGAAGTGGGGAAAACTTGTGATGAGCACCTTTTTATGGTGCAGCTAGTTGAGGCTTATCAGTCATGGGTGTGGCAAGGGAATACCCTGAGATTGGGTATTTGTATTAACCTGGAAAGCCACATGAGAATTTGGTATGATACCCCTTTAAGGGTATTGAGGCAGTATGTCATGAGGGTTTCCCCATTTTCAGCATGATTCCCTTTATGGATGATGGTGATTTTGTGAGTTTCAGTTAATATAATCAAATTTCCTAGTATCAATTATTCATATATGTTTCAAACCCTTGTCCTTGTGGATGCAAACAGGTGAAGAAAGTAGAGAGGGTAAGCTGAAAGAGCCTTGACAACTTTACTGTTGAGACAAATTCTGTTTGTGTATATTTTTGATGATGTATATGTGTTAAACCTGAGATATGTAATATATGCTTATGATCTATGTTGTATAGAAGACATTTTGTAAAGACCTTGATATATAAAGAATTAGTTGTTGACCTAATTGTAAGAGCTTTGGGAAATACTGAAAACAGTCCAGAGAATTGAGTGCTGAACAGTATGTATTGATGCCTGAATTTCGTGAGCTTCCTTGCATGAAAATCCCTATGAAAATTTTTTCTTACACTCTTCACATCCCTAAATAGATGCACATAAAATTTCAGAATTTTTTGCTTGGCCAATTAGTACAGAAAAATCTTCAAATTTACCTCTCTGAATTCCACTGTTAAACTGGGCAGTGTACAAACTTTGTTTAATTAACCCATCAAACCAACGAGATTTTGTATGAAATTTTTACCAGATGTTCTGGACACCTCAAACTTATAATCTGGAGTTTTTCATAATTTTCAGAAAGTTGCACCTCACGTTTTCCATTTTTGCAAAAACAGGACAGCATGCTGTCAAGAGCAGCAAACTGTCTAATGAAGTTTAAATTACTTTTGGGATCCTCTAATTCAAATTAAGTCCAACAAAGAAATGAGTTCATAAATAAATATGATTAGAATGAGGTGTGACAATTAGCTATGTTGTGAATGAGTTTGTTAGAAGGTCAAGGGTTGATTGGTTGTGTATGGATGGAGTTCTCAGGCCTAGATGAGCTTTTCCTCAATTTAGGCAACAAAAGTACCTATGAATAAGAAAAGGTCAAGGGTTGACTGATTGTGTATGGATGGGGTTCTCAGGCCTAGATGGACTTTTACTCAGCTTAGGCAACAAGAGTATCTCCAAATAAGAAAACGTTGGGCAGATGAAACTTTCCCAATGCTAAGCCAAGATTACGAATTTGGTAGAAATGTTAAAAATTCTACTAGTATTTATACAACTCTATGATGAAAATTTTCCATATAATTTCGCTCTGACTCTATTATTTGGACTGGACACTTGCTATTTGGGCCAATCCCTTAATTTTGGCCCGTATCAGAGTTGATGGTTAACAGTCTTGCCGATAGGTACATAGTTCAGCTATTTTCAATTTTGTTTCTGCTCAATACGTATGATTATACGCTTCTTTCTCTGGCCATCGAGAAAATCTATTCCTGATTGGCTCGTTCCCTTGAAGAGAGAGAGCACCAAATTTCTGTATGCATCAAAAGGTATTTTACGTATTAAAGGAAATGTTGGGAATTCAAGTGTGAGTGATGTCCTACATCGAATAAATTAAAGAGAGGTGAAGGATATATATAATAGAGACACCCACGCACCAAATGGCTTAAGCTTTTGGGTTGGAAGGTAGTGTTAAGTCCATGAAGCATATCCTTTCACAAGTTTATGTTTACACAACGGAAGCAAAATGTGATTCTCCAGTTATCTGGGCATCTTCCAGGCCCAACAAGTGGTATCAGAGCCGAGGCTCGGCTTTGGGGCAAAGATGAGCAATGGAGTCCAGGATAATGGACAAGTTGTGGGGTGAGTAGTAGATCCACCCAGTGTTAGCCGCTCGAGGGGGAGATGGCCCAAAGGCCCAATGTGAAGAGGCTCACACTTGAGGGGGAGATTGTTGGGAATTCAAGTGTGAGTGATGTCCCACATCGGATAAATTAAAAAGAGGTGAAGGATATATATAATGGAGAGACCCAAGCACCAAATGGCTTAAGCTTTTGGGTCGGAAGGTAGCGTCAAGTCCATGAAGTATATCCTTTCACAAGTTTATGTTTACACAGCAGAAGCAAAATGTGATTCCCTGGTTATCTGGGCATCTTCCAGGCCCAACAGGAAATAAAGAGAAGAGAGAAGAGTTTAACGGTAGCATGATTAGTTGGCAGGGATATACATCTTATCTTATGAACTTGCTGCATATGTTAGAAAAGTCATTTGATAAATGCTAACTACTATACACATGATAATCTAATGTTACGTTATTTGGGGGGTAGCATAAAGAACTCTTGTTTCATGATTCGATATTAAATTTCAAAATCATATCAACTTGGAAAAAAATGTTTTTTCTATCATGTGCTCACGGGCACATGATATTTTAAAGAGATAAAGTCCTATAGAATAAGCCCTATTAAATGCCCTTTCCAACTAACCCAATCTTTTGAAAGTCAGCTAACCAAAACCAATGTTAAGATTTAGGGTGTAAGGAAATGAGAAGAAATAAAATATGAGAGTTTATTAGGAGTCTTACAATCTCATTATTGTTATTTGGTACACATTAGAAAGACCACAATCAATGCTTTAAAAGCACAGGTTATGATGTTAGTGTGTGTTTGGTGTTGGGATGGTTTTTAGGCAATCCTTTGAGATATGACAAGATGATGTTTTTGAACTAGCCAAACTGCATCTCAGTATCAAACCTAAGCAATGGGATTAAGTGTCAAAATGCTAATAGATGATCGTATTATGTGTGAATTTTATGGTTTTTAGGCTATACAAGGCTATTTATAGCTAGTCAATATAATACTCAAGTTATATTTAGCCTGACAGTGCTGTTTTTTCCCTAGTAAGTTGCTTTAGATTGAGGATAAAGTTGATATTTTCCTCAGTTTCCAACAAGATTCATATTGTAAATATTTTCCCTTTATTTATTTTTTATTAATTAACTAGTATAACACGGGGGTTGCTGAAGGCGCCTCCCCCCCCCCCCCTCATTAATTTTTTTTCAAAAGTTCTTAAAATACCCTTTTAACTCATGCCTCTCACCTCACTATCTCCTTCTCCTTCCCCCCTTCATCTAAAACCCTAGGCTTGAACTTCATTTATTTTCTCCATTTCAATTTACTCTATCATTCTTATTTTGAACTCAATTATTTCCTTTTTCTTTCTTCATCTTCCTCTTTCTAAGATTTTAATAAAATTTTTTATAATATTATTCTTAAAAAAAAAAAAAAAAAACGGCTATACAAATTTTTTAGAAAAATAAAACAAGTATAAATAACCGTTTAATAAGGAGAACGGCTTTAGAGCCGTTGGGGTGATTTCAACGGCTCTCTAAAGCCGTTGATGTTGACAGTAATATATATATATATATATATATATATATATATATATATATATATATATTTAAAATTAAATATGTTATTTGTACCTCAAGTAACAATATATATATATTTAAAATTTGTAATATTTTTAATAAAATAAAAAAATTTTAATAAAAAATTATTTTGTAATAAAAAATTTGTAAAAATTATTGTATAATATTTTTAAAATTAAATATATATTTTTAAAATTATATATATTAAAAAATTGTAAAAATATAATAAAAATCTATAATATTTTTAATAAATTAATACAAATTTTTTATTACATAATAATTATTTTATTTAATTTTTTCTATATATATATTTTGTTACTTGATGCACACAAGTAACATATATATATATAAATTTCCTTACCAACAACAACGGCTCCTTAGCCGTCAGAAAAAAAAAATGTATATTATAATTTATAATATTGTTAAATTATATATATATATATATATATATATATATGTTACTTGTGTCTCAAGTAACAAAAATTTATGGAATATATATAGAAAAATGAATTAAATAATTATTTTGTAATATGTAATAAAATTTATATATTTAAGGTCGTTGGGTGTTGAATATATATATATATATATATATTTAAATATATTACTTGTGCCTCAAGTAACAAAAATTTATATTAATTTAAAATAATTATTATGTACTAAAAATTTATATTAATTTATTAAAAATATTACAAATTTTTATTATATTTTTAGAATTTTTTTAATATTTTATTTTTTAAATATATTTAATTTTATCTAATATATGGATATATATATTTTCTTCCAAAACAGTTGTGGATGGGTTTGGAAAGCAAAACAACTTTTTACAACCGTTTTATTTCTCATACGACTGTTCACAACTGTTTTGGGAAGGAAATGAATGTCGGGGTGCTTGGTGAAGGAAGTGGGGAAGGGGAAGAAATTAAACTTGAAGTGGAGTTGAAGGAGAAAATACTTGAAGGAAGTCAGGGTGCTTGGTGAAGGAAGTCGGGGAAGGGGAAGAAAATGAGGAGGTGGAAGGCATAAGCTAAAGGGAAGGGGGGTTCGCGGCGCCAAGCTCAGGGGAGGAGAAGTGAAGGTCAGCTAAGGGTAATTTTGGAATATAAAAAAAAATTAATGAGGGGGGGTCCCTAGTAAAGTTGGGGGGCGCCTTAAGTAACCCCCGTATAACACCCGTGTTATGCACGGGCTATTACAAGATATATTATTTGATTGCAAATAAAAGTTAAATAATTTTTTTTTTTTTTTAAAAAAGACATTGTTTATATATTTCCAATATTTTAGAGTATGTTTTAAATTTTTTGAGCTGCCTACAAATAATAATAACTGATCTCAATTTGTTTTTTTTCAAGCCTCTTTTCTAAATTACAGTTCCTATTTAAAAGCTAACCAATTCAATTTTGCATTAAACTTATTAATATAAAAATTGTAACCCTTTTCTAAGTGTAAACCTTTGCTCAAACCTTCCTTCATTTTGCTTTACAATTTATATGATGAAATTTTCCACCCGTTTTCACTAGAAGACACACCTTCAAGCACACAAACTTTGGAAATATGAAAAAAAAAATAAAGTAAGTAAATGTAGGTATATATTGGTCTTTTTTCTTTGAAGTGGGAAATGAAGCAAAAGAAATTAAACCATCAAAGAAGTACCAAATAGAATAAAAAGAGAGAAAGTAGAGAGGATAAAATGAAAAGACTAATTCTCGATGTATATCAATGATAAACTCATATTCGAGACAACTTAGTGAAAAGAAGTATGCTATAAATATACATAGATAGTGTTGTCAAAAAAATATATATATCTAGATAGAAATATAGATAGAATTAGTAACATGTACACCATAACCAAGTTAACTATATAGTCAAATTCCATTTCTTTATACCATATCATTGTATATCTATAAAGTTGTTTCTAAATGGCATTACCACAAGTTTCCTCTAGAGGCATGAGAGCAAGTATTACAATATTGATATTGGTTTCATTCTCACAAACCATTTTGAAGAGTTATGAAAAGCAAAGGAGAAAAGAGTTGATTCTTAAAACAAACATAATTGATTGAGATAAATGGCTTGACAGTTTTTTTTTTTTTTCCCTTCTTTTTAGAATGTTTTAATGGAAGCCTTTATGTATTAATTATTAATCAACCATAGAAAATTATTATGATACTCTTAGTTATTCAAATTCTTTGGAGCTACAAGAGAGTCCGCACAAATATAAATTTAGGCATAGATGTAGGGAAAATAAAATAGTAAGAAATTTGGACTGGCATTCATTAGATGTTGAAACTTAATGAACCTATTAGGCTGGTAGCTATAAATGCTAGTCAACAGCTTCTCTCGTTGAGTTATTAACATATACTTTATCTCATACTTGCCCTTTTGTTATAAAGTTAGCCATGGTTTTACATAATTGCAATTCATCCATATTGCCTTGTTTGTTTTTCGCTCCCAATTTTCTAAGCCACCAACTCTTGGATTGCAACGATGGAAAAGAACTGGAGTACATGTTTATACATTTTTCAAAGTATTCTTTAGAACAATAGAACATGTCTTCTATGTACAAAATAAAATTAATCTACTTTATTCCTTTGTTCCATGAGTCTCAACAAGCAATTTTTGCTTTTATACTTCTTGACATCTATTTAAGTTGTTTATTTTTTTTAATGTTTTTATAGGTAAATATGAATTCAAAAGACTAGCATGAATTATGTCATATCTAATTTTGTACGAAATGCTTTTAGAGATGATTGGCCTTTATTTTACAATCTTCATGATTGCCTTTCATTTATTATACAATCTCCTTTGTAGCAAAGGTAAGTTAAAAGAAGATAGAATAATAATTCCCACACCATGTGTGAGAACACACGCTAGTATATATGTATTAACAAATGATTAAAGAATTGTGTCATTAAGTTTTTATTTAAATGGTGATATGAACCATACTATAAGTGTTTTCTTAGAAGGACTGGGCCCAAATCTTGGTGTCTCCCTAAATTATGTTACAAGCTACTTTATATGATAATTGACAATTTCTAAGTAACAGTTTTTTTTGCTCATTTTACGACCAAACTCTGTATCATTTAGTTATCTAAATTCTTTATATCAATCATCCAATTACATTATATTCAATGCTAAATAATTAACAATGTATCATTTTTCATTCTTATTCTTTTTTTCATATTGAAAAAGGAATAAGACTAATTGCATATGTAATATTTTGATATAATTTTTACATTTTACCACAGTTATATATTGATAAATACACACATGTTTCATGATACATAGCACAGGTCATAACTGAGTCCTTATCTCTTAATATTTGATGATTAATTTACAATACAACTATTAGTTTAGTTCATGTAAAAACTATTGTAAGCTTAATATTCTAAATTGCCAACTATTATTATCCTTTCTTTTTTTTTTATCACACCATGCTTAGGACAAGTCACCATATCTAATACTTTAACAAACAACAACCCCCCCCCCCCCCCCAAAAAAAAAAAAAAAATAAAAAAACTGAAGATTAGTTAAGTCCATTAATCGTAGAAAGTGTTTTTATAAATATATAATTTTTCATTTTTTTAAGAAAGCCTCCATATTACATGAATTTAAACAATAAAAATATAAAAAACCAGCAGCCAAAACCAAAACCAACTAATATAATATGAATTGTTTTTCCCTATAAAAAATGAATCCAATTTATACAAAAAAGCTAATATATTACAATTGACTAAAATATTATTTTGGTCACTCTAGATTGTAGTTGTTACTAAATAGTCTCCCATAAATCAATAGTTACAAAATAGTTCTATTAGATTTTAATGGTTACAAATTGGTTTTTTAAGTATAACATTGTTTATTTAGTGCTAGCATGACAATCAATTTTTCACACACAAATATTTGTAGTTGACATGGATGGTAACTTAGTTTTTTCTAACATTTCTTTTTTCCAGAAGAGACATATTAGACAAAAAAGTCTTTAGACTTTAGTGAACTCTAAAGATAGTGTTTGCAAGAAATGACTGATCAACATTTTTTTCCATATTTCTGCAGTTAGATATAAATCAATATTCAATGATTGATTCAATATCTATATAACTAATTAACAAGCAGAAATATGATTCAATGGTGATTTTAGATGATGCTACTCATTGGTTGGAAATGCAGTAGTTTCCTTTGATCATGATGACCTAAATAAAGATAAAAAAATTTGAAAGAGTAAAATTCTTTGATAATTTGTTGACTAAGTAAATTTTAAAGATAGGATAGGATAGGACTCCTCTTTTCATTAATTTATGAAATGATATACACTGGGAGAGAAGTCCATTTCAAAACTTAGTCAACATTACATACATCTACAAATATCAAAGTTTGAAAAAATATTGCCACCTTAGCAAGAATTTGATGATGTGATAAGAAGGACTAATTTGTAACTATTTAAAATTTAAAAGGAACTATTTTGTAATGACAAATCTAAAAGTAATCAAAATAGTATTTTAGTCTATTACAATTTATTCAACCTATATTTTAGTCTATTACAATTTATTCAACCTAAATAAGTCACAAGAAAGATATGTTAAGAAAATAATTTGCCCAACGACTTTGAACATCACTAATTTTCTCTTCAAAGAATGGATCATGTATTTTTTTTTTTTATTGTGTGTTTCCCTAGAAATTGGTAGAAAATTACATTACTTAGGAGACGTAAGATTGCATGTATTCCTTAGGAAAAAGAGTGTTACATTAAAAGAAATAAAACAAAACATATTTTCACTCGTGATTTTCTAAAGAATAATGCTATAAACTTTTAACATATTTGTTCATGTAATAATTTAACATATGTATGATGTTTCTTATTACAATACTTAAAAAGTTTGTCAATAAAATTGAAATTTATCAATTAAGTTTTTATTTTCCTTATCCATTGTTTTTTCTTACTAAGTTTTTTGGGGTAAGGTTTTTAAAGAGGTAATATTTAATATAATAAAAGAATGATATACTCTTTCTGTTTATTATGTCTTTGTCTTGAGATTTTCAAACAAGGTTTTAAATAGGCATATGAAGGAAGTGTTTTGAATAATCCAATTTTTGTGTATTCTCATATTCAAAGTCTTTCATTTTCTCTTAAAGATATACTTAATATATTTTAAATTTTTACATGTATAATAAGTCATGGCAATCATTAATTAATGATCTTTTCATACTAACTATAACATAATGAAGTTTAATTACTTAGAAAGTCAAACAACAATAGATAGTGACAATTTCTACAGTAAGTTATCCTTCAAAACAAACACAAAATAAAAGATAGATATATAGTGACAACTTCTTAGTTTTTAAATGACTTTTTCTTATTATAATATATGTATATATAATGTTTTTATTTATTATATATTTTAATTTTTTAATAATTACAAGTAACATGTCAAAGCAAACATTCAAATATTTGAGTAACAAAATATATTTTAATGGTTAGTTCTATTTTTGACTATTGGTTTTGTATTTTTTTAATTAAATTCATATCATATGTTAAATATATTGTAAAAACATTAAATTATATTCAAAAATAAACTTTCTACACCAATTGAGCTTTAATTGATTTAGAAAATGAAATTATTAAAAATATTTATTTTTCACATCGGTTGTTTATATATATATATATATATATATATATGATCTAAAAATAATATAAAGATCTTCAAGGTTTAAACTTTGAAAGAATTACATATGATCTAACTTTGAGTCTTAAGATGTTAATAAAATGTTTGCAAAAAATGTTTCACCAGATAATATAAACTTATGTTACACACTAATTTCAATACATTCCATGCCTTTATTAATATTAATAATAATGTCATTTTCCCAAGCGCAAAGTTCAACTTATATCATATTTTTTTCACTTTGTTATTACAAAGTTCCTTATAAATTATCAAAATCTTTAATAGATTTATTCAACGTATTCTTACATCATAAATACAATGCAATAACATTATCTTGTTAAGTAATGTTGTCAATTCCTGCTAATTGCTGGAAAAATGCAATAAAAATATAGCATTTATTCTCTAATTAAAAATGTGTTAATATAGAAACTTTAATATTACACTTTAAAAGATTATTAAGGATGTTATATCATAATAAAAATGATTGAAGACATATAATACAAATATATCATCACTGACACAATTTATTTTACAAGTAATTAATGTCATCAATTTATTATAAAACTATGACATTTTATAAAATTATCATTAACATTGTTTATGAATATAACATAATAATAAAAGTTATCCTTCATGCACCAAATTTATCAAACCAAGATCATTCTCAAAACTATAGGTGGTAATTTCTTCAATGATTTCCAAAAATACAAAAGATTCTTCTTTTGTTCATATGACATTCCTTCAATAATTTGTTAAGTTTTTTTCTTTATAATACAAAATAATTATATGAATAATATGTTAAAGTAAACATTCAATTATATGAGTAACAAAATATATTTTAATAATTAGTTATATTTCTAGTTGTTGGTTGTTCATTATTTTTATTAAATTCATATAATATAGAGAACATATTGTAAAAATATAAAATTATATTAAAAATATTGTTGTGGAAAAATAGGTAGAGAAAATGAGAGAAAGTATATTGCTTCCAAGAAAAAAAAGTCATCTATTCATTCACTGAGGGAGTATTTATATACAAAGTAAGTGAAACCTTAGAGGAATATTCTATGGGCATCTAAAAATTAAAATATTTATAACACTCCCCCTTTAGATGCCCATTATCAAAGAATGTACCTTGTTAAAAACCTAATTAGGAAAAACCCTGTGGGACAAAAACCTAGTGAGGAAAAAAAAGTACACAATTCTTTGTATACACAATAAGATTTGCCTCATTAAAAACCTTACTAAGAAAACCCAATGGAAAAAACAAGGTTAAGGGAAAAAGAATACATTGCATATATTAGTTGAGATCCTTGAGTCGACAAAGGCTGATACCATGTGTAAGCTTTTCAAGTGATGTAGTAGGAAGTGCTTTGGTGAACAAATCTACTAGGTTATCACATGAACGGATTTGTTGAATGTCTATATCACCATTCTTTTGAAGCTCATGGGTGAAGAAAATTTTTGGTGATATATGCTTTATCCTATCGCATTTAATGTACCCTTCCTTTACTTGGACAATGCATGCAATATTATCTTCATATAAGATCGTTGGGATTAATTTTCTTGCAAGTAAACCACAAGTCTCTTGTATGTGTTGAATCACAGCTCTCAACCATACACATTATTGACTGTCTCATGTAATGCTATACTTTCAGCATGGTTAGGTGATGTTGCTGTTATAGTCTGTTTCATAGATCGCCATGAAATGGCTATGCCACCAAATGTAAACACATAACCAGTTTGTGATTAACCATTATAGGGGTCAGACAAATATCTTACATCAGAATAACCAATCAAATTTGACTTGGATACATTCGAGAAAAACAAACCTCTATCCATAGTACCTTTAAGGTAGCGAAATATATGCTTAACCCTAGTCCATTGTCTTCGTGTAGGTGAAGAACTAAATCTTGTGAGTAGATTAACAACAAATGATATATTTGGCCGTGTATGACTAGCAAGATACAATAGTGCTCCAATTGCACTAAGTTATGGTATTTTGGGACCAAGTAATTCTTCATCTTTTTTCTTTAGGCTTGAAAGGATCTTTATCCACTTCAAGTGACCTAATGACCATTAGAGTGCACAATAGATGTGCTTTGTCCATATAGAACCTCTTTAGCACTTTGGCTATATAGGCTTCTTGATGCACCAAAATTCCATTTTCTACGTGCTCAATTTGTAGACCAAGACAAAATTTGGTAACCCAAAATCTTTCATTTCAAATTCTTTCTTTAAGCAATCCATAGCCTTTGGAGCTCTTCGGAAGTCCTAATAATATTAATAAAGATAATGGACTTATAGGGTCATTTTTATACCCTTCTTTCAATAAATATTCACTAAGATGGTTATACCACATACGTCCGAATTGCTTTAATCCATGTAAGGATTTATTCAGTTTGATTGAGTAGTCTATGTGAGAACCTGTATTGCATTTTTTAGGCAAGTTAAATCCTTCAGGGAGTTTCATATAGATGTCACTATCAAGTGAGCCATATAAATAGGTTGTAACAACATTCATTAGACGCAAATCGAGGCTTTCCCTTATTGCTAGACAAATGAGATAATGAAAGGTAGTTGCATCCACCACTGGTGAGTATGTTTCTTCAAAATCAATGCCAGGTCTTTGAGAAAACCCTTAGGTAACAAGTCTTGCTTTGTATCTTGCAATATTACCATTTTCATCTCATTTTCGCACATAAACCCATTTACATCCAACTAGTTTTACACCTTCAGGTGTACGAACTACAGGTCCAAAAGCTTTTCACTTTGCAAGCACATTTAGTTCTACCTCCATTGCGTCTTTCCACTTTGGCCAATCATTCCTTTGTTAACATTCATTGACAGATTTTGGTTCATGATCCTCATTTTCATGTATATCATACACTACATTGTATGCAAAATTATCGTCAATGTTGACTTTTCTTCGATTCCATCATTTTCCATTCATGATATAATTTATTGAGATCTTGTCATTTTCACAAAGTTCAGGTACCTGAGTTTCTTCTGGAATAGAAACTTTATGTCTGAAGGCCTTTCTAAGCCTCCATCTGGGCACTCTTCTAGAGTTATCCTATCTTCAGTTAGGCTATCTTGACTTTTACCTCCTTTTCTTTTTCAAGAATTTTTGTCTTTGGAACCGATAAGTCTTCCACGCTTCATGCGTGTTTTAGACCTTGATTGTCCAACAGGGACATCAATTTTTATTGGAGCATTAGCAGTTGGAATGTAAGATTTTGTTACACTTTTTGGGTCAGTAAATGCATCTGGCAATTGATTTGCTAAATTTTGCAATTGAATTATCTTTTGAACTTCTTGTTCACATTGTTTTGTGCGAGGATCAAGATAATGCTAATTCATTCCAGCTAATTTCCCTTTTCAATTGCTTATTGTTTTCTCCCAATGCTGGGAAAACTGATTCATCAGAATGACAATCAGCGAATCGAGTTATGAATAGATCTCTTGTTGATGATTCAAGATACCTTATTATTGATGGAGATTCATATCCAACATATATTCATAATCTTCTTTAGGGTCCCATCTTTGTGCGTTGTGGTGGAGCTATTGGAACATAAACCACACACCTAAAAATTCTTAGATGGGAAATATTAGGTTCTTGACCCAAAAAAATTTGCAAAGGGGAGAATTTATGGTAACTTGTTGGCCTAATGCAAATTAATGTTTGCTACATGCAAATTGCATGCCCCCAAGAGGAAATTGGGAGTTTTGCTTTCATAAGCAATGGTCTTGCAATTAATTGTAGACGTTTGATAAATGATTCTGCAAGTCCATTTTGTGTATGAACATGTGTTACAGGATGTTCAACCTCAATCCCAATGGACATACAATAATTATTGAAAGCTTGGGATGTAAATTCACCAGTAATGTCAAGGTGTATTTTCTTAATTGAATAGTCAGGAAAATGTGCTCTTAATCGAATGAATTGAGCAAGCAATCTCACAAACGGCTGGTTGCAAGTTGATAATAAACAAACATGTGACCACCTAGTTGATGCATTGATTAATACCATAAAATATCTAAATGGTCCACATGGTGGGTGGATTGACCCACAAATATCACCTTGTATATTTCTAAAAAGGTTCATTCCCAACTTTTGCTAGTGATGGTCGAATAATTAATTTCCCTTAGGAACAAGCAACACATGAAAATCTATCTATTTGAAAAATCTGGTAGCTCTTCAATTCATGTCCACGTGAATTTTCAATTATTCTTTGCACCATAATTGATCCGGGATGGCCCAACCGGTCATGCCAAACAAGAAACGTATTATGATTTGTAAACTTTTGGTTTACCATGGTATATGATTCGATTGTATTAATATAAGTATAGTACAAACCAAAATAAAATGAAGGTAATCTCTCTAAGATACACCTTTTGTTCGAGATAATTCTCGTAAGGTAGAGATACTCATCAGTTCCTTCATTTGTTGCCTCGATATGATATCCATTTTTATGAATATCTTTGAAACTTAATAAGTTTCTATGAGACTTGGAGGAATATAATGCATTCTCAATTTGCGATTTTGTTCCTCTTGGTAACATTATGTTAACTCTTTCGGAGCTTTCAATTTATTTTGTACTACCAGATATAGTACTCACAATGCCTTCTTGCATCACCAAATGCGAGAAATATTCCTTATCCTTAAGGATTGTGTGAGTCGTAGCACTATCCGCAAGGCACATATCCTCATAATTCATGTTGGCGAAAACCAACGAAATATCTATTCTTCAAAAAACATAAAAAAAGAATAAATAAATATGAGTGTATAAAAAAAATTCATAACATAATAAGTCCAATGAAAGTCCATAAAATGTTTAATGTTCTAAAAAAGAGTACATAAAGCATAAAATATAATAATAACATCAAAAGTTTATTTTTTAACTGTTCTATCACCAATTAAATGGTCAATCTTTCCATTTGGGTTAGCAAAGAAATTAGCAACATCCAAACTGGACACATCTATGTGTCCATAATCAGAATCACTATCATAAGATGCAAAGTTTGTCTCCACTTTCTTTTCTTTATTTTTTAGGGATTCTTGATAAAGGTCAACAAGGTGTTTTGGCATACAACAAGTACAAGCTAGAGGTGGGCACAGGCCGGGACGGGCCAGGATTTGGGCTGTCCCGGTCCCGTCCCGATTTACCTACCTGTCCCGGCCCGGCCCGTCCCGGTTGTCCACATGCTTGTCCCGGTTCTGTCCCGGTCATGTCCCGAGTCCCGTCCCGAATGTGTCCCGTCCCGTTTTATATGTTACCAAATGACCTGTATGCTGTCAATGGTTTGGAATCCTCTAATGCATCTGCAAACAATTAACACCTGTCAGTATATAACAAATTTGATCTCCTCAAATAATAATACTCCATTAAGCTCCCAAAGCAATTGCCAAGTAGCCTACAAACTAAATACCAACAAATGCAATTGACCAAAATTCTAAATCATTGTATAAGAGGCTTTCCAGGAATTGCTTGGTAAAATGAAGAAAGTTTCATAAACGAAGGGTGACAAACAAAAAAACCATCAATTTTCATTTTATGAGTCTCTCGTCTGCTTAGAAACAAAACAACACTGAGGTTGCTTTGTCAAAACATAGTAGAATCTCAAAAACTCACATTCCAAAAAAAAAGAAGCATAAAAATGAATTGCCAGTATACAACCAATTTTACTAAAATTCTACAGGTTTTGTCATCTTGTATACAGGTCCCAACTCTTTTATAAAGTTTAAGATGTCAAATTCACATGGCAGGCATCTATAAGACTAGATAAAACAGATCTACGTCTCCACACCCCTGGTCTTTACCTATATAAATACTTCATCCAAATTCTTCATGATTAAATAAAGAAAATTCTATCACCAACCAAAAGAACCCACAAGACATTAGCTGCTGTTTGATGAATAGTTCACTACCCACAAAATCCCAAAATTGAGATAGCAAATATGATATACACTGCAATCTGTTCAAACAAATTTTAATTAATTTACAACCACCCAACAATATATTCATCAGATGAGATTATATGTCTTTGGAATTCTGGTCTTCCCTTCGTAAACAGGACCCAGAAGAAAGGAAAATAGATAGGTGCGTGTCACTTACATTAGAAATTAATTAGATGACAGGCCCCAACTCTTTCTGTGAAAGAGACAACCCATCTGGGTTTCTTGCGACGTGCTTTCTGTAAAGCAAGCAAGTACCATCACATTTGGCCAAAACCTTAATATCTCATTTTGAAAGAACTTGGAGGGATTGAAGAACAAAAAAAAAATGAAAAATATGATACCATTTTGTTAAAAAAAAATTGATGGAAGACATCAGTATTTTTATGCTTAATACAAACATTTCACAAAATATACTTGGAAATTCCTGTGAGAACTTGACCTTAAACTTCTTCCATAAGATATCTCATTTTATATAAGATCACAATTGATTAGATCCTTCTGGCTTAGAGTAAACTAGTATGCAGATTTTTGAAAGGATATATAGTAGCAGAAAACTTGAAGGTGATGAATATTTCTAATTACCTGATCCAACAAGAAACAGACCCAGGCGAAGTTTATATAGGACCTTTTGATTAAGTTTCTTCCAAAAAATACTGAGGCTGGGTATTTGCACAGTTGAAGAAAGTTATAACCAGCAGCGGCAGAAGTAACATACACCAGTATTCTGAAAAAAAAATAAATAAATAAAAAATTCCCAACTCCAAGTTTAGTTTCCATGCAAAGCCACAGGAATATGATTAGAGAAGAAAGATAAATAGAGAGGGAGAGAGATCTGTTACTTGAGAGCATTGACGTCTCTATAAGAAGCCTTTTTCTCATTTACAGATAATATAAGCTCTGTTTGAGTATCAAAAGCAGCAACACAAGTTGTTACAATCAAAACCAGAATTGCAGAAATCCTCAGACAGACTTCAGCTGATCTAGCCATTGGCAACTCCATATCTGCAAAACCTGAATATTGAAAAGCCTATCCAATTTGATTTCACTTCGTTTTGGCAACTCCAACTTGTCATTCAATGTCAGCCATCTCATAACAAACAACATAACCACCGTCTCCCAATTCACAATAAATGGTTTCTTATACTGAGAAAGCACAGACATCATTAATGCAAAATAAATCAAGAGATGATATAAAGCTTATCTATTCATCAAGGTAGATATCCCAATATATTGTCCTTGAACCGAAGAGAAAGATATTTGAATCTAAATTAAAACACCTATCCTAAAAGTAATCACAATAACTATGATGGAATAAAATAAAGAAAATAGATTAAAGAATGAAATGAGAATATATAGTTTTTAATTAAAAAAAAAATGTATAACCATAAATCTGTTTCTTCCAATGTTAACTGTGTAATCAAATTAATTTAGTAAATTATGCCAGCAATTTTGGACTTAAAGACAGTTAAATGACAGTAACTTCAAATGAGTTGATTAGTTTAACAAAAGAAATGGATATACAATACAGTCCAAGAAACAAAATGAGAAACATAACAACATAACAATCTGTAGTGTCTTTAGTCTTACAATATAGATAAAACTGAAAAATTAAGACAATTTTAAAATAAACACCTAACATAATATATAGAAGACCAATTAATGCAAACATAATAAAATGATTTAAATCATTAAACAGCCTTCCTTCCAGCAATAAACTTCAAGAGTGTAGCGTAGGCGTTGCTAATCTCTAGCTGCCAAATATGGAAAAAAGAAATGAATTTATGTAAGACTTGTATCCAAGTTTATGAAACGTTTATTTCTAAACACAAGAAAAGACTAGTACCCAAATATATATACATATAAGACTTACATATTCTATTTCCTTCTTGAATTGCTTGGTTGGTCACTGAGGTCATGGCACTACCAATTTCTATAAAATTGTAAAAGTAACATATGAGTAATAAGTAAATATTAAATAAAGAGCAAAAATACATACAATGAAAAGGTTATACAGTTAGAATAAAAGCTTACCATTAATGATAGCATCATTTGCTTTAAACTCATCAAAGACTTCTTGTATCTTGTACTCATTAGGATTTAACCAATTTTGAGTGCATATAAGTGCTTCAACCATCTTTGGTGACAAAGAACTCCGAAAAACATCAAGGACTCGTCCCCCAGTGCTGAAGCAAGACTCAGACGCAACAGTAGAAACTGGAACAGCCAATACATCACATGCTAGAAGTGAAAGTACACTATACTTCATAGAGTTCTCCTTCCACCAAGACAAGATATCAAAATCATTTATACCATCATCTACTACATCATGTGCCAGATATTTCTCCAAATCATTTTTCTTGTCTGGACATTCTTGAGCCAACTTTAATCTTTTCCACTGGTTTTTTCTTTCCTTTTTATGTGCTGTTGTTACCCATCCCATGTCTGCTAAACCTTCCTTGGTAATAACTGACTCTTCATGGCTTGCACTATCATCAGAGGTTTGAGATACCTCATGTGACTCTTGTGCATAGAAATTGTATAGCTGCCACAATGTGTTCGCTATCTTCTTTTTCAAAAGAGTAGCTGTCCCAATCTCATAATTAGCATCACATAAAAAATTCACATTCTCAAGTTTATACCTTGGATCCAACATGATACCAATATAAATTAATGGATTAATATTTTCTATCTTCCCCCAATACTTATCAAACTTATTTCTCATATTACATGCCATAGTCCCCAAAACACAATCAACTTCATTCTCACTCCACTTTACCAATAATTCATTAATTTTTGAATTTCATCAAAAGCACAATTGGCTGTGACATGTAAAGAACCAAAAGTGCCAAGGTCACCTCATAAAACAACTTCAAAAATTGAACAAATGCTCTAGCATTATCCCAATCTAAACTATATGGTTGTCTATCATCTTTAAACCAAGTGACATAGCCCTCATCTTCATCCTCAAGTCTCTCAAATGCTTTTTGAAATGGTATAGCATGTTCCAACATAGTGTAGGTGGAATTCCACCTAGTTGGAACATCAAAGCAAAGAGAGGCTCCACTACTGATTTTTTCTACATGTGCAGCTTGTTTGAATTTTTGGAGGCGTTGGGGAGAAGACCTAACATACCAAATGGCATTTCGAATAGAAACAATAGATGGATTCAAGTCTTTCAATCCATCATTCACAATTAAATTCAAAATGTGAGCAGCACACCTCATATGCATATATTCTCCTTCACATACCAAACCATTCCAATTCTTCAATTAAGAAATGGCCACATCATTAAAGGAAGCATTATCCACAGTTATTGTAAATACATTTTCAATTCCCCATTCCCTCAAACACCTATCAATTTCTTTTCCTATAGTCTTACCTTTGTGGTTGTCAATTTGTGAGAAATTCAAAATTCTCTTTTGAAGTCTCCATTGTTCATCAATAAAATGAGTTGTGAGACACATATAGGAAATATTTTGAATGGATGTCCAACAATGTGTAGTCAAGCAAGCCCTCACACATGACTTCTTAAGAAACTCTTTTAACTTACCTTTTTCATTTAGAAAAAGTTGGTAACAATCTCTTGTAATGGTCCTCCTAGATGGCACAGTAAACCTAGGTTCCAACTGATTCACAAAATGACGAAACCCACGCCCTTCAACAACACTAAATGGCATCTCATCTTCTATAACAAAAATAGCAAGTGCTTTCCTAATTTCCTCTGTGTTATAGGAAATAGAAACAGTTATTTTTCTCCCTCCTGGACCTTCCTCACCCTCTGTAACCCCTATAAGTGACTGATTCTTCTCAACAAAAATCCACTTATGACGTCTTTTCAAGTGTTTTAGCATTCCATTTGTCCCATGACTACTTGAGTTACAAAGAAATTCACTTTTACAGTGATGACACTTGGCTTTTTCCTCTCCATTAGTCTGTTCTAATGACAACTTTGTAAAATGGTCCCACACTATTGACTTAGGTTTAGAAGTTTTCGAACCTGCTGTGGTGTGAACAGTTGCACTAGTAGAGGATCGAGAAATGCCTACCCCAAGTTGATGCTCTTGTCGGGCTTGCTCATTCGAACCTGCTCCAGGTGCTCCTGTTTGGATTTGCTCTGCCATTGTATATCTAAATTTTCTAAACCATAAAAAAAAAAAAGTTGTTAGACATGTGATTCTTTTAATATTCAAGAAAGATGATGAATGTTTATATCATAAGAGATAACAATATATAGATATAAAACTTGCATATATATTCAAAATAAGCTAGCAAAATTATGACGAAATCACACTCAATGAATCTAGAACTTATTAGCAATGTAAATGGATATTAAAGTCTTTTCAATTTAATTATCGACTGATTTGCTAAATGAAATTGAAAGTATTGTAATGAAGTACAATTAAGACTGCTTTAATTTTCTGCAAACATAGAGAGAAAAATGAAAGGGTGACTAAGTCTCATGTCCATATTTTAATTAAAAGAAAGCTGCATTCCAAGACAACAAACAACACAGAAATAACTTTGAAGAAAACAGTCCCTACAGAGTTTGACATTAACAAAAAATAACACAGATTTCTGTTCAAAGGTACAAGAAAATAGAATGTCTTAACAAAATCCAACATGTTCTAACACAAGCATCTCATTGACTGGGAGACCTTGCACGGGCAGGTTCCCTTGGACTCTGGCTTCTGCTTTGGTTCAGAACCAAACAAATTAAAATCACAGGGAAAAAACAGATAGAACATGAATATGGTGGGCCAGTGAAATAATAATGAAAGGGCTAGAAAGAAGAAATATTAATGGATGATAGCTTTGGCATCCAATCATTGATATATATATATATATATATTAGTTAATATCCAAACCAAACCATTGGTCTAATTAAAATTTAGTAAATCCATTAAATTCAAATGCTAGCTATAATGTGTATAAATTGTGAAACAACATAAGGACATCAATATTCTTTTTAGTACACATGGGATGTTTATATGGTAAATCAACATTTTTGTTTTTATGGGTTTTCTATGCTAATTACAGACAGACCTACGAGGGATGAGATTGAGCACACACACACACACACCTATTAATGCATATATGACCAGCTAGACTGCTATATGGAGATTCTTGGCAAAAACAATAACTGTGATATCATGGTTAAGAAAAGTCCAATAAACCACAACAAACAACTTTAAATGCTTCTGTATGCCCCCCCCAAAAAAAAAAAAAAATTCTAATGAAAGTTTTAAGCTTACTACTAGCTAGTTACCCTTCATGTTTCGTGTGCTTCCCTGTATTACTAAGATTTATAATTTTTCTATTCTTATCGGTTAGAGCACATACAGGACCCAACAAATAATAACATGACATGCACACTTTAACTTGGCAAAGTAAACAGTAGAATTTTCTTGAGACGACAATAGAAAATCCTCCAAAAAATTTTAGATAGGAACAAGCAAGGAGCAGAAAGAGCAAGGAAGTGAAATCATATTAGAGAAAAGAGTAATTAAAATCAAACATCATGAGAACTGAAGAATGAATTTGTAGGAAGAATACTAACACAATGAACCAAACAGAAAATGAGAGAGTATTGGTGAAAACAAGACTAATTCAGTTTTTAAACAGACAGCTGAAACCATGAGTTCAAAAATTTAATAAATTAAAATTGACCCAGAAGAATGAAAAGTAAGAAACACCCATCAAAATGCAACCAAATCTCCTTTGAGTCAAATTAGAGTAGAGATCAAGATCCACCTAGGCTTTGCCAATTGCAGAGTCCAATTATGTTAATGCTTCAGTGGACAAATAAAAAATGTCCACTTGTTTTTACTTTGCAAATCTCAAAAGTTTGACAATGATTAAACTAAAGCAAGTCTCACACCATGGCTAAGCTAACTATTCATATATATTCAACCTAGCCTGTCCACATGCACGCTCGATGTTACAATATTCAATATATTCAACCAAGTTCCACGATGCGTATAATGGAATAAATCAGATTCCATGCCCACCGAACCTGTTCTAGATAGATAGATGCCATTTGATTCTTACATGTGAATTTGGATATATCTTGCAAGTTCATATCAAGACTCCCAATTAAAAATGGTAAAAGAAATGAATCAAGTACTGGATTAAAATTCTGATATACGTGTGGTGTGATGCCTAAAGTGACATGTCATATTCTCCCACTATATTGCGTTACTGCTAAAAACTAAGAAGAAAATTGAAAAGACAAATATACTATGAATGGCAGCAAAGGAAGCCTCGCGATGGCAGCTTTCATAAGTAACCTTTAGGCACTACATACATACATATCATTTAATGTTTCAGTTTTTAAACACCCATCAGAAAAGCTTCCATGAAGAATGTACCTGGTTCATGTAAATCTCATCAAAAAGAAAACTAATGAACTGACCCAGAAGCAGAATCAAGTCACCAAATCGCAAAGCAATTTTGAATTGAAAGTGCAAACATCAGAAATAGCAAGTACCCAAAATGAGACAGAGATAAAATTCCACATAAACAGAAAATAGAGGATCAAGAACCACGAAGAATGTACCTGGTTCTGGATAGTTGAGTGAATTTGTGATTTAGGGTTTGCTCAAGGTGAAGAGAGAATGAGAAAGTGTGAGAAACGAAGGAGGATGGAAGTCCCAAACTAAATGCTGAACACGGGATGGGTTCGAGACGTACGGGCCTTGGTTCCGGGACGAGCCGGGATAGAGTTATACTCGGGCCGGGCCAGGACGGGACCTGGGACGGGATTGGGCCTGTCCCGGTACCGTCCCATAATTGGCCGGGACACTGAAAAATTGTCCCGATTCCGTCCCGCATCCCGGTTTGTCTCGTCCCGAATGTGTCCCGAAGCTCCCCGGGCCGGGTCGGGACACCGGGCCGGCCCGGCCCGTGCCCACCCCTAGTACGAGCCCAATAACCTTTCCCTCTACAGTGGTAGCATGTATTCTCAACAATCTTATTATCTTGCCCACCTTTTGCAATGGCATTTTTCCACTTTAGGTGAGCAAATGCATTAAGAGAATTACCATTACGAAACTATCCACGTCCATGGCCACAACTATGACCACGACCACGAGATTGTACATAGTATGGTGGTCATATTTTGTTACATTCACTTCAAGGAATGGAGCACTACCAGTTGGGCGTGACTTATGATTCTTCATCAATAGCTCATTATTTGGTCAGCAACCAAGAGATAAGAAATTAATTCAGGATATTTCTTAAACCCTTTTTCTTGATATTGTTGTTGTAAAAGCACATTGAATGCATGAAAGGTGGAGAATATTTTTTCAAGCATATCATCATCAGTAATTTCTTTTCCACACAGTTTTAATTTAGAGCTAATTCTAAACATTGCATAATTGTATTCACTTACAATTTTAAAATCCTTTAAGCGCAAGTGCATCCATTCATAACAAGCTACTGGGGGAATCACAGTTTTTTTGATGGTCATACTTTTCTTTAAGACTGATCCAGAGGACAAGTGGGTCTTTTATTGTAAGATACTCAGCCTTTAGTTATTCGTGGAGGTGGCGACGCAGAAAGATCATTGCTTTCGCTTTATCTTGTTTGGATGTTTGGTTGTCCTTTCTGATTGTGTCACCAAGACCATTTGCATCTAAATGGATTTCAGCATCTAATACCCAAGATAAGTAATTTGTCCCAGTGATGTCCAATGCTACGAAGTCAAGTTTTGCTAAATTTGATATATTTACACTATAAAATGTAAAATAAATTAGGTAACGATCACAATATCAATGAGGATGCTCACAAAAGAAAAAAAAAAAAAAGTTTACTACGTATAAGCATAATTCAATTTGGCTTATAGTACAAGAGAAAAATGCACTAAACTAATAATCCACTGGTTATTGAATAAGTAATTAACCAACAACTTATGAAACATTAATGTATCTGTGGCGTAGTGGCTGCGCGTATGATGTTAGATTAGAAGCTTGTGGTTTGATAAATTATCTCATACTTCTAAATAAGACAAATTAAAGGAATTATCTCATACTTTTAAAAGAATTATACCATACTTCTGGATGAGACAAATTAAAAGATTCAAATTTTTTTCATGCTTCTGGATGAGAAGTATAAAAGAAATTAAATTGTTCTCATAAGACAAAAATTAATTGCCTTCATACTTCAGGATAGGGCATATTAAATAACAAATAGATTAAATAGTCTACATACTTAATGTGCAGCATCTGTTTCAATTTGTTTTATAAAAAAAACATGTATTTTTTCCCAAAACAATTAAACAAATAAAACAAGAGGTTCAATGAATAATAAATAATAAAGGTTGAAAAGCATATTAGATTGACGCAAAAGATAGGTGATGGCTTTGTTTGTCTTTTAGTGATGGCCTTGTTTGTCTTTTAGTGACAGCCTTGTTTGAAGTTGAAGACGTAAAGGCCAAGGTTGTGTTGCTATAAGAGGTTATGTTGTTGTGAGGGCTGAGCAAAAAGTGGTGGAAGGAGTAGAGCATTGTGCTAATAACATGCTGTTGAAAAATAGATAAAGAGAATGAGAGAAAGTATATTGCCTCCAAGAAAAAAAAGTCGTCTGTTCATTCACTGAAAAGAGTATTTATATACAAAGCAAGTGACACCCTAGGAGAATATTCCATGGGCATCCAACAATTTAAATATTTATAACAAAAATAAACTTTTTGCATCAATTGAGTTTTAATTAATTTAGAAAGTAAACTTTTTAAAATATTTTTATTTTTCACATTGGTTGTTTATATATATGAATTGATTTTGAAATAATATGTAATCTAACCTTGAGTTCTAAGATATCAATAAAATATTTAAAAAATGTTTCACTTGTTTAGAAACAAATTTTATAAATTTATGTTACACTTGGATTTCAATATATTCCCTACATTAATTAATATCAATGATAATGTCGTGCTCACAAGTATAAAGTTCAACCTATTTCATTTTTGTTCACTTTGTTATTACAAAGTTCATTATTAATCATCAAACTCTTTATTAGTTATATTCAATGTATTCATATAACATAAATACAATGCAATATCATTATCTTCTAAAGTAATTTATCAATTCCCGCTAATTGCTTAAAAAATACAATAAAAATATCACATCCATTGTCTAATAAAAATGTGTCAATATAAAAATATTAATATTATGTATTATAAGATCATTAACGATGTTATATTATAAAAAATGATTTAAGACATATGCACCACAAATATATTGTCATTGACACAATTATATATTTCAATTAATTAATGTCATTAATCTATTATAAAACTATAACATTATACAAACTTATCACAAAAATTATTTATGTTGGAGAGAAATATTATTTTTTTTCAGAAAAAAGAAGCACTTTTGTATAGTATTAAAGTGTTTGGAAGAGCTTTTTAAATAAAGCTAAAGTAGTTTAAAAAAACATTTTTGATGCTTTTTTCAAAAGCCAGAGATGAGCTGCTTCAAAATAAAGCACCAATGACAGAAGAAAGAGAGTGCACATGATGGTTTAAGGAAAATTTATGGACAGTTTTATCCTCAATAATTTTTATTGTTCCTACCAATGTCCATTGCTGCTTTGCGTCCAAGTTTCACCGTGACTCCTCCGTGTTCACTTCCTTTGTAGAAGAAAGAAAGAAGAGTGAGAACTTTGAACTCACTGCACCAAAACCTCCTGTGCTTGTCTATGCTTTTGCTTTGATAATTGATGAAATGATTCATTTTTCTTTTTCTCTGTCTTTGTGATTTTCCCCCCTTTTTCCTTTTCCTGTTAAAGGTAATATTGGATTTCTGTCATTCTCTCTGCTACTATGCCTTCCCTAAGCATTTTTCTTCCTTTTTGCTAAATGAGTGTGTGTTTATGGCCAAAGACATTGAGGTTGCTATGCGTGGGTCCTTCTCTGTCAAGGACAACCCCAATACAGGGCTTTGATAGCTTAGTTCATTGCCATTGTGCTCATTGTAATTAGGTAATCATAATTCTTGTGCTGGGGTTGGTATTCTTGGAATTGCATGGGCTTTTGGTAGCATGAACTTATACTCGTTTACTGTACTGTTGGAATTTATGATGGGTTTACTTCATTTATTGAATCTCTTCTTTAATGACTCCCTTAAACCTCTTCTTGCATGCTATATAGTTGCCTATGGGTGTGAATGCTTGTGGTATGCTATTATCTATATTCTTTGCTGTCTTTAAATGATATTCAAGAAGATTATCATGTTGTGGTGCTTAGAGCTGCCAAGGAAGTAGTTCTAAGTGAGTATGTGTTATTATGTGCATCATGGTGTTTTCTTTGCATTCATATGCCATTTAATGAGATTATTAACTAGTACCAATCATTTATATTTATGAATTGACTCATTAGCTACTGAGACTTAAAGTCTCATATCCATTTTGTGGAAATATCAATAATTTCCAGGTGGAGAAACACCAAGGGTGGCTGCCAAGCTTAACATAGAGTGTGGTTGTGATTCAAATTGTAAAATGACATGATTAATGTGTAATTATTTGTTTTAGTTGAATACTAGATGTATAAGGATGCATTGTTATGTTCATAAATGAGAAATGAACTGAATAAATGGAAGAGGTAAATTAATAGAATTTTACTCAAGCATGTACAATAACCCTAAAACCGGTTTTCTGGCAGTTAAGAGGATAAATTAAGTAAGATGCTTTAAGCCGAGTTTTTACTTGAAAATTTTACAGTAAGTATTTGACATATTTAACTTCATCAATACCAATTTTCGTGGCAATTGGAGCACAATTCCATGCCAAAATAATTTTCCAAAGTAGTTAAACAGTATTCTCGCAGTAAACAAGGCAATGTATAAACTCTGCTTAATTGACCCATCAAACCAACGAGATTTTGTATGAAATTTTTACAACATGTTCTAAACACATTCAACTTGTAATCTGGAGCTTTTCATGATTTTCTGACATTTATATGTCACATTTTCATATTTTACAAAAACAGGGCAGCAAGCTGTCCAGTGGAAACCTAAACTTATAATTGAGATTTACCACCTTAAACCAAGCTTAACAAAAAGTGTTTTTCATAAATATAAGAGTTAAAATAGGATGTTACATTTTCCTAAGTGGAATGAACTTTGAATAATTAATTAAGGAATTAAAGAATTAGAAATATGGTATAAATTAGTGCAATTGGATTAAATGGTTATCTAAGTGAACTACTAGTTAGGGAAATGATTAGAATGTGACCAAATTGGTCCTAATTGGACCAAATGAAGTCAGCAGCTGGTTCCCCCAAGTCCCACGCCACTTTGCATGTCTTTAGCCTCTAGAAACCTTGCAATTAAAGAGATGATACTCCCACCAATCATAACTTGACAAAATACCACAAAATGTGATAATTGCATTCTTGATATTTTGTATTTTGGTGATATTTTTGTGAGACTTGCGCATGAAGGGAAGCATAGTGGAGACTTGCGTATGAAGGAGAGCTGAAGACAAAGGTAAGTCGGTTAGGGAAGTGGAGAAGGAGAAAAGAGGCTGACCACTTTATTAAAGAGGGGTGTGAGTCAATGGAGACAACCAATCATCAAGCCACACTTGCCATACTATTAATTACCCATAATATTAATTAATTTAAGGAAATAATTATAGAAAATAAATTAGACAAAAAGCAAATAAATAAAAGGGGGAAGTGAGGGGAGGAGATTGGCAACTTTAAGGAAAGGAAAGAAATAGAGAGAGCTGCAGCAAAGGAAGGAAGAACGGAGAAGAGAAAGAAAGCTAGGAGTTAAGGTAGCAAATGAGTCCCTTTAACCTCTTCTTGCATGCTATATAGTTGCCTATGAGTGTGAGTGTTTATAGTATGCTATTATCTATATTCTTTGTTGTGTTTAAATGATATTCATGAGAATTATCATGTTGTGGTGCTAAGAGCTGCCAAGGAAGTAGTTCTAAGTGAGTATGTGTTATTATGTGCATCATGGTGTTTCCTTTGCATTCATATGCCGTTTATTGAGATTAATAACTAGTACCAATCTGGTATATTTACTAATTGCCTCATTAGCTATTGAGACTTGAAGTCTCATATCCATTTTTGTGGAAATATCAATAATTTTCAAGTGGAGAAACACCAAGGGTGGCTGCCAAGCTTAACATAGAGTGTGGTTGTGATTCAAACTATAAAATGTCATGATTAATGTGTAATTATTTGCTTTAGTTGAATATTCAATGTATAAGGATGTAATGTTATGTTTATAAACGAAAAATGAGCTGAATAGATGGAAGAGGTAAATTAATAGAATTTTACTCAAGTATGTACAATAATTGTAAAACTGGTTTTCTGGCAGTTAAGAGGATAAATCAAGTAAGATGCTTTAAGCCCTCATTTTTATGGAAAACACTTTTTATTAAGCTTGGTTTAAGGTGGTAAATCTCAATTATAAGCTCAGGTTTCCACTGGACAGCTTATTGAGTTAACAACTTGCTGCCCTGTTCTTGTAAAATATGAAAACGTGATGTATAAATGTCTAAAAATCATTAAAAGCTCCAGATCACAAGTTCAATGTGTCTAGAACATGTGGTAAAAATTTCATACAAAATCTCGTTGGTTTGATGAGTGAATTAAGCAAAGTTTGTACACTGCCTTGTTTACTGCGAGAATACTGTTTAGCTCATTTGGAAAATTATCTGAGCACGGAATTGGGCTCCAATTGCCACGAAAATTGGTATAGATGAAGTTCAATATGTTAAATATTTGCTATAAAATTTTCAAGTAAAAACTCAGGACTTAAAGTATCTTACTTGATTTATCCTCTTAACTGCCAAAAAACCAGTTTTAGGATTATTGTACATGCTTGAGTGAAATTCTATTAATTTACCTCTTCCATCTATTCAGTTCATTTCTCATTTATGAACATAACAATACATCCTTATACATCGGAGTATTCAACTAAAATAAATAATTACACATTAATCATGTCATTTTATAATTTGAATCACAACCACACTCTATGTTAAGCTTGGCAGCCACCCTTGGTGTTTCTCCACCTAGAAATTATTGATAGTTCCACAAAATGGATATGAGACTTCAAGTCTCAGTAGCTAATGAGTCAATTAGTAAATATACATGATTGGTACTAGTTAATAATCTCATTAAATGGCATATGAATGCAAAGAAAATACCATGATGCACATAATAACACATACTCACTTAGAACTACTTCCTTGGCAGCTCTAAGCATCACAACATGATAATCCTCTTGAATATCATTTAAACACAGCAAATAATATAAATAATAGCATACCACAAGCATTCACACCCATAGGAAACTATATAGTATGCAAGAAGAGGTTTAAGGGAGTCATTAGCTACCTTAGCTCCTAGCTTTGTTTTCTCTTCTTGCCTAAGCTGTAAATACCTTCTCCTCTTTTCTTTCTCTTCTTCTTTTCCTTTGTTGCAGCTCTGCTTACCTCCTCCCCTCTCCTCCCCCTTTATTTATTTGTTTTTTGTCTAATTTATTTTCTACAACTATCTCCTTAAATTAATTAATATCATGGGTAATTAATAGTAGGGACAAGTGTGGCATGATGATTGGTTGTCTCCATTTACTCACCACTTCCCTAACCGACTTACCTATGTCTTCATTCCCCTCCTTCATGCGCAAACCTCTACTATGCCCCTCCTTCATGCAAGTCTAACAAAAATATCACCAAAATACAAAATATCAAGAACGCAATTATCACACTTTGTGGTATTTTGTCAAGTTATGATTGGTGGGAGTGTCCCCTCTTTAATTGCAAAGTTTCTAGAGCTAAAGACATGCAAAGTGGTGTGGGACTTGGGGGAACCAGCTGCTGCCTTCATTTGGTCCAATTTGGTCACATTCTAACCATCTCCCTAACTAGTAGTTCACTTAGATAGCCATTTAATTGCACTAGTTTATACCGCATTTCTAACTCTTTAATTCCTTAATTAATTATTATAAGTTCATCCCTATTAGGCCAAGTTATGGCATTTGGTTCAATTACAACTTCTAGTTCCTATTCAATTAGTTTCCTTGCTATTAAACTAGGTAATATTACAAACTAGTCCAATTTGAACTAGATAACTATATAGCTTCTTATCTCTTTTGGTCTCCAACTAAATGACATCATTTAGTTCCTTTTTATAATGCCTTACATATATATTCTTACTAAACTTGGGCTAATATACAACCATATAAATACATAACATCAAATTCCTAGCTATATGTGCATGTACACATAAATATCATCCTTATACTTATCCTTACTATTCTCACACTTCACATTTGCATTTAGCAAACATATCACTAATTAATTATTCTAGTGTAGATTTATATTCTTCTCAGAAAATTTGGGATGTTACAGTTCCACCCCCCTTAAAAGAAATTTTGTCCTCAAAATTTCAGTGGTCCAAGAATATCTCGGCAATTAGAAATCATGGGGTAGGGGAAGATACAGATTTTTCTCTTAATAGGCACATCAGTAAATTATGATATCCTCCATGCATAAGCCATGGACAGCATACATTATGCACAATTTTTGCAGAAATGACTCACCTCATGACTTGTGATTTCCCCTCAACAAGCATGAGTGTTTACATCAATTTGGCCAATTCATATTCTGAATATCATTTTTCTTCTTGATTCAAAACATTTTATGTACGAAGGTATTTCTTACACAAAATTCCATAATTGGAATGTGTATATCATAATAAGAAGATAACCATTGTGAATTATCCACAGGTGGTATTACTTATAAATACCCCCCCCAACAAAGTAGTCTTCCTCTGCTCATCATTATTTATAGGAATACTCCAACACAGTGGTATTCCACTGCATATAATTCTTACTCGGAATACTCAAACACAGAGGCATTCTCTTGGTTATCTTCTCTAAGTAAGAAAATGTCATTTATCTCATGTAATGCGGTATTTTAAATGCAAGATCATAGTGGCTACACAATAAAATCATAGCCTTAAAACCAAGTTGTATATTATAAAAATTCAACATCAAATATATTTGTCATTAGCCATGTAATCATCTTTCTTTCATGGAATATCTCCAAAAGAAATTTATACCAATACCCCCTTCTTAGTTTATTATATCTTTCTACCTTACTATGATTAGGGGGTGGCTAAGATATGTTGCTAATACAAGTATCACCACCCTTTGCTTTTATAATTTGAGCATGGCAGTAGCAAATAGTAAGGGCCTTGAAAACAATTATACATAATAATAGTTTACATATACACTCCCAAAATCATGAGCATCTCATAAATCCTTTACAAGGTCACAATCGATATTTCATACTTAAATAGATAAACATTTAAGTGCCAAATCATTTCATAACTTTGCAATAATTCTTTGGAGAACTTTCATTCAAAGCAATTAAACAACAATTGCCATTGTTTAATAGAATAAACAATGCACCAAGAATTTGGATCATAAATGACTCATTTAATTTCAATATCAAAGCAATAAATTCACACATCATACAACAACATTTTTAAACATGTATAAACATGATATCTCTTACTTAAAGGGAGCACATTTCAGTTTGATAAGTTTTACAGCAGTTGATTTTAGTATAAATATATGGTTTCAAGACCTAAAGATAAAGATATATATATAGATAGGAACAACAACCCTCACTAAACGGTAGTTTCAACCATCGGATTGCCTTCCTACACAAATATACATGCCTCTTCTTCCTTTCAAGTTAAACACCCATTTCATATCCGAAATTTTAAATTTGAAAGGAGTAAATATGACCATTCATATGTCATTCAATAAAATATAAATAATATGAATGACAATATTAATCTAAAACATCAAAATATACAATTTTGACAAGAAGAAAACTACATGATATAACCATGAGAATGATAATGAATTTAGCTTCCCTTAAGACTTTAATGTCATTGATATAAACACCAAACATACTTCAAACTCGAAATAGTCCTACTATATTCAAGGGTTTACAAGTTTCTATAACATCACAGATAAATTTAAATATATCCCTTTGAATCAATAATTTTAAGTATGTAACAAATAATTTATCTTATATCCTTGCTCAACAATCCATTAGACATCAAATAGTCACTACTATTTCTGCTTACCCTTCTTGGTTCCTTTACCTGTTTATATCGACAAATCCCTAGGGTAAGATAAAAGAGGACATACATGGCAGTAGAGATATATTTAAAATATTAATCTCCAAGTAGAATACATATGTTGAAAGGGAAGGAAACTCATAATAGATATTTTCAACACTCTTAATAAAGCATTATTTATTTCCACTCTTGATAGAGCATTATCTATTTCTGCTCTTGATAGAACTTTATCTATTTCCATGTGGTACCCAAGGTTATTACAAATACCCTTATTCCAAGTATTCCCTTGCCACATTAATGGCTCAAAGCCTCTTTTATCAGCACCATCATAATGCCTTTGCCAAGTCCCCTTCACTTGCAACACATATATTCATCAAGAATCCACATATGCATTCATTAATGCATACATAAACAAATAAGCCATGCTGAAAGTGAAGGGAAACTCATAATATTGTCTCAATACTCTTAGTAGAGTATCATTAAATTATCATGTGGCCATCAAGGCTATTGCATATTTGTTATTAATTAATGATTTGTTTATCTATTTGTTTTGGTTGGTGGTTTAAGATGTGATATGAGTCACCATGTGATGATATGTGTATACTTAGCCTTATATCATGATGTTAAATGATAAAATTCTTTTATTGAACATGAAAGATTGCTCTTTGTCTAAATTAAATGTATATGTATACATTGATGGATGAATATAAATCCTTGTTGAGTATATGTGTTGCAAAGTGAAGGAGAGCTGAAGACAAGGTAAGTCGGTTAGGGAAGTGGAGAAGGAGAAAAGAGGCTGACCACTTTATTAAAGAGGGGTGTGAGTCAATGGAGACAACCAATCATCAAGCCACACTTGCCATACTATTAATTACCCATAATATTAATTAATTTAAGGAAATAATTATAGAAAATAAATTAGACAAAAAGCAAATAAATAAAAGGGGAAGGAGAGGGGAGGACGTCGGCAGAGCTGCAGCAAAGGAAAAAGGAGAAGAGATAGAAAGCTAGGAGTTAAGGTAGCTAATGACTCCCTTTAACCTCTTCTTGCATGCTATATAGTTGCCTATGGGTGTGAGTGTTTATGGTATGCTATTATCTATATTCTTTGCTGTATTTAAATGATATTCAAGAGGATTATTAGGTTGTGGTGCTTAGAGCTGCCAAGGGAGTAGTTCTAAGTGAGTATGTGTTATTATGTGCATCATGGTGTTTTCTTTGCATTCATGTGCCATTTATTGAGATTATTAATTAGTACCAATCATGTATATTTACTAATTGACTCATTAGCTACTGAGACTTAAAGTCTCATATCCATTTTGTGGAAATATCAATAATTTCCAGGTGGAGAAACACCAAGGATGGCTGCCAAGCTTAACATAGAGTGTGGTTGTGATTCAAATTGTAAAATGCATGATTAATGTGTAATTATTTGTTTTAGTTGAATACTCGATGTATAAGGATATATTATTATGTTCATAAATGAGAAATGAACTAAATAGATGGAAGAGGTAAATTAATAGAATTTTATCCCATATCACCAAGTAACCCATTTAACATAAATCAAAAACTTTTCCTAAAGTCATTAATCCCAAAACTTTAGCTCTGATACCAAAAATGTAACACCCTATTTTAACTCTTATATTTATGAAAAACACTTTTTGTTAAGCTTGGTTTAAGGTGGTAAATCTCAATTATAAGTTTAGGTTTCCACTGGAGTTAAGAACAAAGAGAGATTTCTTCTTTCTTTCTTTCTTTTTTCCATTTTCTTATTAAGATTAATCGAATGTAATTACAATAAGTGTATTTTATAGGTTACAAAATAATATATTTAAATAATTTAATAATACTAACATATTATATCTTCTTACAAATAATATAAAGTGAGAAACAAAATAAAATAAAAAATATTACATATCTACTAATTTTTTTTTTATATCTTCCTAAAATTACAATAAGAAAATGGGAATTACATTTTCTAGTCAATTCGCTCCTGCACTTCAATCTGTTAATTTGAAAACTTTAAGCAAGTCAAGCTCCCATCATATTCCTCACATCATCATGGTGCCAAATAGTTAAATTTTAGGATAATTGTAATCTTCTGTTAGTATAATTAATAGCTCCGTAATGTTTTATTTTAGCATAGTTTTAATCTGCTCTTTGACATAAGAGGTTGTAAAGAGTTTGAATGTGTATATAATAATATTTCTTAATTAATTTTAATAATTTGTTATAAGACTTTTATTTTCTACTCCATTTAATTTTCTTGTCAGTTTATTTCTTTTAATGAAATAACGAAACACAAAAATTGATCCTCTTGGAATACTAGTACAAACATCCATCAAAATGGAAACTTGTATTAGGTATCTTTTCCTAGAGATCTACGTTTTCCAATTGGAAAATTTGTATTATGCCAGGATAAAAGTGCACGCAGGAGAAGCCTGACTTGGATAAGTAACACCAAGGAAATAGCTAGGAACACAACCTTGGAAAAGGTCGCTGATCTCAGCGTCTGACTCCTTAGTGTGCTTTCACATTTGTATGCATAATTTCTCTTATTCATTGTGTTGGCCTAATGGAATCCAAGACAAGTCCAGATTAAGCCCATTATGCAAAGGTGTAAGAGTTGTCGTAGGCTCACAAATTAATTCACTACTCCCTTGAAATTATAATATAATATAGGGCAAGTAGGATCGATCCCACGACGAAGCGAGTATTTAATCTAATAAGATTGCTTTAAAAGAAAATAAACTATGAATGGAAATAATAGAAAATTAAACTACTTAGATGAATTTCCTAAGGAATAACACACGAAAGGGGGGGGGTTTGTGATTATGAACTACTACTGAAAATTCTGCGCAGATTCAGAAGTTAATAAAAGAGAATAAAGAGAAGTAGAGCAAGTAAATGAGTAGATTGAGTGACAGAATTAATAAAGCATGCTTGGCATCGACATATCCTCACCATGATAACACAAATTCAATCATTGACACATGGGTAAATTAATTTTGAATAGCTAGACTGTAGAACTTTGTACGACAAAATTCCCTATCTTCCCTTACCATTTGTTTTGTAACTAGAACGTCTGAGTCCAAAACCTACAAAGTCCGATAACCTCAATACACTAGCGCATGAGATATAACTGAACTTGGAGCATTAAGATCTATGGGAAACATCATCTAACCTGAACCATAAAGGTCCACTAGCAGCTTTATGTAATTCAGATATGAAATTATTCTAACTAATCCAATTCTGAGATTAATTAGTTGTTACTTGTGCTAATTAATTAAGGTTCCAGACTTACTTAATTGGCTAACAATATGAATCATTCAAATAGGTTAGTTGATCACTCCAAACAAATCCAAATAGATTCAATAATAATGCTGTTAAATAATTTCAGAATACTCAAATCAATTTATCCAACATTAAAATCATAATCTTGTCTCACAAACTTGGCATCATGGCTTAGATATGTCTAGCTAAGCATAAAAGAAATTAAGCTACCATGCTAACAGAGCCAGCAAAATTCTGGAATGAAAGCATGGTCGCTTGAACAAAAATAAACAAAAGAGAAAAATACTAGATTGAGTCTCGGAAAAAGGGACAATGGATGAAAGTCTTCTTTCTTGATGTGTGGCTCTTGATTCGGTTGTGTGGTCCTAGATTTGGAAGCAGCTGTGGCATGGTGTATTCTCTCCAGATCTGCCCTCTTGATTATTTATAATATATCCACTCCTAGTTAGACTCAAAATAGGACTCTTAATTAAGTTATATCTCTATGTACAAGTAAATCCTAATCATATTCTAACTAGAACACTAAGTGGATATATTATTCCAAGACTTTAATTCCACTTTAATCATGCTTCCAAAGAGTCTTCCAAGCTTTAGGAGTCCCAATCCTTGTATGACAAGGCTTCTCGGTAATTGACTTGGCTTAAAACTCCTCAAAATCGCATCAATGCAGGCTCTGGGCGCCACGGCGGTGAGGGATGGGTGCCACGGCATTGAGTTGCAGGATTGGCAGCCCTTTGTCTCTGGAATGCAGTGCCACGGCGCCCATTGGCAGCATTGCCATTTTCCTGTTTTCCAGCTTAGCTCTTCAATGCTTGGAAATTAATCACTTGTGAAAATACAAATGTTAGTTAAAAACATGCAATTAAGCTCAATTTATAATATCATCCATATGAGTTCAAGAATCTAAAAAGTGATTTAAATCAAATGAAATAGCCTAAGAATGTGTCACTAAACCAAGAAATTATGGGGCTGAAATGTGACTAAATTGAGTCCTAACAAAAGGCACGATGCCAGAATTATAATAAATAATCTTTCTTCCTATTAGTTTAATATCTTTTTTCAATTCTAAATTGTGATCATGCTTCAAAAGCGATGAGAAAAGATGAAATAGAAGAATAATATCTGCTTTTTCATTTGGTAAGAAGAGAAAGCAAGAGAAGTTTTGGCGTACAAATGGAATGAAAGTCACCTGGAGAGAAAGAAGAGAACGAGGACAGAGCATGAAAATGTTCTGTTTTTAAGCTTGACAGAGAAAGAAAGTAAAAAGAAAGATGGGTGAGAGGAGTTTCTGTGTGGAAGAGTAATGAGATGGCTATGTCCATGTAGGCGCTATATACACAGTCCGTTTGTTCTTGTCATCGTTTAATTAACCACGTTAAAACAGAGATTAACACAGACTTAAAAATTTTTAGAAATATAAAGTCTCTTATATATAAAAATAAATTATAGAGATTTAATTAATTAATATTATAAAGATTTGCAGTATATTTGAATAAAAAATATATAATTTCTGAAGATTTCTTATTATATATGGATTGGAGAAAGATGACATAGAGGGACAGAGTTGTATTGAGGTTGAAAAAAGTGTAAAAATAGCTTGCTGCCTATTTTTGTAAAATATGAAAACGAGATATATAAATGTCAGAAAATCATGAAAATCTCCAGATTACAATTTTAATGCGTCTAGAACATGTGGTAAAAATTTCATACAAAATCTCGTTGGTTTGATGGGTCAATTAAGCAGAGTTTGAACATTGCCTTGTTTACTGCAAGAATACTGTTTAACTACTTTGGAAAATTATTTGGGCATGGAATTGTACTCCAATTGCCACGAAAATTGGTATTTATGAAGTTTAATATGTCAAATACTTGCTGTAAAATTTTCAATTAAAAAATCAGGGCTTAAAGCATCTTACTTGATTTATCCTCTTAACTGCGGGAAAACCGGTTTTAGGGTTATTGTACATGCTTGAGTGAAATTCTATTAATTTACCTCTTCCATCTATTCAGTTCATTTCTCATTTTATGCATCGAGTGTTCAACTAAAACAAATAATTACACATTAATCATGTCATTTTACAATTTGAATCACAACCACACTCTATGTTAAGTTTGGCAGCCACCCTTGGTGTTTCTCCACCTTGAAATTATTGATATTTCCACAAAATGGATATGAGACTTCAAGTCTCAGTAGCTAATGAGTCAATTAGTAAATATACATGATTAGTACTATTTAATAATCTCATTAAATGGCATATGAATGCAAAGAAAATACCATGATGCACATAATAACACATACTCTCTTAGAACTACTCCCTTGGCAGCTCTAAGCACCACGACATGATAATCCTCTTGAATATCATTTAAACACAGCAAAGAATATAGATAATAGCATACCAGAAGCATTCACACCCATAGGCAACTATATAGCATGCAAGAAGAGGTTTAAGGGAGTCATTAGCTACCTTAACTCCTAGCTTTCTTTCTCTTCTCCTTTATTCCTTCCTTTGCTGCAGCTCTCTCTATTTCTTTCCTTTCCTTAAAGTTTCCGACCTCCTCCCCTCACTTCCCCCTTTTATTTATTTGCTTTTTGTCTAATTTATTTTCTATAATTATTTCCTGAAATTAATTAATATTATGGGTAATTAATAGTATGGCAAGTGTGGCTTGATGATTGGTTGTCTCCATTGACTCACACCCCTCTTTAATAAAGTGGTCATCCTCTTTTCTCCTTCTCCACTTCCCTAACCGACTTACCTTTGTCTTCAGCTCTCCTTCATGTGCAAGTCTCCACTATGCCTCCCTTTGTTATTTCTATTATTTGTCTCACAAAATATCACGAAAATGCAATTAGCACCCATGGTATTTTGTCAAGCTTTCATTGGTGGGAGTGTCCCCTTATCAATTGCAAAGTTTCTAGAGGCTAAAGGCATGCAAGGGGCGTGGGACTTGGGAGAAGCCAGCTGCTGCCTTCATTTGGTCCAATCAGGACCAATTTAGTTACATTCTAACCATTTCCCTAACTAGTAGTTCACTTAGATAGCCATTTAATCCAATTGCATTAATTTATACCACATTTCTAATTCTTTAATTCCTTAATTAATTATTATAAGTTCATCCCTCTTAGGCCAAGTTATGGCATTTGGTTCAATTACAACTTCTAGTTCCTATTCAATTAGTTTCCTTGCTATTGAACTAGGTAATATTACAAACTAGTCCAATTTGAACTAGATAACTATATAGCTTCTTATCTCTTTTGGGTTCCAACTAAATGACATCATTTAGTTCCTTTTTATAATGCCTTATATATATTCTTACTAAACTTGGGCTAATATACAACCATATAAATACATAACATTAAATTCCTAGCTATATATGCATGTACACATAAATATCATCCTTATACATATCCTTAGTATTCTCACACTTCACATTTGCATTTAGCAAACATACCACTAATTTAATTATTCTAGTGTAGATTTATATTCTTCTCTTAGAAAATTCAGGATGTTACATTATTCAAGAAGGCAGAACTGGACATCACCTTACTGCTGAAGAGAAGAACGTGACTGCTGGCTGGAAGAGGAGATTCACGGCTTCACTGCTGGCAGAATTTGATACATCCATTGTTCCCTATTGCTGAAACTTCATCTTGTATTTCTTTTGTTAATTTTTGGTTAAGGTGATATTCATTCCATAATTTTACTGGATATTTTCTTTTCATTATGGTAGCATAATTTCTTATATGCTTAGCTAGACTTATCTAAGCCATGATACCAAGTTTGTGAGACAAGATTATGGTTTGAATGTTAGATAAATTAATTTGAGTATTCTGAAATTATTTAACAGCATTGTTATTGAATCTATTCGGATTTGTTTGGAGAAGCTAACCAACCTATTCGAATGACTCATATTGTTAGCCAATTAGTTAAGACTAGATCCTTAATTAGTTTGGCACAAGTAACAACTAGTTAATCTTGGAATTGGATTAGCTAGAATAATTTCATATCTGAATTACATAAAGCCGCTGGTGGACCTTTATGGTTTAGGTTAGATAATGTTTTCCATGGATCTTAATACTCCGAGTTCAATTAAATTTCATGCCCTGGTGTATTGAGGTTATTGAACCCGGTAGGTTTTGTGCTCAGACGTTCTAGTTACAAAACAAACGGTAAGGGAAGATAGGGAATTTTGTCGTACAAAATTCTACAGTCTAACTATTCGAAATTAATTTACCTATGTGTTAATGATCAAATTTGTGTTATCATGGTGAGGATATGTCGATGCTAAGCATGCTTCATTCAATTGTTCACTCGATCTACTTTGCTTTACTTTTCTTTATTCTTTTATTTACTTCTAAATCTGCTCAGAATTTTAATTCAACAATTACCTATTCAAACCCCCCCCCCTTAATTGTGTGCTACTTAGTTTATATTTCCTATTCGGTAATTCTTCTAGTTAGTAGTTTTATTTTTCTGTTAGTTCCATTCGTAATTTACTTTCTTAGAGAGCAATCCTATTAGATTAAATACATTCTTCCTCGTGGGAACAATCCTACTTGCCCTATACCATATTATATTTTAAGGGAGTAGTGATTTAATTTGTGAGGCTACGACACCTCTTACAATAGGGCTTAGTAAAGGAATAAGTTAATTTTTAACCATCCAAGTAATATGCATTTACTAATGCAACTCATATAGTAACCTAAATTGAATCTTATTCAATAGGATCACAAAATATAAAGAGCTCATACTTACAACTCAATTTCAAGTAATTTTTATTAGATCTTTGTATAGCACATCATCCCTTTCACTTGATTTGTGAAAAAATTAAATGCTACTAAAATGATAGATATTTTTTCCAAAATTCAAAATCATTAAACAAAACATATAATTTAAAACAAAGATAAAATATTTACCGAAATACACTCTAACATTCATATGCCATATAATCGACTAATTAATGGCATAATATCTTAATTTATGTTGAGTTAGAAGATGGGCACAATAAGTGAGATTATTATGACATAAATAAGGGATAAAATTGATGAATGTCACTTGCTTCATTTTAGTATAATGTGAAAACTTAGATAGGTGTAACTCCGATTCTTTTAAACCATACATACAATTATCAAAGAAAATTCAATCATCATGTTTTATCCATATATGACAACGATTACTATTACCATAAGAAGATCAATAAGTATACTCATAAAAATTATTATGTATAAGCATAATTCAATATATTGGCTATAGTACCAAAGAAATAAAAATGCATTAGAACTAATAAAGGAAGAAAATAAAAAAAAAATTACTTAATCCATTGGACTTTATCAGCATGTTGTGGGTTCGATTCCCACTAAGTCCACATAGTTTTCATATTTTTTACCATAAAAGGAATAGGAGAAGAAGAGGAAGACTTTAAGAAGAAAATAAGGAAAATAAAATAAAATAAAAGGGTCGGAAAAAATGTGCATAATAAAGGAAAGAAAAAATAAAAATATGGATAATTATATTTCACATATTATTTAGATATAAATAACTTCAGGATCTACTGTTTTAAATTAATTTGGTAGATAACTCTTTATCAATTAGGTAGATAACTTGAGGATCCATTTTGTAGAAAATAAATTATTTATAATAAATTATATTTAATTAGATAACTTCAGGATCTACTGTTTTAAATTAATTTGGTAGATAACTCTTTATCAATTAAGTGGATAACTTTGAGATCCACTTTATACTATTTGAATAGATAACTTCAGGATCCATTTTGTAGAAAATGAATTGTTTATAATAAAAATCTCTATATTTGAATGAAATAATGGATAGTTTCAAGATTCACTTTATAAATGGATAGCTTCAAGATTCACAAAAAAATCAATTGTTTATAATAAATTTTTTCATATTTAAATGGATAACTTCTGGATCCACTTTATATCAAATTAATTGTTTAATTAATGATAATAAAATTCCTCATACTTCTAGATGATGGTGTATCAAATGAAATAAATTGCCTCATACTTCCTGAGGAAGCAAATCAAAAGAGTTAAATTATCTCATACTTCTGAATGAGACAAATTAAAGAAATCAAAAATTAAATTTTCTCATGCTCCTAGATGAGAAGCATAAAGGAGATTGAATTGTCTCATAAGGTAAAAATTAATTGCCTTCATACCAGCGATGGAAACCAATTAAACAATTAAAGCAACAAAAGTTTAATAAACATTTAAAGCTAATTGAAATGGTGTAGACAGTGCACACCTGGCGATGAAAACCTTTTTCTTGTTAACAGGAAAATAACTTCACAATGGCTCTTTCTCTTGAAAATTAGAAGCTATAGTACTCAGTTGGTTGATAAAGTTTTGTGCTGAAAACGTGTTGTGAAAAAATAGATACAAAGAATAGAGTAGAGAGAATTAAGAAAAGAGAAAAATAAAGCCTAAAAAAAAAAAACTAACTTTATTCATCTACCAAGGGGGTATATATACACAATAAAAGTGAAACCGTAGCCCTAAAAGGATAATATTTATTTAATAAATTACAAATAAAAAAATGCTAAGTCAGCTCTAAAAAATATTTCATTAAATGGCCATCCAATTAAAATATTCATAACATTTCTATCCTTTTTTTTTCTTTTTTTATTGTAACATCCAAAAATGAAAATGTGTCTCTCCTTTCATCCTCTCCCTTTTCTTTATTTTTCATTCTATTATGTTTCATTCTCCTAGGCATACTAGAATCCGTTACACTAATTAATAATTTTTTTGATAAAAAATTAATGATTTTTTTAAGTCTTGTGCATAAAATATTAAACAACTAAAGTTTTGGGACGTGGAAGACTACCATGAAAGCACATAATGTTATCTTTGTGTTCAAATTAAAATAAGGATATAAATAAAAAATAATTAACATCATCTTAAACTTTTAAAAGTGACAATTAAAAAGAAATAGAAGTTGCTATGAGGATAATTTATTAATAATAGAATATTTAAATTTTTTTATCTGGTAAAAATATTTTTAATACATGACAACACATAATTATTGATTATTGTAATTTTTACACTAAATAAAATTAAATCTACACCAAAATTAAAACTAATTTACCTTCAATAAAGAACAAGTGGTAAAAAGAACTAAGCACCTAAATACCGCCTAAAATAGCAACTAAGGCCATATGAAAATTTTAAAATATTCTTAAATTTTGTATGATGTGTATTTTGTCTTTAAATTTTAAAAATTTGTATTTAACTTTTCAAAATTTTAAAAAATATAAATTATCTTAACTTTAATTTTTGTTAAAAATTAAAAAAAAAATTACATATTTCATTAATTTTTTTATTTTCACCAAATGTTTTTATTTATTTATCACAACAAAAAGATTTTTTTAAAAAAAAAAAACAGTACGATCTAAATGTATTTTTTTTTTGATAAATTTGTAACATAAATTAAAATTTAGAGATAAATTAAGTATACATTTTAAATATTTTTAAAATAAAATACACGTAACACAAAATTTGAAGAATATATTTATAATTTTTTATGAAAAAAAAAAAAACTGCAACTAAAACAATGGCTGGCTACGGTTAATCTAAATCACGAGGGCATAATTGCAGTTCTTCAGGGTTTTCTAGAAATATCTTCAAACGATAAAGGACCAGCACTGCAAATCTCCATAGTATACTTTGACACTATTGGTTTCCTTCATCTAGATCAACGGCACGATCTATTTAAAAGTCCAGAACAAGCATCGAGAGTGTCCACCTCAGAAAGGCATGTGAAACTCCTGATCCTATACGAGGTATGGTAGTATTCCTCCCCCGATGTTAAAACCCTTTTACTTGAGGGTTTAAGGTTAGCTGCGCGGTGTGCATCCAATGGCGTCCATCATAACGAGCAAGACCAACCAATTTCGCTACCTGACTCGCTTTCTCTACTCAAATAGTCTATCTTATGGCAGATCCCCCATGCTTTCACCACCAGCTGCCCAGCATCTTCCGCATTCAACTCTTCCAATCCATCACCCGGTTCGTTGTTTTTCTAAGCCTGTTTGCTTTCTTTTTTATATACTATTTTTCTGAAAATTTCCCTTTGTACTGTGGGTATCCTCATCTGGGTAGTTGAGAAAGTTCTGCTGATGAAAAAAAAAAGAATAATTTTATCGGTTTGTTTATATTCTGGAGGAAAAAAAAAAAAAAAAGTTAGATTTTGTTATATTGTAATTATTTGATTATCAAAGTGCTTACATTCGGCTTTGGTTTAGTTCTAATTTTCCTTCTGTTTCTAGGCTCGACCTCAAGGTTATGGTTATGGGTCCTTGGAGCTATTTAAGAGATTTCTATCTAGTAATGCTACTAATGTCAATCAAGAAAATCCAGCGTCAAACAGCTCTGACCAAGGAAAAGACTCAGGGGGATCGCAGAATACTGATGCTGGAAAATCTGTTAGGGATGGGGTGAGTAATCAAGAAAACCCATCTTCAAATAGCTCTGCAAATGATAATTCTGACCAAGGAAAGAAGTCAGGAGGGTCACAGAATACTGGAAAACCTGTTAGGGGTGGGGTGAGTATCTAATGTTCTTCTCGTTTTTTTCTCTGTGAAATTTGAGCTGATATGAGCGTTAAATTGGTGCTTATGAGCTGTTTAAATTATGGGTTGCAGCCAGTTTCGTGGTTAAGTTTTCTTTTGCTGGTTGTTACGGGAGCTGGACTGATCTTCTACTATGACAAGGAGAAGAAACTGCATATTGAAGGTAGATTACTATGGTGAGTTAGTATTTTTCTTGTTAAGTGTGTGAAAGTCATTCGTGAGGTGCATGTCTGTTATGCATTTACTTTGAGATTCTGGGGTCTCAGCTGAATTGTTATTTATTTATATTATCACAGATGATGAGGTTTTAAGTAATTCAAAAGAAGGCAAGCATATTATTTTGACATTCATCTCAATGTGGAATTGTGGATTCCGTAGACATTAGTAGGTTATAACTTTGGTCATGGTTGAACTTAGTCAGGAAAGCTAATGGCGTTGGTTCAGCTGGTAAGGATGACTTATTTGATTTTATGGGCTTTGGATTAATGGGGATTAAGGAAAAATAGGATGGGTAGGTGGGTATGGTGTGGGGTTGGAAGGACAATGAGAGGAGTCCACCTCCTTGGATAGAAATCTGAAACTCAAATACTATGCCACAATAAACAGGAAATATTCCTGAAAATACTTGCTAGAATTATCATTCAAAGGATGTTTGAAAAATATGAATGAACATATGTTGTCCCACAAAGTGTGTCATTCCCTATCTCACTCCCCTCACACTGGTGAAAAATTATTAAAATAAGGTTTAATTATACTTTTAGTCTCTATAGTTTTAGAAAAAAATTAAAAAAAATCTCTATAGTTTAAAACATTAAAAATTAGTCCTCTAGTTTACAAATGTTTACAAATTAGTCCTTATAGTTTTCAAATTTTTAAATATTGAGAATTAGTCTCTATAATTTTTTTATTTTTTATTTTTAGTTTTCCATAGGTATCCTTCAATTAAAGGTAATCTTATTTGAGACACTATCAGGCACTAAATGTAGGCACCTCTCCCAACAGGGATTTAAACTTGGGTTCACCGTGTTTCTACTAGACCAACCCCTGTTGGTAGTCCCTATAGTTTATAAATGTTTGTTTATCAGTAAGGACTATTTGTAAATATTTGTATAGTTCAGGGATGAATTTTTAACAAAATTTAAAATATAAGGACTATTTTAAATTTTGTGTGAAACTATGAGGACCAATAATAGGGAGTTAACTGACAAAGTTTGATAGCAAGGATTAATTTGTAAACATTTATAAACTATAGGGACTAATTTTTAACTCCTTAAACTATGGGGACCTTTTTGAATTTTAGGTGAAATTTTAAGGACTCAAAGTATAATTAAACCTTAAAATGATATTACAAGTATTAATAATTTATTTAAAATATTTTCTAACCAATGAGAGAGGAGTAGGATAGGGAATAGTACGCTTTGTAGGACAGCAAATTTTGTCCCTTAAAATACATATGTAATACCTATTTTTAGACTCCAAAACTCCTTACTAGTATTCTTCATAAAAGACCTTGTAAGTCCAGGTTTGGTTAGTTGTCCCGTTTTTGCTGGTGATATGTAAGAATCACTATTAGCCCTAAGTGAGGCTTGTGGCATGCCCTAGCCTTGGAATCAGGTTCCCTCCCCTCACTAAAAGAAAAAGCCACTTCGCCATCTGTATATGCCCTTTTATGTCAGATTCTAAGTGTTAAATGGAATGATTTTGGTTCCTTCCATTGTCTATGACAACATAACAGACACTATCTGGTTCATTTTCTCTTTGTAGGCATCCCATAGCATTTAATATGGTAGCCCCATTAATTTCTTCAGCCAATGTCTGTGGGAACATTGATAGCCCTTTATGATAGCACCCATATTGTGCATATCCATCGGTTATTGCAGAAGAAAATGTATGCTTTCTCAGTGTTAGAAAGCATATTTTACGACAATTAGTTCCTAAGCATCTTTTCCATTACAGTATAATGTCCTTTGCCTAGATATTGTCAAAACTTCGAAGCATGTAATAATGAAAGATAGTACTTGATGGAGTTTCGGGTACATCAACAAGAGACAAGAATTAGTTAGCCAGACTGGTGATCAGTGGTGGCATCTTTTTCAATTTTTTCCTTGCATCTACGAAGAATCTGGAAGACTTATATGGAAAAATTTAGAGAATATCAATTATTAAGGCTATCATAGTTGAGAACGTTATATAGCTTGTATAATTTCTTTTGTTCTTCCACATATTGATTTTGATTTCTGTTATTGCAGAAATAAACAAAGCTTCGAAGGAAGTTAAGCAGGGACCTTCTGCGGGGAAAGCTGCCATAGGGGGGCCATTTAATCTTATCAACCATGATGGAAAGCGTGTAACAGAAAAGAGTTTCCTTGGAAAATGGACAATAATATATTTTGGCTTTACTCACTGCCCAGATATTTGCCCAGATGAGCTACAAAAATTAGCTGCTGCAGTACATAAAATAAGTAAGTTTCCAGTGTTTCTGTTTGATGACCTGGTAATTATAAGATTGATAGGTGATTTTGCTAATGTCATTTTGAGGGAGGCAGCTGATTTTAATATTTTATGAGTAATATATACATTTACTATGATTTTTATCATTGTAGTCAAACTCATCTCATGTGATTAAACAGTAAACCATATCTAAATTGATGAGAGGTTCGTGTCTATATCTAGCTTTTATGAGGTAAAAACAAGAAGAATGTTGCCCTGACAATGATATATCTGATGGCATAAGGATTAAAATGGGATTCAAGTTTTTTGCTCTAGTATAAAACAGATTTGCACCCTATTCTTTGGAGCAAGTTTTCTGAGATTTAGTTAATAACATTTTGTTTATATATATATATATATATATATATATACACATATATAAGATTCAATCAAGTGTGCAGCTTTTGTGCCATGATTTGTGATATTTCTAATTTGTGTTTTGGCATGTATCACTACTATGGTTGTGATCAACCAACAGTGACTTAATGGTAGTCAGATTCTGAGTTTCTTTTTTGCCTGCAGAAGAGAAAGCTGGAATTGAAGTTGTACCGGTTTTTATCTCTGTCGATCCTGAGAGGGATACTGTCGAACAAGTACACGAATATGTCAAAGGTGCTTGCATTAAACTTCTTTAATTACATCTTATAGATTCCCTGTCAGTGAAGAAATTGAAAAATGGAAATACTTGGTTTCTAATATTAGTGTTGATTTGTTTTCTCAGAATTTCATCCAAAGTTAATCGGATTAACTGGGAGCATGGATGAAATAAGAAATGTTGCTCGTGCTTATCGTGTTTATTACATGAAGACTGCAGAGGAAGACTCAGATTATCTTGTTGATCACTCCATTGTTATGTACGTATTTTTATTCTGCTTATTATAACTTGATTCTGTCTTATGCCATCAAATGTTTATGCTGCTGAGTGTCAAGAAGACAGTTATAAAAATAAAATAAAATGAAATTGTGTGTGAACAACCCCTAATCCTTAAAATATTTTATGGAAAGGATTCGAGAATAATTATTATGGAAGAGATAACAGTAATAGCTATCACAATGAGGAAAATAGTAAAGTCTTATCCCCTTAATATGTCTGAAGAACTTAAATTGGCAGCAGATTTGAACATTTTTGACAGTTTTCAATACAAAAGTAATAAGACACTGTTTTTATGTCAGATATATGGCTGTTAGCTATTTAAAATTCATGGCTAGAAGATTTCGTAGTCTTGGTGAAAGAGTTATTTCCATATCAATTGATTTTCTTTTCCCTGATGGTGCTGTTGGTGTGTTTATACTATTCTGTGCATGCTTCTTTTTATGTGCCATTACATCTGCTGTTGAATGTTTTGCTTCTATAATATGGCAATTCTCTTCAGGTACTTGATGGGGCCTGACATGGAATTTGTGAAGTTCTTTGGGAAGAACTATGATGTTGATTCGCTTGCCGATGGTGTAATTAAAGAGATAAAGCAATATAAGAAGTAGCCTCTGTTGTCTTAAAATATGTCCGATGCTTTATTTCAAGATTCCTCATTGCTCAATAAATTACAAGCATCGAATGAATAATTTTTTTGTTAAATGGAGGAGCTTGAGACTATAGGAAACACTTGGGATAGTAGATTTTAATCCCCTTATTCTGGCTATTCAGGATCCCTTATCTACACCTAAGGAAGTAAATGTTATTGAGTTTGTGGCTTCATGCTTAGGAGACATTCTTTTTTAAGTTTGAACATCCTTTGGCCAAGAGTTTCATTTTTTATGTGATTCTGCAGAATTTATAATTTCAAAAGAGTAACTCGATGTCATTCTTAATTTTTCTTAGTGTACTTGAAAATTTTTTGGAGCAGTAAACCACTTGTAATATAATAAAATACAACTTGTTACTTATGGTGGTGTATTTGAGATTCAGTGACATTGTTTAACTTGTGTTTGGCTATATTGATCTATGGCCTTATTTTTCTTTTGATGTGGATTTTTCAAATGAGTTTAGCAGTGTGTTGTATATTATTGGTTGATGGAAATCTTAAGCATGTATTATTCCTTCTTCCATGTGAGAACCTCCTTTTTGAATTTAATCTTTTACGATCAAGTAAGTTGATAATTGGGAGCAAATCTGTTTTCTTAATTGGCTTAAATATTATAAAATAATATTATTTGATAAGTAGGCTCATTTATTTAGGCTAATTATAATGAGTGAAATTTTATATAGGACAAAAAATGAAATAAAATATTTGTTTCTCATCAATTGTCATATGATTGTTATAGTTTTATCAAAAGCTTTGAGTTTAAATTTTGAAAATACAGTTGCATCAAAAAACTTAGTATAAGAAGTTTTTTTGATATTATAGTTCTACTCAAATTTTAATTAATTTATAAAAAAAAATTTAAAAAAAATTACAATTTCCCTTTCTTCTAAATTGTAGTCTTTGTTGATCATCTTTAATACATGTAACTCCATTAGAAGTAAGGGTATCCATGAGTTGAGTTGAGTCAAATTAGATTTTTTTTTACCCAATCAAACCAAAGGAGGTCGGGTTGGGTTGAGTTACGTGAAGTGTAATTTTTTTTGCCAACCCGACCCGAACCCAAGATGGGTCAAGTTCGTTGGGTTAAAAGAAAAATTAATCAAATTTAATTTAAGTGCAAAATCTAACATGTCATAATGTCATTACTTATAATTTTATTTTACTTTTTAATAAAAATTTCTACCACAATCATTAATAAATTTTTACCCCAATCTACAAATATCAAAGCATAACCCAAAGCAAGATAGGAAATACCCAAATTAAAAATCTATCAGAGTTTATAATATGTCATAAGTTCATAATTATTAACTAAGATAAACTTTTTTTTTTTTAAACTTTAATATTTAATTGGTTTGGTTGAGGAGTTAGGTAATTTTTTGGTGTACCTACAATCCAACCTGATTTGGTCGGGTTGCGTTGGGTTTAGACACCCCTAATAGGTAGGAGTTGAGTCTGTTAGAATCTCAACCGTTTGTTAGGGATATTAGTGAGTGAGGCTTGATGGGACATGGTCTGGGGAGATTTGCCTTATTTTTCATGTAGGGGAAATAGAGCTGCTGAAGCACTTTATGAGACATTGATTAACTATTGCTCTGGCTCTGGATATTTGCTCCTTTGATCTTGCGAGGGCCATGTTCATTGACCTTGAATATTTTTGCTTGAAAACTTGAAACCTTTTTCTTTCCTGAAAGAAAATACTTGAAACCTTTTGGCTTCTGGGTTATTATAAAGCATTCTCGTTACTGAGATGCTGAAGGAAAAAATTTATTGTTCCATTTTCGTGGAGACAAAATCTTGTATCATTGTGTTAAATTTAATGTCAAAGGGTTATAATTAATCAAATTAATATTACAAATTATATTAATTAATTTATTAAAATTAAATATTTTGAATCAATAACATTCTTTATCATATAATTTGACATATTTAATAAGACAAAATATTTTATCTCATTTGTAAATTAGTCAATAGTTATAAAATAATATTATACAATGAGTAATTTTATTCATTTGAACCAATTACACTAAATGAAACAAAAAATAATACACCAAATGAGACTAAATTTATTCGTACAGTCTTATCTTCACAGGAAAAAAATTTTGAGTAGACATCTTCTATTTCATTTTGGCATCCTAATTTTGTGCCGCTTTATTTTATAATTTTTATCAACAATAAAGTAAATTTAAGACACTAAAATAAAACGGAGGACATGGTCTTAAACTTAATCACAAGTTTAAGAAGCAACACAACTATTTGTAGATAAAAAATTTACTCAAGCATTGGAATTTTCCAGCCGTCCCCTCTAGCCCCAGCAAGTCATAAAGTCTCGTATATAGATTATATACATAGATATACAAATAAGTCACCACTTTGCACAAGGAAATTGGATTTGAGATCATCCCTCCATCCTTAACACTTAATTCCTATGACGAATTAATTCATTATATTTTAATTTTGTTAATTTACTCCTTAACATTTTAAAATCATAACAAATTAATTTTTTTGTCTATATCCTAACAAACTATTAATAAAAAATATTACGTAAATATTTTTGCTCATGTTACTATTAAGTGTTTACTAATATTAATACACTTTAAAATCATAACAAATTAATCTTTTTATCTATCTCTGTCACCACACTGTCAACAAAGAATGTTGACATAGAAAATTTGCTATCCACATATACGTTTAGTATTTATTAGTTTCAATTTAGTTCCCAATACTTAAAAGTGTCAATTTTAATATTAATAAATACTTAATAATAGACGTAAGAAAAAAACAATAAAAAATTTTTATTATAATTTTTTATTAATAGTTTGTTATAAAGAGTAAAATATTAAAAATTAAGTTGATAAAATTTAAATATAAAAAATAATTTATCATTATTTTAAAATACTAAAAAGATAAAATTAAAATATAAAAAATTAATTTTTCAAAAATATAGTTATCACGGACCAATTGAGAAATTTTCCCAATTATAAACCACCCCTGCTTCAAAACATTCACAATTACCTTTGTGTCCAAAAAGTCCTAGACCACCTGGCAGAGAGCCTTACCTAGACCACCCCTACTTTACATTTGTTACAGGTTTCTCTTCCTAATGTACATTAAGTAAACGCAGAAAAATTGTTTGATATCGATTTTCAGAGACAAATTCCTATACGGAACTCAATTTCCAATCCTGAAATTTCAATAATCACATAAATAAACCCTTTAAATATGCATCCAAAACGCAGTCTGTCTCCCGACGAAATTGCATAACATGAAGACCATAAATGAAACCAAAATTTTACAAAGAGAGAAATTCTCTCTCCCTGACAACTGAATTATATTATATTATATATATATTCTCTAACTGCAACAAGCATCATTTTCTCGATGCACATAATAATTATTGCTAATTCCTACTCATTTTCAACTCAAGCTCAAATAAATACAAGGAACCACTTCTCCCAGGGCCACGTTCAGGCTTAGCTGTAGGTCTTGCCAGGTCTTCTTTGAGTTGTATATATATTATGTATCTAAACCACGTTCCCAACCACTGTTGTAACATTTTTCAGCCTTAGTATGAACCAAGTCTACCCGTAAGATGGGGTTTTCTCAGAAGTATATCATCTATCTGGTGATAGATGAGCAGGTGGAGTTCAATCTTCACCTACATCAAGAGAAATAGATTCGATCAGGTTTGGAGTAAGTCTTTTGGATTGGCTATTTATTTATTTTTTATTAGAAGTCTTTTTGGCAAGAAAAAAAAAAAAAAACACTTCAGTACAAATTTAGACTGTTTAGATTGGCTGTTATAGAGAAAACAAAAACAACTTTAGAAGCTAAAAAGGCAGATGCATGCAATGAATACATATGAAAAAACAGAAGCAAAAGCAAGTCACAAGTTTCATAAAAAAAATATCTTTAGAAGAAAAAAAAAAAAAAGAAGCTACTTTTAACTTCTGCTTTTACTTCTTTGACTTAAAAGTACTTTTTTAAAAGCAAATCCAAATGGACCCTAAGTCATAGATTGCCAAATGTGAATAGTGAAAGAAGGAAGAAAAATGGAAATAGAACCTTTAACAACCTCTGAAATTTCAAGCAAAGATGAAACGCATGTCTCCTACATTTTATTTATCTATCTCTTCCGGGATGATGGCTTTTCCCAAATAAACCTGTTGCATCTCTTCTCTCCAAATCTGCAAGCATAGAAATCCAATTTAAGTGATTTCATTTGCTTCCGCTGATCTCAAAATTAAGGGAAATATATTTTGAATATCACCTGTCTATAATTATATAAATTATAGATATATAGCCTCACTTGAAGACAATCTTTGCATAATCAGAATCATGTAAGCAGATGAGAGAAGTTAGATATGGCAATTTAACCATTATCAAATACATACCGTATCTCGAAATTCCAACCGGATATGAGGAACATTTGTTTTATGAATGTCATTTCCACAAGGCCCCCTCTTGTAATACTCTTTACCAATCCAGTGTGACTGAAACAAGAAAGTGACCATTTACGCATTAAATGACATGGCTGCTTTATAAATCTCTACTTATTATCTCTAAATAATAATTCAGTTCCATTACAGCATTTCCTAGCTATCTCAACACTCAAGGAACAATTACCATGATTCATATAAAAAATTACATGACAATATAAAGGCAGAACCCCGCTTTGGATTCCAGTTCTATTATTCTATTTTTATCATATAGATGACTAATACATCAAGCAAGAACATTAAATCCCAGTGCAGTACCAACTTTCTGTACAGTACCCCATATTGCCTCTCAAATAAATATGTAGCGAGTATAAGGAGGTTATAGAAAATAATTACTTTTCCATGATCCAAATTATTCGAAAGTTAATAAGTCTAAATTCCACTAAGATAATTTGGCGTTGCAGGGACTGTAGTCCATGCTAAGATTAGTTCTGGACAGTGATTTTTGTCTTCCATAAAATGTATTATACGTTAATGCTGCACATGGAGTTTTTAATGCTAATCTAAGAAAGCACTTTGCCAACATGTAGCTCATCTGCTTTGAGAGTTTTGTATCAATGGCACCAATATTCACACGACATACCCTTGGAGTCTTCATCTGAAAATACTCATAGCAAAGAAAATGAAAAACAACTCCATTTTGTAGCTTCCTAGCCTAGAGGCTTTCGCTATATAGTGACAGATACTTACAACATTACGCCAAAGTCAAAGACAAATTAAATTCAGTTTTACTTAAGGAAAAAAATCTTGCAGGTGAGAAGGAGCATATTATCACTGAAGCAGATATTTGATTCTTCAAAGCTGAGGGGTAGAGAATTTCCATACACAGAAGCAAAGTCAGGACCATATGTGTACCTTTAAGGCATGTGAGAAACCTGATTGATAGACAGAGTTCCGGGCAATCTCACATAAATCACATGAGCTCAACTTCCACACCTGTAAATAAACAATTGTGTCGTTGTCGTTGCAACAAAGTGTATACATATCATGCAAAGAGAGAGACAGAGATCTTACTGAAGCCGCTATGCTGTATTCTTCAACCAATGGTTCTTTGGTTAAATGAATTTGGAGTGGATCATCAGTTGAAAGAGAAACATTCAGACCCCGTAAGAAGAACGTTGGAAAAGGATTCCGATGGTAGTCTAAGAATAGGGAGTTATTGCTCAGAGGAGACATTGCCAGCCCAATCTTATCAGAAATATTCCATCACAATCAATTAGTTACAGGTTTATGGAAAATAAACATACTCATTGACCACTCAACATGGGAACAAACCTGAGCTAGATAATATAGATATTGAAGCACAGGAGATTTTCTCAAATTAATTCCATGTGCAATGTTATGACAAGTCAGAAAGGTTGCAGCAAGGTGGTCAATATCACCAGCCTGTAAAGAATATATAATATATCACATACACATACAACAGATGTCCAAAAACTTCAAACAAAGAAAATATATTTTAAGAAGTACCTCCCCAGAATGCGGACGAAATTTTATTGTTGTCATTCCCTTCGATTCACGAAGCTGAGAAATATGTGCAATAGGTCAAGATTGGGCAAGTCAAGACAAAGTTATGGAGATACTTATTTATGAAGGCATGGGCAAAGAAATCTCCAAACAAACATCCACAGGTGTCCATCGTCACTTAAGAAAAGAAGCAATGCATATGACATACACAATGGCACGACCCAGATGAGGATTATTTGATCACAAAAACTACCAATTTTAATATGATATTATTGATAAATATGTAAACTACTCTATTGGCAAATGGAGATTGAAAATCAAACAACAATTCTTGATTTCCTATTTGTATTTTCTTTTTTCCCTTCTCCCTATTAAGTATTAACAATATAGCTTCTTTTTATGGGTTGGGAATGAAATGCTCAGTACCCAACACGTAACTTCATAAAACCTATTATGAAGACAGAATACTCACCTTGTTTAAAGTGTACAGATTGGCATAACAATAATATACATAGTATGAAAATGCCGGATTGAATACATTGGTCCATTGAGCAGGTGTAGGCATGTGTTTAGTAGGCCGTCTTTCAGGCTTGCTTTCATCATCCACCAAATCTAACCCAACAACCTAAAAAATGTGAAAGATGAATATTAAATACATTGGAAAATAAATAAATAAAGCATGCAGAAAGCATGATTTGTCAAATCATCAAGTTAGACTAGCACACCTGTTTCAAGAATACATGCAATTGAGGATGTGAATCAGGATCCACGGTAACCTCAAAAAGTGGAATAAAAATGTTGTCAAGAATGTTCTGGAATGATGTCACAATTCCCATTTCTTTGTATATGTTGTACAATCGTGGAAGCTGCACCAAAACAAAAAGAAAAGGGCAAATCAGAATAAATAACATCAATTGCAAACACTTCAGGAGTAATTATACATCAATTACATGATAAAAAGCTCAAATCCGTGATAATTGACATGATGATGGACAGAGGTAATGTTTCAAGCATAAAAAATATGCAAGAATAGAAGCATTGCAGATAATCTTAATTGAAAATGAACATTTTCTATCATTGCAAGGGAAAAAAAATATATTTGATTTAAGGGGGGAAATGAGACTACCTGAATCAACCAAACAACATTCTCGCTGTAAAGTTCATTATTCACTATCCAACTAGCTAGTTGATCCCACTCACTTTGCTTCCTACCGTATATTGATATTCTATATTCAGCCATCTGTAAAAAACAAATTAGTTACGGAAAGATACAAGTTAAACATCTAAACCCATATAAGAAGAGAAAAAAGCCGCCATAATTTTTTATTCATAAACAAAAAACAATATTACACTCAACTAGTTTTTTGTCCTAAAAATGACAAAAGATTGCTTAAAAGCAAACTTTCTACCCATCAGTTCGACTTTGACAAAGGTTTGAAAATTTGAATAAAGAATGATTATACAGTCCAAGATGCTTCAATTCAGAGGAGAATCTCTGAGAATCAATCATTAACAAAGGTCTTTTACATCAATCGGTTAGTACTAATTGAAAAAATAAAATTTACAATAGGCCTTCTTTGTCATATACCAGGAAAAAAAAAAAAAAGGAGAGAAAAATAATTAAGGAACTATAAATAACTCCGTTCTAATTGTTTCATAGTGTCTGCAATTAATAATCAAGTCTACATTCTGGAAAATGGAGGAAAGAACATATATAAGGATTCCAGAAAGCACCTGATATTTACTGGCAGAAAGGTCAGAAAACACTTGCTTTGTCAGCTCAGCAAGAAAACGACCTATTTAATGGCAGACAACAGTATGAGCACATCTAAACAAAAGATTCTTCACTGGTGAAGACAATACCACATCGCACCAATAATCACCCAAATAAGGCAACAAAAGCTAGCAGGTACTCATTTGGAGATAATTTCATTTGGTGCTTCTTCCACTACTTTATTAACCTATGGGTTATAGTTGAAATCAGAAGGAAAAAAAGTCCTAAGAATGCTTTAAGCTAAATGTTTGCAAATTTAAAACACAAATCCTATTAATATATACAATGTTGAAGTAACCTCATCCACTTTCCAAAGTCATCTAGCAATAATGGTTAAAGGCCCAAATTTAGCCTCAATACAGACCCATAAGACAACAATTTTGAATAAATGAATTAACCAATTCTGCATGACATTAAAAGCAAATAAAACTTCATGCAGAATATATTTTGTTCTCTTTAAGACATAATTAACCAATGCGAGTTACAATAATAGTTTTAGAAAATCAAACCATTTTTTTGGTATTTAATAACTATATTATGCCAGTTATCTCTTAAATTATATGCACTAATGTACTAAAACAAACTCCTACAGCTTATTTGAGGCAAACCTTAATATTAACATAAAATTTCAAAACGTAATCACCAGTTTATACTAAAATATAAGCCAAATGAAGTAAAGATCTCTATGTCAGGCGGTTGGCAGAAAGAAGTGAATAGAATAGCGAAGTATCAATTAAGAAACCAATCTTTCTTAGAAAATAATAATTAGAAAAGATAACGACCTTCAAGTAGTGCCTGGGAAAATTAACAGAAAACAATAATAGCTATTACAAGAATGTATGTCCTCCAAATTCAATTGTTAGCATGTATTAAGTTTAATTTAAATTCTACTCGAGCCTACTTACCAATTTAATTGCTTACAAGATGTAAGCAGCACTGATATAATCATAGGAAAAATTATTTATGACATGCAGCAGCCAACATTATATTGAAACACATTTAGTATAATTCAAAAGAACAATATACAAATAAAATAGAATAACTACTATACATGACAAGCAAGCCCAAATAAAATAGCATTTTCTTATCTGCTTGATTACCTTAATTTATCCGCATATTAATTTTCATTTCATCCCTCATTTGTTATTTTTTTTATTCTACTTTTTCTGAGCAACAAATATTTTCAAAATGATCATTATTGATTGACTAGTCCTGATTATAATTTATATGTTTAATTTGTTTGATTGTAGTCCTGATATCTTTCCTTTTTCAGTTCCCTAAATTTGTCCAAGTATATACAATTTTTCTTCTGGCTCCTGATTCATTTAATCAAGGCTTCAATTGATTCTTCATAATTTCATAAAAGAATTTTTTCCCTAATATTATTATATCATTGGCATTAACCCTGCCTTTCCTTCAATTTGTTGAACAAATTGAAATCCATGATTCATTTCCTAGCAATTCCGAATTTTTATTAAAGAAAATGTAAAAAAGCAACGTAATAAAATATAAACTGTGGCTAGACAGTCCTTTCTAGCCAACATCCAGTGTCTACACGAGGAGTCAGAGAGCCTGCTATAATCCCTAGTGACAATGTGCAGAGTGCCGGAGTCTTTTAGGGCCCAAATTCAATAATTTTGGCGTTGCATGTGCAATGCAAAACGGTAAAAGGGCAATGGTTCAGGTGTTTCAAGCACCACACAGGCCGAAGAAAAGTTTTTTTAAAAATAGTCATAGTCACAACATAATAAGATGCATTGCACAAACCCTCAACATGGAGATTATGCACCATAGCATACACAAATAGGTATCATTGACAATTATAGTTTTTTGCCCAGAAAAGAAAGGAAAAATTCTTTGCATTCTATTTATTCATTAAACTTTCCACAACCAAGCTACCAATTTTTCCTGTTCAAATACACATGAGGCAGGTAATTCTTTTCTTCAATATTTCTTTACTGAATTCAATCTTTCATCACCCTGCAGCATATTACTCCCTTTACAACCTTTAGTCTCTTTTCCACCCTTCAAGTATAGTGTTTTATATGGATGTTATGCTTGTCTAGTTAATTTATGTTGGTAATTTAAGGTTACAGTAGCTCAAAGGAAGTTACTCTCTTTCTATATGATTTTCTTTTTTCCAATTTTATCAACATAGTACACTTGACAAGCACATTTAAGTACCTCTCAATTCAAGGCCCCAGGCACTCCTAGCACTTTTGTGTGTGCCTTTCACAACTACCTCTAGTTAAGGGGCTTACTAGGCCATAGGGTTGTTCGGGCATCATAGATAGCATCAAATACACAGTGCTATCATGACAAAGGAATTACCTTGAATAAGATTATCCTGCTTCAGGAATATCTCCCTGAGCCTACTCTGACCACAAGGATTGTACTTAAGATTAAACTTGTCAAAACGATGAAAAGTGCTCTTGTCTGCATGCACGTCCAAAAGGTCAACATTGAGGTCATATCTGTTCCCAAAAAGAAACCAAGATTACTTCCTGCAAATTATAGCCAAATGAATCCAACTATGATTGTAGTAGTATTATAGAAATTATGAAAGCTAATTACCCAGTTAAATCAAGACTTTCGAAAACTTCTTTCAAGGTCAGATATGTTCCATCTCGAAAAATGACAACCTGAATAACATTAGAAGTTTTAAAAATAAGTGGTTCAAATGAATATCCTTGCATGTCAGATTTATAAAGATAATTCACATAGTATCTATGATCAAAAGAACATTGATATAATGGAATAAATACTATATTTCCATGTCTAACATCACATATTTTAACAACCCTTTAAAGTATTCTGTGACTGACATGTATCCGCACAGTTTTTTTTTTTTTTTTTTAATTTGGCTAAAATCAGTATTTGCATTTTCAATTAGAAGTTGCAGCAATCTCACGACCTTACTGAGTTACTGTTAAGACAAGTAAATTATCACATATATAAACCAAATAAGATAAATGTCATAAAGGCAATATAAGTAGTCATATTTTTAACAGTACTATTCATTCAATACTCAATACAGCATGACGAATCTCATATGCATAAATCAATCATAAAAGCCAGTCATTCTTAACAGAATATCCTCCAGTAACTCACTCAAGAATTTTTATATAGGCTTCAATTCAGTAATGCAAAGTTTTCACTATTCTTTTTTTTTTTTTTTTTTTCCCAAATGATGCTTATTTCTTTGCACCCAATTTGCATTATCCATGAATTTTGTCCCTTCCACCATACTTTTAAAGTAACATATGTGTATCCAAAATTTTAATTGAATTTATCAGGTATCTGATCAACATGAAATTACCTTTGATCTTGAATTGAGATACATGACCAGTGAAAATATACTTTGAAGTACTTCATAATAAAGAAATAGAACAGATCCAAACTGTTACCTCATCAGGCTCTTTCCTCAGCTTAGACTTTATAAACCTTAAAAGATGTTTTTGGTTCATGCATGCCGAGTGATGGACATGTGTATCAACTTTTCTGACATTATAGAAGTCTCGATGTGGTGCACTCTTCTGGGCAAGAAATTCTCTATCCGCATTTAGCATCAAATGAAGATTGAATTTCTGAAAACATACACATTGTCATTGTCAAACTACCGGCAAATCCTTTATGGAATTGAAACAAGAAGATGTGTTGCATTTAATTATGTATAGTCAACAATATAAACATGTATTTACTTGTTCTAGAAGATTCAGCCGATGATGGCATAAAGTTCTAATATTTCCTGCTGCTATGACTCGAAGTATGTGATGAAGATCAGTGAAAAAGGTAGTCGCATCAGCAACAGGAAAAAGCTCTTCTGTTGCTGCAAATAATGGGTGAAGATGCATAAAAATCTGCCAGAATGAGGATTCCATAAAAATAATAAAAAAAACACAAAAAAAAAAAAAAAGAATTTCTTAATTACTCACAGTCTTTATTTGCATAGACGTGAATAACTCCATCTTGCATCTCAAAGTAATGCTGCAACACATCAGAATATGTTGATGACAATGAGGAAAAATCTGAGAGATTAGAGCAGGGAAAAGTAAAAGGACTCACATCAGTCTTTTCTTCAGGGGCGTAGAAGAATGGCTCTGGGTTAGGCTTTGGGGTACTGGGGTCAGATATAACTTCTTTCTCCCAAGGAGCAACTGCTTCTCTAAGCACATATCTTTTCCGCATTTCAAGGCACTCTTGAAGAATCACATAAGCTTCCACTTCATCAGGTGAAGGAACCTCTAAAATAGAACATAAATATCTTATTATTTATTAAGCATTCCCTCTGTTTCAGCAATCAGTAAATGACTATAGTGGAACAGAACAAGAACAAACCCACTTAAAGCAATTGATTGTATTCAAGAATAAGAAAAAATTAATACCCATAGGAGTAATTCTAAGTCGTGCAAAAGTTTCTTGTTCTGGCTCTTTCCTCAGAATGTCAGCTGCAATTGGATCAGGCTGAACGCCATGCAGATCACCAGAAACACTATGAGAACGGATCATACTTGAAGCAGGGATAGGCATTTGCTCTCCATTACCATTAGCATGCTCGGGTAAAGTCTCATATGTATTTTTTCCCTCTGGCCCCTGTACACAGGTGAATTCAAATTTAATCCAATGGATAATTATTCTTTTTGATATATACAAAACACCACATCTCAAGGGGACAAAATGCAGGTAAAGCATAACGAGAAAACTAGGTTACTTCCAAGCCCAGGGGATGGGGAGCAAGGATGCAACTGAGGAGAGAGAGATTTACTTATCACATGAATGTTTAACTGAATGCCAACAAGCACATGACAAACTTACCACATTTCCATTTGTGTGCAGATATGTTGTATCTAATTTAGCATTTTCAGCCACAGTATCTTCATCATCTGATCCTTGCACACTTTCAAAGGCACTAGCACTTGCAACAGGTGACTTTGGAGAAGTTGGCCTCAAAAGACTTCTTTTTGAGGCGCTTTTTCCTGTAACATCGTATTTATGATCTTAGTGAAAGAATTGAGAACAAGAATTTTCATGTACATAATGCATGTGCGATAAAGAGGAAGCGTAGTGGAAAACAAGCATGGTCTTAACATAAAATATATGGTATATTGCTATTCAACCCATCACCACCACTACTTTTGTCTACCCACATGCCAAAAAATAAAAAAAAAAAACTCTAAGCCAAGTGTGCTGTTAAGCTTAATACTTTTCAAAGATCGAAAACAGGAAAGGAATAGAATAAAATCTTAATTCTGGGAACAAGATAAAGATTTAAAAAAATTCCAAAAAGAACCATTAATTATTACCTCCTTAAAGAGAATGATGAACATCAAAAACTGTTAATTTGAATTCCAGGTGAACTTTAGAGGGTTATGCACCGAGAAGAATAATACAACAGAAAAACTATTTCAAGGAAATAAGCTATTTCAAACTTTTGAATCATTTCTTCATTTTATTTCCCTCATATTTTTCTGCTCAATTGCAGTGCAATCTAGATTGTATCACTAACCATTTTCAGACTTCATATTATATTATTGGATAATATAATCAAAGTCATGTCAAAGCATGGAGAAAGGCTGTTGAAGAAAACAGGCACCACATGATATAAATCATATGAGAGCCTTATTACAATCAAGTCAAAATTTAGTAAATTTAGTAGCTTAGCTCTCTTTTCTCTTGGATGGATACCTTCCGTTTCATCTAGAACTAGATATTTACACCATTACGTCACTTTTATTGTTAAACACCAAGGTTTCCTCTAACTGTACCTCTTCACCCAATGCAGGGATATCCTTTTCAGTCAATCATCCCATTTCAATTAACCTTTTGAATAAAAGGAAAGAACTTTTTACTAATAATCTTTTTTTTTAAAGGCTGGAGTTGAGGATGGGAAATGAGGTTTGGATTCTCTAGATTTTAGATTTACTTCTTAGAATTCATTTTCCCAAATAAGCTTTAAAAAAGGAGAAATTCTTGCAAACACCTCACTCAAAAAAGTCTCCAGGCCGCACATAGAAAATTTGTGACGCATACGTCAAACCCCTAAGTCGATTAGCAACTGTGTGAACCCCATATATTGCAAATTATACCTCCTAATAATCTTTTAAGAAGTACAATTGCTCAAAGTCGTGAGCAATCAGCAGAGTCAAAATTACTTCACCCAGAATAAGCTAATCCAACTACACTGCATCACTATTATGAAAAGCAAATAATTTATTACAGCCAAAATCATCACTCTGGTAACAAGTCCCACAAAGCCATACCTTCATGAAGCGTGTGTAGCCTCGGCAACCCAGCCGGAATCCCATCGACCGGCAAAGGGCCGTTCCTCTTCTCTTCCCCGTACATCCCACCGAAAATCGCCGTGACATCCGGCAAGGACGCCGAACCTCGCCGGTAATAGCCGTTCATCTTTCTCCTGGCATGATTACGCAGTTTCTTCAAATGCTGCGGCAAATCACCGTCGGATAAATCTTCTTTCTCCCTCTCCCTCTCCACCGTCTTGGCAAACTCCAAAAGCTGCGTAAGGGTCTTCCGGTGCATATAATACGCCGAAACAGCCACAAAGGAAGCTCCAACCAGAGCCGACATGGCCAAATGCAACGCATACGCATCCATGATTCCCTCCTCCCTCTCCCTCTTTCTGCTTATTTCTTGTAAATTTTTCCGAGTTAAAGAAATGAGACTGACTCAGTGAGAGGGATAAACCCTACTGAACAGTCCAAAGGAGAACTAAGAATGAGCTCTGTTTTAAATGGAGACAAGTTCGGGTGGCTCCGCTATTTATAGAGAGAGAACCAAGGTGGACGTACGTGTGAGTGCGAGTGTGCAGTGTGCCATCTCCAATCTTTTATGATGCCTTTCAACGTTTTTTTTTTTTTTTTTTTTTTTTTTTTCCCTTTCTTTGGTAATTTTACTTTCAGCTTTTTGGTGGTGGCAAGGAGTGAAAATGGAAAAGGAAAAGAAAAGCAGACCCCACCAATGTTTTTTCGTGAATTTTAATATGGAGTAAGGCGAGGGCTTTAGTTAATTAATAATATAAGATAATATATTAAAGATTTCACATCCATATAATTAATGCAAGGGTTTTTGTAACTCATGCACCACGTGCATGTTAACGTCATTAAATCCCCTTCTAAATCCGACAATTTCTAATAGAAACTAAGGTGCATTAAAAGTTCAATTAAATTTTCTCATTTATACTAAAAGTATTGGGGGGTTACATAAATATATATTATTTTGTACTTGAATTAATATGTATGTAAAAAATATTTTTGTAAAAGTTTTATTTACGTTTGGATCTTCCAATTAGCTCTAACCGATTAAGAGATTCGATAATAAATTCATGCTTCACAAATATCAATAAACAAGACCAAAACTTTCTCACTTATTTTTTCTTTTCAAACTTATTATTAATTGTTTTCAATCACCTATTAATTATATTAATTACACATGTTTTTGTTGGTCCTATTAATTTAGGGATTATAACTAAGAGTTTAAAGTTTATAGCATTAAGATTTAGGGATTTAAATTTTAGAGTTTAAGATTATAGTTTATATTTAGAGATTAAAATTGAACTTTAGGTTTTGTATTAAAGTTTATGGTTTAGAGTCAAAGTTAGGGTTTAGAGTTTTAAAATTTAAGATTTAAGGTTTTATATTAAATTTTTAGGGTTTATGGTTTTTGAGTTTATAATTTTTAGGGTTAAGTTTAAGGTTTTATTAGGGTTTAAAGTTTTTTATTTAGGTTCTACCGCTTAAGGTTTTAAGTTTAAAGGTATTGGATCTAGGGTTATGGTTTTATGGTGTGTGATTTTATTTTTTTTAGATTTAAAGTTAGAGTTAAGATTTATTTAAAGTTTAAAATATGTAATTAATAAGAAAGAAAAATAAATAAATAAATGTGAAGAAAAACATAAAATAAGGAGAGATGAAAATTTAATGAGATTTTTTATTATCTTCCTTATTTAAAGCATTTATTTAATAGGTTAGAATAAACTCTTTAATGTAAATATTAAAATGTTTAGTAGAATTATAAAAAAAAAAATTCTAAATTCACCAAATGAATATCGAATTAATTTATTTATAATTTTTAAGTTTGATTTTTTTTAACTTTTTTTTTTCTTTTGGTAATGAAATTGTTTAGTTTAAGTGAAGTTTATTCTAAAGGATTACAAGCCGTAACAAACTAACAAAGTTTATAATGATATTTATAGGTTATTTATTAAATAAGAAATTATTTGTAGTAAAATTTGAACATAATTCATAAAAAAAATATATTTTTTTGTTTGACACTATCATCAATTCAAAAAATGACTCTTATGTTTTAAACTAGATAGAATACATTTTTATATTTTAAGTCAAAAATAAAATTATATCTTATTAAGGTATTTTTTTTATTTGTATATAAGGTTCATTTTTATTCTTAACTTCAAATGCGAAAATTCATTTTGTCTAGTTTAAAATGTGAATATCTTTTTTAGAATTAGTTTATCCTAATAAATTTGATTTGTGAGAGAATTTTCAAATTGAAATGTACGTTTTCTTGAAACATATATTTTAGAAAGAAAAGTATAAAAAGCTCTTACACTGTGTGATGCGAATTTTATTGTTTATGAGTTTTTAAAATATATGTGTCATCTTCAAACTTTAATTTTTGTTAAAAGTTAGATATAAACTATTACTTTATCAACCCCTTTATTGTGACAAACAAATGAAGACAATATGTGAAAATAAAAGAAAATGAGATGTGAATAACGTTTTGTTTGGCTAAAATTTTAAAAGTTAGTGTTTGGAATCAACATGTCCATTTTAAAAGTTTATGAAAAGTTAAATTCATGTTTTGAAAATTTTTAAGATAATCTATACATCACATATAGTTTAAGGGGATTTATTATATTTTTTCCTATTTCAAATTATGGACGATCAACTCAATTTATGTTAAGGTTTGAAATTAATGAGGTGAATTAAATCTAAAAAGTGTTACTCACGCTTTAAAGACATTGTGCACAATTTTTCTTTTTTACTCTTTAAAGAATATTTTCACTAATAAAAATTTAGTTTATAATAAAGTTTAATAATATCTACCATTCTTATAGTTGACTTCTCTGTTGGTACAAGACTTGTTATTGATAAAAATCGTTTAAGTTTATAAAATAACACATGTTAATAAAAAAGATATTTACAATTGTTTTATTTTTTAAATAAGATTAATGAAGTGAAATATTATAGGTAAAATAAAAAAATTAAAAGAAATATGAAATTTAAATTTGATAAATAAAGCATCATTTATATCTACAATTTTTTTTTCTTAGGATTGAGTTGACAATAACATTTGCCAATTGTATCTTGGCCGAGAAACAGAGCCTTGGCGTGAATGTATGGTGCCATGTACAGCCCAACGCCAACATAATAGAGTGGGAGCAGGAAACAGTGCTTTACAACCATATAAAGAGAAGACTCTAGCAAGGCAGATGCTTTGGTTTCATGGGGAAGCTCTTTTTCAATATACGAAAGGAGAACGTAGAGAAAGAGTGAGATAATTTATGAAGTAAAATATTTTTTATTTACTAAAGAATTCTTAAAAATTAGATAAGTCGTTAATTTATATAACTATTTCGATAAAATTTTAAAAAAAATAAAATATGCTTAAGTAAAAAAATATACTTAAATAGAACTTTTAGTACATTAGTGAGTAACTTATCTTTGTAATGTATTTTAATTTTTAAAAAGTCTTATATAAAACATTATATAAGTTAGAGGGTTATATAATTTTTAAAATTATTAAAGGACAAAAATAATATTTTATTTTAATTTATGAGATAATAAATATTATTTTTTCAAAAAAAATTACGACATTAGGCCTTGCTCATAGAAATAAAAAAAAAAAATCTGTTCTTTTTACAAGCAAATTGTAACTTAAAAACAAGGGAGTAACTCGGAGCAATTATACAACTTTGAGATAAATTTTTAGTACTTTCATAGTTTAGAAGGAAATTTAATCCTATTTTTATATGTTTAAGTTAATATTAAAAGATTTGCATGATAAAAAAAAATTATAACTTAAAAAATTTATATTTAACTGAATTTTTTATCATCAAAAATAAAATTATCTTAATTAATTATTTTAAAATAAAATAATTTAATTTTTATTTTATATCATTTTTTTTGCAAATGACAATAAAAAGTTTGAACTCTTTACTTCTTTGAAACTATCCAAGCCCTCACTATTAGTGGCTTATTTTTATCATATTTAAACATTAATAAAAATAATAGCTCCTTTAACAGAAATTAATGAATTATATATCAATCTCATATTAAAAAAAATTATATATCAATCAAAGTAGTTAAGAATTGAGTAGGATAGGAAGAAGATAGAAGGTGGAAGACGTGTCAAATATAAAGTGGGCCAGGATACAAGGAAAAGGCAAATAAGTGAGTGCTGGTGGGTTGTGTACAACAGAGGCATGGTGTGGAATGTGTCATTTTCGTTATCCATGCAAATGCAAAACATGCCAAATTATCACTAGTGCTGAGTGCACACCACGTTATATGATGGAATTATTATACACTAATTTATTGGGTGGGTCCCCAGAACAATACTTACCCTTGAGTTATTCTCAAACCATTTGACACTTAAATGTTGTGTCTTTTTGCTTACGTTGTTTTTTTTTTTTTTTAATCTCTTGCTTATGTTTTTTTTAATCACAATTGTCATTAATTTTTATTTGGTACCTTTTCTTCAAAGTCTGCGCAATGCAGTTTAGTGCGGTTTTTAGTAATATTTCAATCCAAAACATTTAAATATTTGTGATACAGTTTGGTTAAGATTTTCAAAAACTTTATAAACTAACCAAACCAAACTAAACCACTAAATTGTGATTTGGTTTAGTTGGTTTGAGTAGTTTTATAGTTTTATAAAATTAGAAAAATTGACATGTTAATTCACATGAAAAGTATTTTTAACAACTATTTTCACATTGTTTATAACTCTCCCTCAATCTTGGGTTTGAAATTTACTTTTACTCTCTAAAAAAATTGAACACTAAAATAAGAAAACTCCAAATGCAACCATTATATTCACATTACCAATAATAGATTAACAAAGAAACAAAGAGAAATATCATAATCATGTCATAATACATATTTTTTAGTTCGTGTTATGTGTCATCTTTATATATTAGTTGTCATTTAAGTGAGGGTCTACATAAATAATATATTTTTAATTATAATAAATAAGTAATACATGTATAAAAATTTAAAATATATTGATATGAGCCTACTGTCTCTTATAAAAATGGGCATTGAATAGGAACGGCCCATCTAAACATGCCCATTATGGAACTGCTATAAATATCCCAACCACCAAAGAGAGAAGGTAAGCATTTATTGTTTTTATGATTATCTTCATGCATCACTAGCCTTAAACTGACTTGGGTGTTCAAGCTACTTCATTTGACCCCTTATTTTCTCTTATCTTGCAGGTATCCCCAACCCATGCTAACTCAACCTATTCAGCCCAATCCCCCGTTCTCACCAATCGGAATCCTAGATATAAATTTTGGTGTGATGAGCATAGATCGAACACGCGACCTCCAAATCTACCCTCATTATATTAGAAATGGCTGACCAACACTTTCAAACCCCTTAAGGGGAAGGCCGAGTGGATCTTATTTCACCCCACATACAACAACCCAACCCCCACAAACCAGCCTCCTCATCAAACCTAATACGTAATGATGGACTAGCCATTCCCATATGATTTGGATCGCCGAATAATAACCCCAAGGAACCAGGTGTTAGCTAATGGTCAGCAAGTTCACACAAACCTTTCAACCCTTTTGGCTCAAATGGATAACATGTGTAGGGAGATGGCTAAGCTTCTAGACCAGAGACAGGCAGATCAAGCTAAAATATAGAGGTTCTGAGGATAGAGAAATCCGCACAGAGGTGTGAGAAAGTTCTGACCGCACAGTCTCTTATTCCCTGGAATACGCCCAAAGCCCAACAAGTAGTCTCTAGATCATCGAATTACCCCATTTAGTGCATATCAACCTAAGGGAAGCACATAGACCACCCTTGCCACCTCGATGACCTAAACACACATTCACCCCTAAAGTTATGCCATATCCTTTGCCTTCCCATTTTATGTAGCTAGTCATTGAAAGTTATGATGGTACCACTGACCCTGTCAAGCATGTGTTTAGCTTCGAAATTGTAATGTTAATTTCAGATGTCAAAGACAAGGTTAAATGTCGGACATTTCCCACTTCACTTTGTAAAGCAACATTACAATGGTTCAACAGTTTACTCCCAAATACAATCCTCTCATTAAATTATTCATAGCAAGGTTTTCTACTAGTATCACCTCGTAGAAAATGTCAACAGTTCTAACCTCACTCCTACAAGAAAGGGAAGCCTTTAGAGAGTACATTCGAGGATTCACAAACTTGTCACTCCAAGTGAAAGATCTTAAAGATGAGGTCACAATACATACACTTATAGTAGGGCTGAAAGAGAGGAGGTTTAAGGAGAGTGTGACATTAAATCTTCCAAACACACTCCAGGAACTGTTACAAATCGTTGGAAAGTATATAAACTTGGAAGTGGGAAAAACCTCATCAAAGCCGATCAAAGAGAAGTCAAATAAGAAAGAGAAAGAAAGGAAGAAAGAGGAAGTACCATGATTGCAATACTCCAACTATACTGCTTTTAGTTAAACTAAAAGGAAGGATCTTCTAGAAGATATGTCAAAGAGGCGAAGTCCAACTCCCCCATCTCGATCTCGAATGGGGTTGGATAAAGAAAATATTGTTGATACCATAAGAGAATAGGGCATGACATAGAAGAATGTCAAACTTTGAAAGATCTAATCAAAAGTTTGATAAGGAGGGGACATATCTAGCATTTTAAAATGGAGAGGGAAAATCAAAGAATGAACTTCTATCAGAAGAGGGTACAAGATAGAATTCTTCAAAGACAACAAGACTGACCCCTAGTAGACACCAAAGCCCGAGACAGCCAGGAAATCCCACAAGGACATATGGGGTAATAAACACCATTACTGAAGGCTTTACAAGAGGAAGACCAACTTTAGGAGTACAAAAATGACACATTAGGGTAGCTAAAAGGCATTTCCATTCAATTAATCACATCGGGACTAACAAAAGAAACAAAGGGGACAAACCAGATCCACCCATAACCTTTATTGATGATGAAAATGCAGATATTCAGAGGGAACATGACGATCTGGTGGTGATTAGCGCAATGACAACAAATTATCATGTCCACAAAATATTGGTGGACTAGGGAAGTTTGGCCGAAATACTATTCTAAAAAGCCTTTGATTAGATGGCCATCTCAAAAGATGAATTAAGCGAGTATGAAGGCACTTTGATAAGATTCACAGGGGTGGTGGTGTCTGTGCTAGGGAGCATATCCCTTTGAGTTCTATTAGGCAACAATCATGAATAAGTAAGGAGGTCAAATTCCTGGTAGTTAACTGTTCCTCCCCATACAATGCCATAATCGAGAGGCCACTCTTGAACCAATTAAGGGTAGTAGTCTCAACACGCCACCTAGTTGTAAAATACCCAACACCAAATGGTAGAGTGGGTACCATAAGAGGGAATTAATTGATGGCCAAGGAGTTATATAATCGTAGATTGGCCATAAAACCAGAGCTTAGTAGATGGTAGAGTCTAGCTAAGAGAGAAACCAACCAAGTACTAGCCAAAGAACTAGATACAAGAACTAACGTGAATGAGCAGCGATAGAGACCAGATGGAGATTTCAAGGCCATACAGGTCGGGACTAAAGCAAGACAAGTGGTATAAATCTCAAACCATCTATAGGCCAAGCAACATGAAGATCTCAACGAGGTCATAAAGTAGAATGAAGACATCTTAGCATGGGCAACTACAAACATGCTAGGTATAAATCTCGATATTATTTGTCATAAATTATCACTTAAGCTTGGTACTCAACCTATAATGTAGGAAAAAAAAAAAAAAAGAATTTTTAGCTTAGAACGACAAGCGGCCATTAGAAAGGAAGTGGCCAAACTCCTACAAGTTGGGTTCATCAAAGAAGTTCCATAGTTTGCTTGGTTGTCAAATGTTGTCATGGTAAGAAAGCAAAATGGGAAGTGAAGAATGTACACAAATTTTATCAACTTGAACAAAGCATGCCCAAAAGACCTCTGTCCCTTGCTCAGTACCAATAAACTTGTAGACCAGCGGTAGGATATGCAGTATTAAGTTTCACATATGCATACTCAAGCTATAATCAAATACGAATGCACCTCAACGACAACGACAAAACCGCATTCATTATAGAGGATGGGTGTTATTATTACAAAGTCATGCCCTTTGGTTTGAAAAAATACAGGAGCGACATACCAAAGGCTGATGAATAGGATGTTCAAGAAATAGCTCAAGTCATAATGTAACAGCGTATGTAGATTACATACTTTCGCTACATTTTGTCAATACAACATGAAGTTAAACTTGAGTAAATGCACCTTCGCAGCACCAGCCATAAAGGGCTTCATGTTGACACAATGAGGAAGAAGAGTCAATCTTAAGAAATGTAGAGCTATTTGTGATATACAGCCACCAAGGACGATACACAAGGTACAAAAGTTGATCAAAATAATTGTTGTGCTATCACGATTCATGTCGTAATCGGCTTAAAAAGCTCTACCATTTTTTGTAGTATTGAAAAACATCAAAGAGTTCAAGTGGAGTGAAAGTTGCCAAGCTGCTTTGAGGAGCTGAGAAGGTACTTGATGACCCTTCCAATTTTGCCCACACTAAGACAAGGGGACACCTTCTACCTATATTTATTTGCTGGAGATGAAGTCGCAAACTCGATACTCACAAAGGAGCACTTAAAGTGCAAGATCCCATATATTTTACAAGCAGGGCACTACATGGACTTGAAATATAATGCATAAAAAAATTAGCATACAGTCTCTTGCATATGGCGAGAGACTTGAGACCTTAATTCTGAAGTCATCAAATCGTGGTATGAACAAACCAGCCCTTTAGACAAATCTTACAAAAGCCATTGTCAGGGCAATTGTTAGCTTGGTTATCAAATTATTAAAACACGAGATCATATATAAGCCTAGGGAAATAATTAAAGCTCAAGCCCTTGTCGACTTTGTAAATGAATTTACACCAGGAGATTCAAATGAATCGACAAAAGAGTAGGGCGAAGAAATAGCAAAATGGGTCATTCATGTGGATAGAGTATCAGGTCATAAAGGAGCAAGAGCAAGAGCAAGAGCTATACTAGAAGGACCGAATGGAGTCACGTTAGAATGCGCTTTGAGATTCGATTTTCTAACATCGAATAACCAAGCCGAATATGAAGCTTTGATTGCTGGATTAAGGATGACAAATGAAATGAGACCTAAGAGAGTCAAGGTCAATTCAGATTCCCAACTTGTCACTAATCAGATCAATGGGTACTTTTAAGCTAAAGAAGATCACATGTAGAAATATTTGGATTTAACCAAAAAGCCATTAGCAAAGTTTGAACAACATAACATTTGACATATTCCAAGAGAGCAAAATATAAGGGCCAACCTGCTGTCCAAGCTGGCAAACATCGGAGTAGTATAGAACCACATATCTCTTGTATAGGAGACTGTAAAAACTTTGAGCATACCAATGATGATAGTTGAAAACTTAGAGACAAGAAATTGGAGGATTCCCATAATCTCGTACCTAGAAAAAGGAGAACTCCTAATAGCCAAGCAAGAAGCTAAAAGGATGTCGAGAATAGCCTCGTTGTATTGTACGTACAAAGGAAAGCTATATAGGCGAGGTCATTCACAACTTCTACTTAAATGTTTGGCATTAGAACAAGTAGCATATGTTCTAAGGGAAGTGCACGAAGGAATTTGTGGGCATCATATAGGTGCAAGAAGTTTGGAGTCAAAAACAATGAAGGTGGGATATTATTGGCCAACCTTGAAAGAGGATATCTCAAAGATAGTAAGAACATGTGACAAATGCCAAAAATATACCACTTAAATTCATGCTCCAACTACTAAGCTAAGCTCTGTAATTGAACCTTGGCCATTCTCCAAGTGGGGGATTGATATACTTGGTCCTTTTCCTCTGGCAATGGGACAAAGGTGCTTTATAGTATTAGCCATAGATTATTTCTCGTATAACTTTGAAGCACATTCAAAAATTTGTCACTAATCACATTTTATTTTGGGATCCCACACTTGATTATCATAGACAACGGGAGGTAGTTCACTGATCAAGGTTTTAAAACCTTCTATGCCGATCTTGACATTAGATTAATCTTTGTATCATTGGAGCACCTCCAAGCAAATGAGCAAGCAGAAGTCAAGGAATGGAGGACATACCCCATTCGAGTTAACTTTTGGAATGGAGGCAATGTTACCAATAAAAGTCAAGGAACCTTCCTTAAAAAGACAGGTGTACTCCGAGGAGGAAAATAACTCCAATATTGTTGCTAGCCTAGACCTCACTGAAGAAAAGAGATGCCAAGCATATCTACAAATACTCTAAAAAAAAAAAAGAATTTTTGGCAAGGAACTATAATTAAAACATTCAACCTCGAGAATTTTAGATAGGAAACTTGGTGCTTAAATATGTTTCTATATCGAATGAATCACCAAGGGAAGGGAAATTAGCCTCGACTGGGAAGGACCTTTTGTAATATTTGAAGCATTGGAAAAAGGTGCACATTGCATCACCATAGTGCAGGGGATGAATATCCTAAACACATGGCATTTAACCAATCTAAAAAAGTATTATCCAAGAATATAGCTTGTTAAGAGCATATTTGTTTCTAAGCAAAGTTAAAGTTAGAAAATCCAATTTATAAGTCATCTTTTTTTTCTTTTTTTTTTTTCGAATAGTAGCTTAGAAAGAGATGAGCTCACTTGCACATAGTCAAGGAGAAAAAACAACATAACTAATGAGGCTGAAAAAGGTGTTGAAATACGTCAAAGGAGCATTGATGAGAAACTAATCACTAAGTATCTAAATAAACAAAAGTAGCTTGGTAAAATATATGATAAGTAGATTAAATGAAGTTGCCAAATTAAACAGTAAATCAAAAGTTGAATGTCAATTACAAACAAAGTAACAAAAGCGATAAGGTCTAGAACTTAAACTAATATTTTTGCTAGCCTGATGAGTCTTCCCCACTACTTAATTTGGAGTCATGATCGCCATAAGAAATGTCTAGGTAGATGTCTTTGTCATTGTCATCATCGGGAGGATCCACCAGTCAACTATCCTGAACGACCTTCATGAAATATAGTTTTGGCTAACTTTGAACGATCTAAGCCCTTGGTAAAGAGAAGTATTTGATCCAGGTAATTATCAAAGCCGACCTTTGCATAATATATGTAAGTATTACAAAGTTTACTCTCTAGAGCATTTATTAGTTTCTTTTTCATCTCTCACACTCATTTCACTGTCGGTTTCTCTCTTCCTTTTGGCGGATGGCCAATCAACATTTTTCTTGAAAGCTTCCCTAAGTTTTCCTTCTAGTTCTTAGATGCGTAGTTGGGTTAAACGAAGATTTTCTTAAGCTCGTTGCACGATACGAGTCAAAGTGTCGACCCCATCCCAAGCAGAACTCAACTCCTTTTAGGAGAAATCTAGCTTGGCAATTACCTTCTTCAGTTTCTCATTTGGCTCTGCCCAACTTGAACTACAATGGGCGGCATGTTGCTTGACTTTTTCTTTTTCCTAACAAAGTTGCTCTAGTCTAGTGTAAATAGATTGAAGGAAAAGTTGCAAATGCTAAGTTATTAGGAGGTAACGACCTAAGCTAGCCATGATCTCATAAAAAATAGCAGCATGTGGAGCATTTTTCAATGAGTGCTCGTCCGAAATGCAAGTCAAATGCTGATCAATCACCCAAGTAATGTTAAATTGACGATTCCAAATTGAGTTGTGAGGATGATCAGGCACCCCCGAGTTAGCTTAATATCAAAAGAAAACAACGTAAAGGAGATATGGCTAGGGTCCTGACCCAAAGAAGAGGAAGGCTATGGAAGAGACTTGGTGCAAGACTTTTTCGTAAGAGTTTTTGTCTTTGTGCTTGCGGATATTTTGAAGGAGTGTTGGAAGGAATGGAGTGAGATAAATTAGTCCTACCCTTGTAGAAGGGGTGGTCAGAACATCACAATTGCGAACTTCAACGGTAGCATTAGTGGTAGGAGCTTTGCTAAGGTCAACAAGAAAGATGGTACTATGCTCGATGGTTGGTTGCATTTCCTAGACGCGCTCCCTTATAAGGACCCCTCTTTCAATTTCTTGGGAGGAGGGGAACTTCAGCAGGGCCTTCAAGCACTTTATCTTTCCCCTTCCTCTTGTCTTGCAAAATTATGTCAGAACACTGCATTAATTGCTTAAGGCTCTCCATTTCTTTCCGATCTACAAAAATCACAAAAGCAAGATTAGAAATGAATGGCAATACAATGGAAAAACTTATAAAATGAGCTAAAATTTGTAAACACACACATTAATGAGTTCAATGGCCCCTCTCTTTGTTATAAGTCTTGGTCAAAAAATGCTTGACCCAACGTTCAGTAGCCAGACCAAACTCATGCTTCGGGACCTCATGAATTTTCCTCGAATAATACCGCCATTTGAGAGGAAATTGGAGCTTCTCATTCTCGTCTAAAAAGAAAGCCTGACCTTGTAGAGCCTCTTTGACCTAGAAGAACTACATCTTAAAAAACTTGGTTGGTTCTTCATCTAGAATGCTTAAAGCCTTACCAAGATAGGCTGAAAGATAAAGATAGCCCATACCACTTTTATGGGCATTCTTCAAATAGTAAAAATTAAATAACAGATCTAGACGAGGAACTCCACCTAATTCAACACACAAGTTCTAGAAAGCCTTGATGGTAGCCTATGCATTTGGAAGTAGTTGGGTTGGCACAACTTGTAAATGTTTCAATACCCTTATTTTGAATGCGGTAAAGGGAAGTTGGACACCACACTTCTAGGTATAGTAAAGACTCCAAGTAAAGAAACGGTCTCCATAGCGAACTTCACACATCGGCACTTTCTTCGAGCAAAACTCCACAGAAAAATAGGGATGAGGCTCTAGGGCAAACAGGAGAGTGTTCAAGATCTTGGCCATATGTTTGTCTCGACGTAGTCTAGTGGTATTGGCCTTGATGTCCTTGACAATCCAAGAAGCATCTTTTAGGTCTTGGACATAAGGGGAGTTTACCTCTTCAAGATCATTATGACGATGGAAGCCGAGTGGGTACATTACTGAAACTTAGTCCTTCTCATGGGCGACCTTAGGAAGGGCAGGGTGACACCCACATCCTGCCCGTCTAGCACATCCTCACCAAGCTCGACAATCCTAATATGTGGTGAACTGGAAGAGGGACCTATGGGATTAGGGTTGGAGGTGACACCAGCTCTATTCAAAACCTCTAGGGGTCTACTATTGGAGAGCTCATCGGAAGAATCACTCAAACTAATATCGAAGTCTGAGGAACAGACTTCTTTGTCGACCTTAGGGTTGTCACACAATGATTCAACATATTCATGAATTTCTTTTTCCAACACTCTTTCTCACTTAGACAAACATCTCCTTTCAACCCTGACCATATCATAAGGCGACAATAGTAAAAAGGCAAATCTATAGAATAAAAAGAACAAAGCTACATCTAAGAATCTTATACCAAGACCTATTGAATCACATTAAAGAGAAAAGAGATGAAAGAAATGACTAACCTTGAAATAGGAACCAGAGAGATTTCAACTACAATAGAAGGAAACTGAGCTCACAAGGAAATATTTGATCTAGCAAAGCTTCAATCTCAATCCAGAGCACTAGTAAGCAAAAATGGTGATCACAAAAGGAGTATTTATACTAGTAGGAAGAACCCTTACCAACGGTTGAGATTAAAGGAATGCTGAGACCATCCAATGATCCAAGCTGAAGGGACGTCTTGGAGACCTCAACAGACGCGACCATTCTGACAATTGCGGCACATTTAATACACTATCTCGTCCGACATTTGTGCCTCAGACTCCCCAAAAGCAAAAGGTAGTAATAATATACAATAAGACAAAATAGTAAACAAAATAAAATGACTCAAATGGCAAAACTCGCACCTTGAGCTTGTAAGCCAAGGCAAAGTTGGCACCTATCGAGATATTTATCCCCCTTGGTTGCGGGGTAAAGGAGTAAAAAATTTTTTTTAATATAACAGTTAAATAATTTCTCTAAATTGATTCTAAAAGAAAAATTCATACACGGTCAATATGATGAGGATCCCAAAAATTGTAGCACACAGAAGCCAAAGGAAACCTTCTATAACTTTGAAGCTTCCTATTTGTCGTTGTCTCCTTTTTCTTTAAGCTGCAAAGCTCGAACAAAAAATCCCTATTTTCCAGTTTATTTCAAATTGGACTTAATTATGCAGTTTTTCTTACTATGCCTCCCCTCGTCTTCTTCACTTGCTTATGGCAGATGCTGCTGGAATTTCGTTTATGAGGGTGTAGTTTCCTGTTTCAATTTCTTTCTTTTGTTATGCATTTTTCCCTTTGTAATCCTACCAAAAAATTTATCTTGTTAATTTCTTTGGCTGAAACCTTTCATTTTATTTTTCAAAAAGCAAAATTTCACATCTTTTTTGAAATGAACCCTGCTACAATTGGTTAATACGATGATGTAGTTCTGTAGAATCTCCCAGTTGGTTTGTGTATGATAAAATCTCTTCCATGGAAAAGAAAGTTTGCTTTAACAACAATGACTTGATGATAACTACTATAAATTATTATTATTTCTAACATCAACCATAGAATTACCCAATATGATCAGTATAGAATAATGAAATCTCCATGAGCGACTAAGAAAGCGTACCATAAATATAGGGCTTTGGTTCAAGTTTAAGAGAGAAAGTAATAAAGAAGAAATGAATATTCAATTATTTGTCACACTTAGCCTCATTTCAATGCCATGTGGAGTCAAACATTTGCTACATCTTCATTTTATTGACGGAGTTATAACAATAGTTGATGATAGGGACTCAGTCAAAAAAAATTAAAATATAAGAACCCTTATAAAAAAAAATAAAAATTATGAGAACCTACATCAGAATTGATTAAAACCATACGGACTTAGAGTTTATTTTTTTCTAATTGAAGTGTGTATATATATATATATATATATATATATATATATATATATATATATATATAGATAAACATGATGGAATATTTTTAATGTAAATTATTTATATCTTTTAAAAATATTAAATCTATTTTGTTAATTTTAGATAACAAAGAGTTTGTTTTCTACTCTGAATGAAAATCTACAAAACTAGTATGAGAATATAAATAATGGAATGGAATAACACCCTTTTATAGTTTGGCGGCTCATAAAATGTACTGTAAAAAAGAATCATAATTAATTTTAATGAAAATAATGTCCTCCTTTAAAAATAAAACAAAACAATTAAAAAGTATATGTTAGTAAAAAAAAAATAAAGTACTAATTCCCAAAGCATTAATTACATGGAATAGTAGTAAATTCACCCTTCGAGGTGCGAATCAAACTTGGAAAAGATCATAGAATGCATATGATGTGTGTATATATATATATATATGTTATTTTTATTAGTTTCTTAATGCATTTATATTTTTATAAGTAAATTTAAACATTGAAAAATTATATAAAAAATATTATTCTGTCAAAAACGTACTCGCCCTAAATGGAACCAACTCGTTTTATTTTTTTAATTTTTCCATATATCTCAATGTTTACAATATTCCTACCCTCGTCTACAACAATCCTACAAGCTTAAAATACTTCTATACTTTATTCTTTCAATGATATAGCGATATACTATCTATATATTTTCCATCACCATCTCTATTATTGTTAATCCTTACTCTATGGCGGTCTTTTTCTCCCACATAAAGGCTTTACTTTATGCAATCAAATTCGTCAAAATGTCTTATTGGATAAGGTATCTCTAATTTAATTAGGCAAGAAGTAGAAAATTTCAGAATTTCAGAATTCAAGGTCAATTTTGATACGTCTGCTTTTGTGGTTATGGGTTAATTATTAAGAATTTAAGTATTTTTTATATGACAATTTCTTTAAAAAAGATATTTGAATTTATATCTATGAGAAAAACAAAATGTATGCTCTTTTATATTGCATATTAGATTGTATTCTCATACAATGCATGAGTAGTGGCACGTAGAGATAAATCTTTGATCATTTTTAAAAGAATTACTTTTGATTTTGTAAAGATAGATAAAATTAAAAAAAAAATTGACATGTGTCAAGCAATTAAATGAAAAATATAGTTCACTGTAAGTGAATAAAGTCTTAAAGAAGTCTAGACCAAAATTATAATTATAATTATTATATTAATATTAAATTTTTTTATCAAAAATTTTCATAAAAATATAAAGTCAAAAGTAAATAATTAAAAATAAAACAAAATATGTATAAAATGTCAAATATGATACTTTAATATTTTGAATTATTTCAGTGAAAATATTTTTAAATAAATATAATGAATATTAAAGTGAGAAGTTAACGGTAGATAAAAGTACAACCACCGAACATATAAATCAATTAGCACGATTGTTATAATTTAATTAAAAATCTTGAGTTTGAGCTTTAAAAGTGCAAATACACTAAAATTTGATAAAAAAAATTTTGTTGCCCTTACGGTGAACCAAATTTTATTGAATTGTCGGCAAAATAAGTGAGCCACTTAGTGGCTCATTATTGGGCCACGTGTACTGTTGAGGGATGAGTTTTACAGGAGCGTAATATAAGATTATATCTTTCCTTCTTCTGCATATTTTTTCATATTTTCATTATTATATAAGAGAATAATAGTGGGAGCAAACTTTTAATGAGAATAATACTTTGTTTTATCTGAAATAGAAATTTGTATTATGTTTCCTAATTTGTGAAAGCTAGTAATGGATAAGTAACTAATTTTTTATTCATTTATATTCACGAGGCTATTGAAATAATATAATTAAATAAATTATTGGTCTAATACAAAATAGATTGCGTCTCTCAACACATTTTATTTATTAATTATTGTTGCATGTTCTAAAACAATGATTTATCACTCACCTAAATAGTGTGATATGAGATAAAAATCAGCACCATGACTGGCCATGACACATATATTAGTTCAGGATTTTAACTCTAAAAGCTGATACAAGGAAATATTTTGTACAGATACTATTCATATAAATGTCCTAAATCAAATTTATCATTGGTTCATTGGTGTGTGTACGAGTATATATGTTTGCGTATATATATAATTAAATATTATGTTTTCTTTTAAAAAATTGTATTATACCAATATAGGTATAATTAAAGCATTTAATCCCATTATTATCCATCCAAAAAATTATCTCTACAACCAATAAAGATATATTTTATTTTTATCTTAAAATTCTAAAAGAAACTCAAATGTGTTATGAATATTTTGGATGTCCCCATAGAATATTATTTACCCTATGACTCAGTCATTCTCGTGTATTTATCTAATATAGTTAATTAAAAGAAATAATCCTTTTTAGGGTTTTATTTGTATTGAGACTCTTCCCACCACTTGTATAAATACCCCTTAATGGATGAATAAGGTAGGCTACTTTTGAAGGCTCTACTTATACTCTTTTCTCTACTTTACTCTCTGTATCTCTTGTTATACATTATCAGTATGATTGCAAATACAAAAGGAGAACACATCAGTTTATATAATAGAGATTTGAGGGCCTTCTTCCCTTTTCGCCACGAAATATATACATGTCTCTGCACCTTTGATAGATCAAACCTTTGATTCAACACCATGATCTACATGTTTTCTCCTTTGTAAGTTTAGTATTATGTTTGATTTTCTTTTATTAAATAATGATTCAGTAAAGCCATATACATAAGGATTTATTCCTTGCTTATGTCCAATAACTCCAAATTAATGGATTTAGTAAAGACTTATGAATGGTTTTACTCACACGTTTTTATCTTCTTTCTATAGTATAAGAATTTAGCAATATTTTAAGTGATTTCTTTTGTTCAATTTAAATAATGCTTTAAAGTGACTTTGAATTAACTTGGAATAAATCAGAGCCATATATGACTTTTAAGAACTATACTAAGGAATTGTATATTCTTTACAATAAATAAAATTTATACCTCATCTTGAAGTATGAGGCAAAATTAATTTCTTTGTTATGTTGCATCCCAAAGTAAGTGGCAATTCAATTTCTGGATATGCCACATCTAGAAATATTAGGCAATATGATTTCTTTGATATGCCTCATCTAAAAGCACGAAGGCAATTTATTTTCTAAGTTCTTTGCCAAGCCTCATCCCGAAATATGAGAAATTTAGTTTCTTTTATATGTCTTATCCCGAAATATGAGACAATTTGTTTTATATGACATGTCTTGCCCATAATTTTGAGACAATTTAATTTCTTTGATATGTCTCATTTGGAAGTATGAGACAATTTCATCGCTTTAATTGAATATAAAGTGAATCCTGACATTATCCAGCCTAAAATTATTCACATAAAAGTTGGATTGAGTCTTAAAGTTATTCATGTAAATTATAAGGTGGATCCCGAAGTTATCCATATAAGTTGTAAAGAAGATCCCAAAGTTATCCATTTAAAGTATAAAACGGATATTAAAGTTATCCACTTGCAAGTGTGTATATAGAAGAAGAAGAAGAAGAAGAAATTATTGACTGAAAGCTAAATAATGCTTTAATTAAGATTTGCCTTTCGGGTTGAATTCCATGACACTAGTGTTGTCATCACACTTAACCATATTTTTTGGGATTGAATCAAGGGTGGAATCCCAAATACATGGATCTTTTTCCAGTATGAGATTGCACTTCTTGCTTCTCCATTATTTGGTTACCTCAGCTTTAGTGAATAATTAATAAATTATGGGATATAACTTTTGCTTCCTTCCGTATTTGTTAAATGTTTATTTCATATATGCATGTATGTACCGTTTATGTTTTAATAGTCATTGATTATGATTATTTGGTTACATGCATATGAATATGATTATATTGTGGATGCTACGGTTGCAGTCATAGCTTATATTGGCATGTAAGCGGCAAACTATGCTTACATGTGTCTTTATTTTATTTTATCACTTCCATGGATGATTTGGGATGGTAAATTAATTACTTTCTTTGACTTTTGGATTCATTGTGGAATGAAATATTGGTTTAATTCTTTTGCATTATGTTTATTGTCAAAGTAAACAATATAAAAATATTGAATTTATGTAGTACAAATCTTTTCGAACTTGTCAAATCTTAGTGTCCATTATAGCTGTGACCAAAACCACATCTTCTTCCATAGTTTGGTAGATAGTGGTGTGTATATCGATGGATGCATGCCCAAGTTATAATTAATGCATAAAAGTGGCTGAAAATATATGATATATGTATCATGCTTATATGTAGACTTTGTATGTTGGTCGGATCATGCTCAGCGTTGTTGCTTTCATGAATTAAAATCATTTTGATAAATTTAGTAAAGGCAACTTAATTGTGTTACTTTGCTTGTGCATTTGATATATGCTCAATGAATACAAAAAGGTATATTTTTTTTCTTACATTTATATTTTGTGAATGATCAATTTTTGGAATAAGTAATTAAAATAATATTTTATGGAAGATTAAGTTTATCATTAGTATGGATTGAATTTATTTATTTAGTCTTGGTAGAAAAGTCAATTCCCTCGTGTCTTATTATTCATGTGTTTGAGAATGTGCAATTTGATTGCCTATGATTCAAGTAGCCATTAATTTCGTTTTATGCCATTGAAAAGTTAAAGAAAATTTATTAGCCAGGCTTCATAAAATTGGGATTTATTTTTGGGCAGTTTGTTTCTTATATTGGACTATTCTCCATTCCCACAAAATTGTCATATTTATTTTCTCTCTCTCTCTCTCTCTCTCTCTCTATATATATATATATATATATATATATATTTTGGGCAATTTGTTTATCAAGTTTGATTATTAATTTTCTAAGAAAGCTACAGCTTTTTTTGGAGCTAGCTTAACCCTTTTGCTTAATTTCTAAGAAAGTTACTGTTCATTTTACTTATGTTAGATTTGCTTTGCATTATCTTTATTTTAATTTGGTTCTCTATGCTACTCATTGCTCTTGTTTGTCATTAACTTTAATATATGATTAATATGTTGTCTTATAAAATTATTTATATAATTACTTATGGATTAGCTAACATAGTAGCTATGGTTAATTGACAATTTGACACTCTAAAATGTGTGTTGTCAATATATGTTTATACTGTGACACGATTTTGAAATATCATATGAAATATTGTAGTGCAATAAAGGCAAAATAAGTCTTTTCCCAAAATCATAAGCCATCATCCCAAAATAATGTTTCTCTATTCTTTGAAGTGAATGGAGAAGCTTTCAAGAAATATGAGCACAAACATGACTATGACTAGGTAAATATAGTATTAGTCATAGTACTATAAATGAAAGTGCAGATATATGTGTCCTAGAGAGGGTAAATAAGATATTTAGATAATTTTCACAAAATAAAAATTTGTATATAAGATGCAGAATCAAGTACAGTGTGTTAAGTTTGGTTTAAAGTAGTTCAAGCTTGATTTAACACTTTAGTATAAACCTTGAAATTGTAAAACATGATTTAATATAATGATGCTTAAATACAAATGGTGAGCTGAAAATAAGTAAATACTTAAAGTAAAATAGTAAGGGAAGAGAGATGACAAATTATTTATAGTGGTTCGGTCACAAAAAATGATGACCTATGTCTACTCCTCTCAAACACCTTTAAGAGAGTTTCTTCACCATCTCTAACTAGCTTGCAGGGCTCTAGCAGCCTCTTACAACTTCTCAATAACTTAGACTAAGCTTCGTTTTCTATAATCCAACAAAAATCTTTACAACAATTGCTAAGTCTCTCACATACTAAATCTACCTTCAACAAGGGTACAACCACAAGTATCTAGGCTAGAAGCTTTTACAAAGAAATGATTTAAAAGAAGTAACAATCAAGTACAAATGGGTGTTGCTATATCAACAGATTTCCCAATAAGCCCAATACACTAAAAAATTATCCCAAGTAAAAATGTTGGTGTAGGAAGATGAAGAAGAGAAGAGAAGAGCTTTGAAGAGTATGAGCAATCTGACTTTCTTCTTGTTGTCAAGTGTGAGGTCTTCTCCCATTTTGATAGGCTTTTGAAATATGACTGTTGAAGGGAAAATTTTAAATTTTCTTGAACTCCTTTTCTCACTTGAATAGCTCTTATCATCTTGCATGTAATAACCTCTTGTTTGTGGTGTCTTAGGTTTTTTTCACATGTGCTATTTCTTTTACCTTGTAGTTCTTTCTTTTGATGTGATTTCTAGGTCAGTAAATGTTGGGCTTCATTTCTTTTATCCACTAGATATGTAGGCTCATGAGTGAGAGATGTAGGCGAGCTTTTTCAACTTTTGCTTTCTGCCTTGTAAAAGCACAAGTAAGGCCTTAGTAGTTATTGTGGCCTAAGGCTGCCTTGGAGGATGCAAGAAGGTTGTGAAAAAAGTCTACAGAATTTTTACACTGTTGCAAGCAAGATTTGTCTTCCCAAATGTGCATAGCATGTGAAACATGGGCAGCAATATTATCTCAAAAATGTTTTATATATATTAGCTTTTATAGAAAGAAGATAAGTTGACTTTTAAGAGATAAAGTATTAGTTTTATCAAAGATATTTCACACACACAAGAAATCTCCTTTAAGAAAGGTGATGACTTTAAACACTTTTAAAATCTTAATGAAAAGTACATTTTAGGTTGGTTAGAATAAGCAAAAAATTTAGAAATCAAAAGGAAAGACAAGATACTAGTTTTATTTAAGGAAGTATTTCTATTAGATATAAAAACCATAAAATATCTATGTTGCAAGATAGAAAACATTTCAACAAATCTTGAAAATTTTTCTCATCAAAATCAATTAAGGAGTTTGATTAAAAAAAAAAACTTTTGATCAAAAAGCCCTTGAGCCAACAAAATATAGAGCAAATGGATAATGCATACTAGACCCACAACAAATACAATAGCTTCCCTTAATATGATACAATTTCCAGAAAAAGCTCAAAAACAAGTATCATCAGTAATCATTTAAGTATAATAGCCAAAAAAAAATCAGAGATTATTATGTTAGATCCAAAACAAGTATGCCAAAATATACCAAAATAATGCCATTATAGTTCAAGGAGATGATGTTTTTGACTTTGGCCATCAATATGACAATTAAATGTGTCAAATTTCTTTCCCTTGAAGGTGATGAAAGTATACATAAGAAATTACTATTGTAGTTCATTTATTTAATTTACTTTTAATAATTTTAATTTATTTGCTCTCTTGTTTAAGCTTTATCAATTTCACATATTATATGATACTAAATTATTTCTATTATACAAAGGTAATGTTACTACTATATTCAGTAGCGCAAAAATAATTGAGGGTTCTTGAAGAGCTAGAGGAATGGAAATCATAATCAAAAGCTCATGAAGAGCTAGTAAATGTTTACATTGAGAAATTATATGTATTTTCTCCAATTTGTACTACATATATATTTGTACAGTTGAAACATATGTTGTAAACGAGAAGTTCACAAGTTAAAATAAGTTTATTGTTTGGCATAACTGGTTGAGTCATCCCAAGTCAACAATATGTGAAAGTAACTAAAAATCATGTGGACTTTCATTGAAGAGTTAGAAGATTCTTCAACTGAAAAGCTTAGTTTTTCATATGCTATTTGTTCCTAAAAAAAGTATTTGCATTAGCTAAAGTGAGTGAACCCCTCATGTTTTAGAACGTACATGAGGTGAAAATATTTGTGGGCCTTGAAATCTATCAAGTGAATCATTTAGATACTTCTTAATTTTAATTGATGCATCAACTAAATGATCACATATTTGTTTATTGTTAACTCATAACTTGAAATTTGAGATTACTTGCTCAACTGATTGAATTAAGAGCGTAATGCCTTAATTATATCTAATTGAGCAACACACTTAGTTAATACTAGTGAATTCACTCTTCAAGGTGATTATTGGAATACATAAAATGGACTTGTAGGCACCTAAAATTAATTACAATACCATTACTTATGAAATCTAAACTTCTAAAATTTATATGTGAACATGTGATTATTCATGTTGTAGCATTGATTCACATCATGCCAACAAGTTATTTGAACCCCATCTTATAATTGGTTTATAGTTAGGAGCCACCATCTAAGAAATTTTGAATGAGTTGTTAATTGCTCTGCCACAATGCACTAAGATGGGACCTTAATGGAGGTTCAAAACATATGTTGGATATAGATCTCCATATAAAAGTGAAATATAGAATCACTAAAATGATATTTATTTGTGGCTTAGTTTGCAACTGTCTTTTTGCTAAATCATTTGTTTTGCTAAATCATTTGTTTCAACACTACGGGAAGAGAACAAGTAGTTGGAAAAAAGAAAATATTTAGAGTGAATTATCACCTTGATCCTCATGCAAAGTAAGTATGGACCAAAATTTCATATGATAATTCATTTGTATAAATTACTAAACGCATTGCTTGACTAGTAAGAGTGACTAAAACTATGTGTACCAATTGTTACTACTCCAATCAAAGTATAACTAAAAACACATGAAGAGTGGTAAACACACTAGTTCCAAAGATAAAATCCTCAAAAGAAAAGGAGCTAAGAATCAAAGTTGGTCAAATCAAGGATAGAGTAACTCTAGAAGAGTCCTCAAATATAACTAATATTTTAGTTTCAAAGGAAACTCAGGTACCTGAAAGCCATGAAAATAAAGAGATTACTATAGAATATGATGGAACCATAATGAAGTCAATGTTGACATTATTTTATATGATGTAGCTCGTAATATGATAAACGATATTAAGGATCATTAGCCAAAGTTTGCAGACAAAGAAATGATTGGTCAAAATGAAAAGACACAATTGAAGTTCCCTTGAAAAGCAAAAAGTTTTAGACCTATAGTCCATACACTAGAAGTGTAAAGTTATGGACAAATGGGCTTTTGTGTGAATACAAAAGGAAAATAACAAATTAAAGCAATGCTCAAGAGTTTTTCACAAATAATTGGCATTGATTTTGAATAGATATACTCAATTGTGGTGGATGCAAGTACCTAATGGTACTTGATTAGTCTGGCAATACATGAATGACATTGTTTGCAGCTAATAAAATATTATTGTAATCGACTCATTCTATAATGGCATCCCTGAAGGATTTGATTTGCCTTAAGCAAATTGAACGATCGTTTAAGTCAATGTTTGTTGAAGGAAATTTTGGAAATGATCCATTTGTCCACATATTAGTAATTTTTGTTGATGACTTATTATTAAAACTCCTGAAGAGCTTCCAAAGTTATAAAGAAAGAACTTGCATCAAAATGCTTATATATAGTAGAAGTGCTAAAATGATTTTATATATATATGTATAAATTACATCTGTTGTATAGTCTAATGGATGTAAGGTCACTAGATGTGAATAAATATCCTCTTAGAATTTGTGAGAATAGTAAAGAAATTTTTGATTTTGAAGTACCAAATGTTATTATAATTTAACTAGTTTATCAATGTGACAATCTAGCAAATTTGTTACCGAGGCACTAACTTTAGTTGAAAATCTTTTTACAATGTTAGAGTTCGTCAATACAAAAATCCTAATTGATACGCATTGTACTCTTTTTCCCTCAACCATGGTTTTTCCTAGTAAGGTTTTTAATGAGACATTATTTGATTGCGTATCTAAAGAATGATGTACTCTTTTTCTTCACTAGGTTTTTGGTCCCATAGGGTTTTTCCTAGTAAGGTTTTAACAAGGCACATTTTTTTATAATAGACATGCAGGGGGAGTGTTATGAACATTTTAGATGTCTATCTAGAATATTATTTACCCTAGAACTCACTCATTCTCTTGTATTTATTTGATGTAATTAATTATAAGATAATAATTATTTCTAGGGATTTATTTGTATTGAGACTTTTCTCACCATTTGTATAAATACCCCTTAGTGGATAAATGAAGTACGCTACTTTTGAAGGCTTCACTTATACTCTTCTTTTTTATTTTACTCTCTGTATTGATTGTTTCGCAACAATATGTACCAATTAAAAAACTCACGTAATTCAAAATAATTGTTAGAAATAAGTGTGATATAGCAGTGAGAAATTTAAGTAATATTTAGAAGGTAATTTATAGTTTGATTCTCTCATGTAAAAAAATAATAATAATTGTTGAAACTTAATATATTCTTAAATTTGGGTGCCCAACCAACAGTATATTGACTTAGTAAAAGCAAACTAAGTCTTAAAGTATTTTAGCTAAGTTAAAAGTTAAAAAAAAAAAAAAAAGATTTTGGAGTCGCTTTTCTAAAAAAAAAATATTATTAGTTATTATTTTAATTCGAAATAATGATTTGTTTTCGTACTCAAAATATACAAGTATATTTTGAGTATAAAAAAAAAAAAATTAGGTGCCTAAAATCATTAATGCAACTTTTAAATTGCCATTAGCTCTTCAATGACTTAGGTAGTGTCATTCTCAAAAATGAAAATGACCAAAAACACCAATTTAACTTAACCTTATTTGAATTTCTAAGATCAATAATAACTTAACTAAAAAAAAAAAAAATCAATAGTCCGTGAGTAATAATAAAAACAATTAAGTGCTCATCTGGCTTATAAGTTGAAGTTTGGGGTTCTCAATATCTATTGATTTTCATTCTTGACCAATTGAAAGTGATAAATATATAAAGGCCAATTAAGAGGTGGAAGCCAATAACACACACAGTCACACCCTATATATTGTTAAAGCCAAAAACTTAGACCATTAAGGGCTCATATGGCTTCAAGTTCAAAATTGGCATTTTAAAATGAGAAATGTTATTTATATATTTGTTTATGTTATAAATATTTTAATTTTTGGATGCCCATGGAATATTCTCCTAGGGTTTCACTTACTTTGTATATAAATACTCCCTCAGTAAATGAATAGAGAACTTTTACTTGGAGGCATTATACTTTCTCTCACTCTCTCTATCTATTTTTCACATGTTATTAGCATGATGCTCCACCACTTTTCGCTCAACCTCTCACAACAACACATCCTCCACCTTTAGTCTTCAAAGTCAAACAAGGTTGTCGCTAAAAGACAAACAAGGCTATCAATAAAAGACAAAACCATCACCTACCTTTTGCGTCAATTGAAGGTATGCTTTTCAACCTTTATTATTTATTATTCATTGAATCACTTGCTTTAATTGTTTTGGGAAAAATTACATGTTTTTTTAATTGAAAGAGATGCTGCACATGTAGTATGTAGATTATTTAATCCATTTTTTATTTAATATGTCTCATCCTAAAGTATGAAGGCAATTAATTTTTGTCTTATGAGAACAATTTAATTTCTTTTATATTTCTCTTCCAAAAGCATGAGAAAAATTTGAATTCTCTTAATTTGTCTCATCTAGAAGCATGAGATAATTCTTTTAATTTGTCTCATCCAAAAGTATGACATAATTTTTTTAAATTTATCTCATCCAGAAGTATGAGGAATTTTATTATCAACAATTAAACAATTAATTTAATATAAAGTGGATCCTAAAGTTATCCATTTAAATATGATTTATTATGAACAATTCATTTTCTACAAAATGGATCATGAAGTTATCCATTCAAATAGTATAAAGTGAATCTTGAAATTATTCACCCAATTGATAAAGAGTTATCTACCAAATTAATTTAAAATAGTAGATCCTAAAATTATCTACCCTCAACCATAGATCCTGAATAATATGTGAAATATAATTATGCATATTTTTATTTTTATTTTTCCTTTATCATGCATATCTTTATTTCTTTTTCCCTTTATTATGCACATTCTTTTATTATTATTTTTATTTTCTTTGGCCCTTTTATTTTATTTTATTTTCCTTCTTTTCTCCTTAATGCCGAAGCAATTTATTTTTGATTTTTCTTTTCGTCTTCTTCTCCTTTTCTTTTTATGGTAACTAGTTTTGCACCCAAAAATAAAATTGATGGCCTTGGTGGGAATCAAACCCATAGGGGTCTAATCCAACGTTAGACGCGCAGCAACTATACCGTAAACACATTTATGTTTTATGAGTCGTTTGATCATTACTTATTCTAAAACCAATGGATTATTAGTTTAGTGCATTTTTCTCGTGTACTATAAGCCAAATTATACTTATACGTAGTAATTTTTTTTTCTTCTTTTGTGAGCATGCTTATTGATATTGTGATCATTACCTAATTTATTTTATATTTTATAGTGTAAAAATGCCAAATTTAGCAAAACTTGATTTCGTAGCATTGGAAATCACTAGGACAAATTACTTATCTTGGGTGTTAGATGATGAAATCCATTTAGATGCAAATGGTCTCGGTGACACAATCAGAAAGGATAACCAAACATTCAAATAAGATAAAGCGAAAGCAATGATATTTATGTGTCACCACCTCCACAAAGGACTTAAGGCTAAGTATCTTACAATAAAAGACCCACTTGTCCTCTAGACCAGTCTTAAAGAAAGGTATGACCATCAAAAAACTGTGATTCTCCTAGTAGCTCGTTATGAATGGATGCACTTGCGCTTACAAGATTTTAAAAATGCAAGCGAAAAAATGCCATAGCAAAAGGTGGGCAAGATAACAAGATTGTTGAGATACCCCAAAGCACCTTGTTGACTTTTATCAAGAATCCCTCAAAAATAAAGAAAAGAAAGTGGAGACAAACTTTGCATCTTATGACAGTGATTCTGATTATGGACATATTGATGTCTCCAGTTTAGATGTTGCTAATTTCTTTGCTGACCTAGATGGAAGGATTGACTATTTAATTGGTGATGGAACAATCACAAAATAAATTTTTGGATGTTATTATATTTTATGCTTTATGTACTTTCCTTCTTTTTAGAACATTAAACGTTTTATGGACTTTCATTGGACTTATTATTATGAATTTTTTTATATACACTCATATTTATTTATTCTTTTTTTTTTTTTTTTATGTTTTTTGAAGAATGGTTATTCCGTTAGTACACCAACATGAATTATGAGGATATGTGCCTTGTGGATAGTTCTATGACTCACAATCCTTAAGGGTAAGAAATATTTTTCCCATTTGGTGATGCAAGAAGACAGTGTGAGTACTATATCTGGTAGTACAAAATCAATTGAAGGCTCCATAAGAGCTAACATAATTTTACCAAGAGGAATAAAATTGCAAATTGAGAATGCATTATATTCCTCTAAGTCTCATAGAAACTTATTAAGTTTCAAAGATATTCATAAATATGGATATCATATGGAGACAATAAATGAAGGAACTAATGAGTATCTCTACCTTACGAGAATTATCTCAAACAAAAGGTGTATCTTTGAGAGATTACCTTCATTTTATTCTGGTTTGTACTATACTTATATTAGAACAATTGAATCATATATCACGGTAAACCAGAAGTTTACAAATCATAATACATTTCTTGTTTAGCATGATCGATTGGGCTATCTACGATCAATTATGATGCGAAAAATAATTGAAAATTTATGTGGACATGAATTGAAGAGCCAACAGATTCTTCAAACAGATAGATTTTCATGTGCTGCTTGTTCCCAAGGGAAATTAATTATTCGACCATCACCAATAAAAGTTGGGAATGAACCTATCACCTTTTTAGAACTTATACAAGGTGATATTTGTGGGCCAAGCCACCCACTATGTGGATCATTTAGATATTTTATGGTATTAATTGATGCATCATCTAGGTGGTCACATGTTTGTTTATTATCTACTCGCAACCAGGCATTTGTGAGATTCCTTCCTCAATTAATTCGATTAATAACATATTTTCTTGACTATTCAATTAAGAAAATACACCTTGATAATGCTGGTGAATTTACATCCCAAGCTTTCAACAATTATTGTGATTGAGGCTGAACATCCTGTAGCACATGTTCATACACAAAATGAACTTGCATAATCATTTATCAAACGTCTAAAATTAATTGCAAGACCATTGCTTATGAAAGCAAAACTCCCAATTTCCTCTTGGGGGCATGCAATTCTGCATGCAGCAACATTAATTCACATTAGGCCAACAAGTTACCATAAATTCTCCCCTTTGCAAATGATTTTGGGTCAAGAACCTAATATTTCCCATCTAAGAATTTTTAGTTGTGCAGTTTATGTTCCAATAGCTCCACCACAACACACAAAGATGGGACCCCAAAGAAGATTGAGAATATATGTTGGATATGAATCTCCATCAATAATAAGGTATCTTGAACCATCAAGAGGAGATCTATTCACAGCTCGATTCGCTGATTGTCATTTTGATGAATCAATTTTCCCAACATTGGGAGAAAACAATAAGTAGTTGAAAAAGGAAATTAATTGGAATGAATTATCATTATCTTATCTTGATCCTCGCACAAAATAATGTGAACAAGAAGTTCAAAAGATAATTCAATTGAAAAATTTAGCAAATCAATTGCCAGAAGCATTTATTGACCCAAAAAGTGTAACAAAATCTTACATTACAGCAGCTAATGCTCCAATAAAAATTAATGTCCCTGTCAGACAATCAAGGTCTGAAACATGCATGAAGCATGGAAGACCTATCGGTTCCAAAGACAAAAATCATCGAAAAAGAAAAGGAGCTAAAAGTCAAGATGGCCTAACTGAGGATAAGGTAACTCTAGAAGAGTGCCTAGATGGAGGCCTAAAAAGGCCTTTGACATAATTAAAGCTTCTATTCCAGAAGAAACTCAAGTACCTGAACTTTGTGAAAATGACGAGATCTCAATAAATTATGTCATGAATGGAAAACAATGGAACCGAAGTAAAGTCAACATTGACGATAATTTTGCATACAATGTAGCATATGATATACATGAAAACAATGATCATGAACCAAAATCTATCAATGAATGTCGACAAGGAATGATTGGCCAAAGTGGAAAGATGCAATGGAGGTAAAACTAAATGCACTTGCAAAGCGAAAAGTTTTCGGACTTGTAGTCCGTACACCTAAAGGTGTAAAGCCAGTTGGATATAAATGGGTTTATGTGCAAAAACGAGATGAAAATGGTAATATTGCAAGATACAAAGCAAGACTTGTTGCCCAAGGGTTTTCGCAAAGACCTGGCATTGATTTTGAAGAAACATACTCACCAATGGTGGATACAACTACGTTCCGCTATCTCATTTGTCTGGCAATAAGGGAAGGCCTCGATTTGCATTTAATGGATGTTGTTACAGCCTATTTGTATGGCTTACTTGATAGTGACATCTATATGAAGTTTGCTATAATTGCAGTTTATGTTGATAACATAAATATTATTGGGACTCCCGAAGAGCTCCCAAAGGCTATGGATTGCTTAAAGAAAGAATTTGAAATGAAAGAATTGGGGAAGACCAAATCTTGTCTTGGTCTACAAATTGAGCACCTAGAAAATAGAATTTTGGTGCATCAAGAAGCCTATATAGCCAAAGTGCTAAAGAGGTTCTATATGGACAAAACACATCCATTGTGCACCCCAATGGTCGTTAGGTCACTTGAAGTGGATAAAGATCCTTTCAAGCCTAAAGAAAAGGATGAAGAACTACTTGGTCCCGAAATACCATATCTTAGTGCAATTGGAGCACTATTATATCTTGCTAGTCATACACGGCCAGATATATCATTTGCTGTTAATCTACTCGCAAATTTAGTTCTTCACCTACACGAAGACATTGGACTGGTGTTAAGCATATATTTCGCTACCTTAAAGGTACTATGGATATGGGTTTATTTTTCTCGAATGTATCCAAGTCAAATTTGATTGGTTATGCCGATGCATGATATTTTTCTGACCCCCATAATGGTCGATCATAAATTGGTTGTGTTTACATTTGGTGGCACAGTCATTTCATGGCGATTTATGAAACAAATTGTAACAGCCACATCACCTAACCATGCTGAGATTATGGCATTACATGAGACAAGTCGAGAATGTGTATGGTTTTAGAGTTGTGATTTAACACATACAAGAGACTTGTGGTTTACTTGTAGGAAAATTAATCTCGACGGTTTTATATGAAAATAATACTACATGCATTGTCCAAGTAAAGGATGGGTACATTAAAGGCGATAGGATAAAGCATATATCATCAAAAAATTTCTTCACCCTCGAGCTTCAAAAGAATGGTGATATAGATATTCAACAAATCCGTTCATGTGATAACCTAGCAAGTTTGTTCACCAAAGCACTTCCTACCGCATCATTTGAAAAGCTTGCACATGGCATTGGCCTTCGTCAACTCAAGGATCTCAACTGATACACCTACTGTACTCTTTTTTCCTTAATCATGTTTTTCCATTAGGTTTTCTTATTAAGGTTTTTAATGAGGTAGATCTGATTGTATATACAAAGAATTGTGTGCTCTTTTTTTCTCACTAGGTTTTTGTCCCACAGAGTTTTTTCTAGTTAGGTTTTTAACGAAGCACATTCTTTGGTAACGGACATCCAAGGGATGAGTGTTATAAATATTTTAATTTTTAGATGGCCATGGAATATTCTCCTAGGATTTCACTTACTTTGTATATAAATATCCCCTCAGTAAATAAATAGAGAACTTTTACTTTGAGGGATTATACTTTCTCTCTCTCTTTCTATCTATTTTTCACAACAGTTTATTTGTACTTTTGTATACATTCTTTTTTTAGTTATTTGTAAAATTGAAATTATAAATAAATAATTAAAATTATAAAAAAATGTAAAAAAAAAAAGGCACACAAACAGATGATAACAGATATATACATATCATGACAACTATGAATATTTACTATCAAGCAATTAAATTGAATACATAAAAATAATATGTTGAGTTGTTGAGGGCATGGGAGCAATAGGTCTAACGCTAGAGTGACTCATGAAATGTTGGAATATGCTCACATCATGGTTACACTACAATTTACAATTGCAAGAGAGGTGTCTACATCTGTTTGTGTATATACACTTTATATATATATATATATATATATATATATATATATATATATATATATATAAAGTGTGTATTAAGAGGTGCGTAAATGATATTTTCCCAAATGCAAGAGATTGAGCATGTTCTTTAGATTAGCCTTGAAAAAGAAAAGAATATAAAATAAGAATTGTATTATATGTACATCTTTTATTTACACTTATTTTTTATATTTTTAACATCTTTTTTATTTTTATGTTTATAAATTTATCCTTATAACATAATTAAAATACAATAAGTGTATAAAAAAGTATAAGTAGAAGAGTGTGCAACTATTATTTTCCATAAAATAAACTGCACCTCATTCTTCAATCCCTCGTTATTCTTCTAGCACGAGAGAATCCTAACGTCTGGACCCATTAGGCTTGACTTGGATCCAGTTCAATTTAGTGGGATCGTCTCATAACAAAGGCAAGATTATTGGTGTAGGAGGTAGCTTTATAGAATAAGTAACAAGGTAATTGATTAAGAGACATGCTATAGATATATTTGTTTCTATGAATGAAAATACGCTGTTTTAAAGGATGTCTTATACTATATTTTATAACATTTTATTAGACAAAAATTATAGAATAATGGACATTTAATATTTACACTGTTATTTTATTATTTTTTGACAAATAACATACTTTAGGATAGGCTACCAGACATCTTTTGAGACAGTGGATTTTGTCCACTATTTTTATACACATATTTATTAGGATTAAATTTCATGTCATATTTTCTTATTTCATTTTTTATCTCACTTCTCATGATTGGTGGAAAGAATATAAATTAACATTGTTGTCACACTTTTCTATGTCTTTAAACCAATATGTTACAATGGGACAATATATAAGACACTTGATAAGATAGCAAATTTGGTCTCATTTTTTATACTTTTTTTGGCATCTTTGTTACTTTTTTGTTTATAATTTTATCCCTATAAATAATTACAAAATATCAAGTGTACTAAAAAGTATACATTAACAATTATAAACATAACATTTTTCATTGATAAGTGCTACGAGTACACTTACAATTCTACACTCGCCTTTTACATTTTTTTTTGATATTTTTTTTGTTGATAATTTTATTCTTACAAATAATTAAAATAAAGATATACATTTATAAATGTGCAATTAATATTTTTGATTTGTATATTTTATTCTCACTTTTATTTTTGATACTAGATATACTATACATATATTTATATGTATACCCACTCTTACATATTTATTTTTTATATATTTCTTTTACTTTTTATTTATAATTTTTCTCATACAAATTGACTTTCCCTTTTAATACTCACATATTGCCGATCACTGAGCAACTTTAACGCGTTGTTCAAGCAGTGTAAAGTGGGTTTATTGTATAAAGAACCCCTTTTAAGGGACTTTGGTGCCCATGAGTTAAAAGAAGAGAGAGAGAAAAGAAATAAAGACGTGAAGTAAATTATGTGATTTAAGTAATTTTTAAAAGATGGAGAAGTTGAGAAAAAAATTATTTAAATAAATAAATAATATATCATGATAAAAAATTGAAGTATCATAAAGATAATTTTTTTAAAAAATTATTAAAATACTGTTATTTTAAAATATTTTATCAAAATAATTTTTTATTTTCAGTGTAAAGAACGCCAGTTTGATTAGCGTTTTTCACATATAAGAAACACTAGTTAAAATAGCACTCTTCATGTATAAAGAACGCAAATCAAACTGACATTTTTTAACATAAAATTCCTCTTTGCCATAACTTATTAGTTTTTTATTATAATTTCGATTTGTTAACAATTTTGAAATAAACATAAAACATCTGCATAATATTAAGAGATAATGATATGATTTATTTATTTTTAAACTTCTAATATATTGTAATGAGAAAATACCATAACTCAATAGTTTTTTTTTATCATAATCTAGATTTAATAATAACTTTGAGATAAATAAGAAACAACTGCATAATATTAGAAGATAAAAATATTATCTATTTATCTTTGAATTTGTAATGTGTTATAATTAGAAGATGTCATAACTCACTAACTTTTCACCTGTAATCTAAATCTTGTAACAAATTTGAGATAAACAAGAAACACCTACATAATATTAGGAGATAATGATATTATTTGTTTATCTTTGAATTTGTAATATGTTGTAACTAGAAGATATCGTAACTCACTAATTTTTCACAATAAACTAGATCTGGTAACAACTTTATGATAGACAAGAAACAAAACACAGAGTATGCCCAAGATTTCACGAAGTGTAATTTTTTTTCTTTTTTTTTTGGTTTGATTTTCAGTGTAAAGAAGCCACTTTGACTGGCATTCTTTCCCTTTGAAGATTGCCACTTCAAGTGTCCTTCGTGTGCGAAGAACGCCTGTCAAACTGGCATTCAAATAAAACAAATAATATTTTAATAAAATATTTGAAGGTACTAGTATTTTGGTAATTTTTTTGAAACAAATATTTTTTTTTAGGTATTTTAGCCTGATAAAAACTACAAAAATATAATAAAAAACAAAGTTAAAAAATTTTAATTGTTGTATGACTAAAATTTTTGAAAAAAGTCTAAATAACTCCCTTAAACTTTAGTTGATGAATATTTTACCACCAAATCTTTTAAAATATGCATTTAGTCTCCTTAAACATTTATACCATGCATTTCATTCTCAAATACAAACTGCCGTTAAAAATTTAACAGAAAAATCATGTGCTGTGCACATGATACAGATGAATCAATAAACTACAAATTTTAAAAAAATAATAATAATAAACAAGAAGGGCGGAGAATTGGGAAAGGTGAAAAATGGCACCAACGTTAATGGGAGTTCCCAATTCGAGTAGGTTAGGCTGGCAGACAAAAGCTTCTTTTGCAGCAATATGCTCACCTTTGGTCTTCCTGACTTCCAAAGACACCCTACTAAGTCATCCAATCCTTCCCTTTCCTCAACTCTCTATCTCTTATTTGATTTCTCTCTCTTTCTCTCTATACGATAATGTTTTAACTAAGTATTAATTTTATTTTTCTTGCTTCTCTGCTTTGTTTATTGGGAGACCTAAGGTAACCAAATTATAAGACTTTTTTAAAATTAAAATAATAATTAATAATTTTTTTAATAAATATAACTCTAAAATTTTAAATATTTAATTTAGAATACTTTATGACTCAACTTGTTATAATTGGACCAACATAAATAAATTATGCTTATAGCTCTATAGTAGAAAGTGTAAGGTAATTTAACCTCAACAAAAATATAAAATACACATGATTTTACAATTAACTATGTTCATATTCTTATCATATTTTTTTTTTATATATATATATAAAGGACATGATAAAACAATGGGGATTTTATCACACTTTGCAATTAAAATGTGATTAAGTTATATTCCATAAATTTCCACGTGTTCTAAAGAGTTCAATAGATGATCATTGAGGGAAATAAAGAGGAAAATGAAAATGTGAAAGAAATTGATTTTTTAACTCCATGGTATTTGGTAGAAAGAAAATTAAAAAAATAAGTGCACCTAATTCTCCGATTTTTTATTATTTCTTTTAGCATTCATAAAGCAATTTCCACCCATCTAAGAAGAAAAGCATATATATTATATATAAATTTATGTCACATGTCTATTTTCTAATTTCTTATTTTACAAAGCACAAAATAAATATGGGAATCATAACACAATTTGTTTTTTACCAAGCATAAGATATTCATTTCATGGAATAAAACATGTATAAAGTGAAACCACCATGTCATGTGCCAAAGGAACCACTAGTTTTATATCTTGAAGTACTCTTATAATAAACTGTTAAAGTAAAAAGCTAAATCGAAAATTAATTAAACATGAAAAAAGTTTTATTACCTTTACAATAGTATAGTATTAGATATAGGTAGTTTATACCAAAAACAATTAATTAAATATTAGTTAAAAATAACTAAACATTGAATACTAGGGTGGCTCTAATTAAATTCGAACTTAGGGTTCTTAAACGCTATTGACGTTCACTTTTCAACAAAGTGTTACTTAATGTGGGGCATAAGGCAAACGCAATCAGTAACGCAAACTAAGCTCGTGAGATTTTGGAATATGCGCATTTGAAGAATTTCATACTGTTGGATATGCTCTTTGTTTGCATGGGATGGAAAAGCGAACTGAGAGTTGGTCTAAAAGAATAGTAATAAAGAAAGTAGGTTATTAAATGTGGCCTCTAAGTCTACTTTGATGCTTAATGATATTTTTTTTTGGGGTAAGTAAGAGGGGTGAGATAATTTAGGACTTATTATTTGATTCTGCATGGATTTGATTTTGGATGACAATATTAACAAAAGAATTTTATAAGAGACGGTAATTATTAATTAAGTTAAATTTTATTTTTTAAATCTTAAATAAGTATTAAAAATAAGAATAAAAAATGAGACATTTTACATATTTAATTAAAATAAATTCTAAACCCTAAATTGGAACCCTAGGTGGGCTACATTGAATTGAGTCACATCCAAGTTGAGCATAAGAAGTCCAGACGTAACATGTAGTTTTGTGCTATTTCTTATTTTGGAATCTTTTGTGATGATAAGGACAAAGAATATGCAGGAAAGGAGGCATCGGTTTCAAAACTTTGCACTAAGAAATATTACGGGGAATCGCACAAGCATATTTAAGTTAAAAAACATCAATCTTCGTTACAATTAAATAAACTATATAACTCTCCATTTTTCTTTTGTAGTTTTTGACTTTTTGGAATAAAGTTTGGAAAACAGTACAAGGGATAGCGATGGGATCAATTATTCTGATCAATTTGGCCACTCTTGTGCTTTGATTCTAATTTCCAAGGTAGCTTCCCCGAATTTTGAGTTTAGATTCTTTCTGGGATGAGTTTTAGACAAATTTTGTTTGCTATTCCTCTGCCTAAGGTTGAAGGACAAGTCTCTTTTGGGCCTAAGGTTACCCTTTAATTTACACACAATAGAAAAGGCTAAAATACCAAAAGATACTGTAAAAAAAATTAAACTATTCACTAAAATATTATTGTTTGAAAAATATTTACCAATATAATGTTATGTTGAGGCTGTCCCGTTCAAGTGATATTTAAGAATCATTCTTCTAGTTTTTGGGAAAAATTAAGATAATCGAATTATTTTCAATTCACTCAAAAACTAACAGATTACTAATTTTTGGCCGAGAGAGATCACAAAGGCGCTTTTTAGATGTCACTTTTAAATGGCACCTTTTAACCTAAATCCCAATTATACCTAATACGACAAAAACAATAATATATTAAGAAATAATTTTTAAATAATAATATTTTAATAAATAATTTTATTTTTTACAATTTTTTTTTATAGTATTTTAGCCTTGCATATTAATTTTATACTTAAATAGTCATGGAAAATGTCTCGAGTTACTAGCTATTAGTCACTTATTAAAATTACATTATACTCCACATTGATCACCATAAGGATACGTTTAGTAATTTTTTTTTATTAAAACTAAAATATTTTCATTTTTTTTTGAGTATAAAACTATTCTTCCTTCCAAAGAGTATCGATAAATGATAAATCTTTTTTCAATGGACAACTTCAAAATCTCTAAGTACAAACTTTAAGAGAAAAAGTTTTTAATTTAAAACCTTTAACTTAAAATACCTTAAAACTTTACTTATTTTTCATTTAATTAACAGCTTGAAGCATTAGCCATCACACGTTGTAATTCTAAGATTGAATATGTGGCTTTTAATCTTTACTCTACCCAAATAATGATAATTAGTTGTTGTTCATATTATGGTGGAAGCATGGTTAGGCAAATATGAAATAAAGACATGCAACCAAAATAACAGTATATACAAGAATTAACGTATAGTTCACCCCAAAACACTAGGGTGAACTCCACGGGAAACTGGAAATCTAAGAAGAAAATAAAGGATTACAATCAAGGACTCTCTTATAGAACTGGAGCAAGATCTCTCAGGAAAAAAAAAAAAATTCCTCTCAAAATTCATAGACTAATGTGTTTCGGGTGATCTTATGATAAGATCTCTCCTATAGGAGTGGGCTCTATTTATAGAACATCAATTACAATTTAAGTCTAATACAAATGTGTTTGACTTTTTTACTAGGTTTATATCTATTAGGCACATCCCAATCGTTAATTTAAATCATTTATACTTAACACTTATATTTTGAGTGAATTTAAGTCATTTATTTGCTATGCTACAGAGGAACATCTTAAGACACCTAATAAAAAAGCTAAATTAAATACAAACTCCCTTATAGACTAGGACTGTAGTAATCTTATCCAAAAATTGTTTGAAATTATCCCAAGATATAAATGAAATATTCATAAAAAAAATTACAGAAATATGTCAAATAAAAAATATCTCAATCTTACAAAAAAAGAAAAAAACTTAAAAACACCTAGAATCCTAATTTTGTAGAAATACTATGGGAGGATTCAAAACAAATCTTCATAACAAATAACTTGAATTTTCTTTAATCTCATGTCTTTTACAAGAATGATGGCCATGCCAGAATAATATCTATTTATAATCAGAAATTAAAATTTCATTCCAACACTTAATAATACCTCTAATACGCATAATTGCTTTATCTACGCAAACCTCTACTATACTTTAATGTTAATAGTACCTAAAACTAATAGAAAAGGCAGGCATAGAGATGGGCACATGACGAGATATTTTAGTGTCCTATCCCAACTTAAAAGAGTTTAAGATGATTTTGGAATAGAATAAACTAAAACACGGGATGGAGACTAGAGTTTTGAATAAATTCAAGACGAGGAAAAAGGTCCCTCTGTCTTGTTTTGGTCCCTCTTGAGAATACGTTTTGTCCTATCCTAGTATATATATATCTTTTAAAAAAAAATTAAATAAGCTAAAACAATTTAATTATTTAGTAATAACATAGGATGAAACAAAGATGTTGGGGATATGACTAATTAGAATGGGACCAAAATAATACCTTGTAGAACCGGAATGGAACTGGTAAGGTACAAAGAGGGCTTTGGGATGGAACCGGTGCATGATTTTTTGTCCCAAAGAAAGTTAAGACAAGATCAAAACATGTGAGATCTTGTCTCATCCCATTCCATACTCATGCTAGGTATAGGCACATATAGAAGAGACTCAAAGGGGAATTAATTATACCCACCTCCGTCTTTAATTAGACCACCCCAATTCCTGTGAAATTATCAAAATAACCCTAATTAAAAAAGACCACCCCTATCCTTCTCCCCTTGCCTACCCATACAAAAAATGACTATGTAGAGCCATTTGAATTCTGATTTTCTCGTTCTTGCTCATATTGCCTTATTTTTCTGTTTTTATACTATTTATGAAGATTGTATTTATTGATTTTGATATTTTATTTCTCTAAATGCAGTAAAAGATGATTAATTATACTTACAAAATGCATAAGAATCTATACTTTAATTGTGAATACACCCCATTCGATGATGTAGATTTAACAACAAATACAAATTTAGTTGACGAAGTATGTTAAAATTTTGATGTTAGATTAGTAGTTGAATATTTTTTGTGTATGTTCAATTGTAACGATTGGTATGAAAATTCTGCTCACATGTGAACGAAGATGAAATATGTGATGTTAGTTCTTCTTATGTGAGAGATGACTTGAGTTATCTTTTTTATCACTGATTAGGTATGAATTTTTTATGAAACGATGAAAACGAAATACATAATTTGGTCTATGATCGTCAAGTGATCATGATTTTTTTGTTTACAAACATTCAAGTGCAAAATATAAAATTGGAGCCCCAATCAGCTTTATAGGACCATTTGGAGTGTCAAACAGCTCTATAGAGTCATTTCGTAGTCCCTGCACCTCTACACAACTGTTTCGACACTATGACCATTTTTTCTTCCATGAAACCAATTTACCAACATTTAACATAAAAAAAAAAAAAGAAAAAGAAAAACCAAGATTAAAGAACTTACATGAAGATGTGTGTTTTGGTAAATGAAAATGCATGAAGAAAATGAAGGAGTGGGGGTGGCTGTGTTTCGGCGACGGAGATGAAAGAAGAAGAAGAAGAAGAGATAAAGGGGATGGAAATGGTGCATGCCACGGGTATTGAAGGGAGGGGGGCTGATGGGTATTAAGTTGAAGGGTATTTTGGATATTTTTAATTGTTATTTAGGTGGGGAGTAGGGTAATCTAAGAGGGGGGGGGGTGGATTAATGCCCGACTCAAAGAACCATTGGTCCCAAAAGTCCCAAAAAGAACACTGACTCAGATTAGGAATATATCTTATATTCAACACAAAAAACTATATTATTTTTGCTGTGCTTCTATCTATCTTTGCCTTGAAAATTTTCAAGATAAAATCAAATTGAGTTCTGATGTGTGCTTTTCTACACTACTCTCCTCTCAATTCAGGCTGTCTATTTTCATTTGCATTTTGGAGATGTATGCGAAGAACTCGATTATCTCAAAAGTTTACCTATTAGAAAAGCTATTAGAATGCTCTTTAGAATTTAAGAGTGAAAAATCCACAAGTATATTTAAAATTAGGTTGAAAATGAATTTAACTACAACAAATGGAGATATTCAAGATTGAACTCTTTAAACATTCTAGATAAAAAGGTTTTCATACAATGCCAAAGGGTCACTAAGGTAAAAAAAAAAAAAGAAAAAAAGAGCTATTTGTAGGACACTCAAGTGGTTGAGCACTTCATACTACATCATGAATGTCCCATGAAGGAATCAAAATCTCTAAATGCGAAACTTTTTTGGGCATGGAGTGTGAATAAAATACAAATTCAGTATATGAAAATTTTAGTTAAAGTGAGAAATTAGGGGTAGAATAATTTATCATGATTGAGAAGTCACCAAAAAGACTTAATACTTTGCCAAGAATTAATTTAATTCAAAAAAATTTAGTATAAATATTGGGATAATTTTATATCTAATAAATTCTATATATAGAAGACTGAGACGAGACTTTAGAAGGATATTTATATTCTCTGTTGTGTAGCCTCCAATGAACCAAAAGAAAATCTCATTCAACCTTTTGTCTTGGATAATAATGTCTAATCAAAATTTTAACTTGTGGCTACACTGTAAAAATAGAGATAAAACTTTTTTATTCCACGGACATATGCCAAACTCTATGGCATTAAATTAAAATTTGTCAAAAAATTTAAATAGTCTATCTTATAGCATTATTTTATTAAATTTTGATCAATCTCAATGTAATAATATAGAGTTTGATATATACATTGTGGCAAAGAATTTTGTCCAGTAAAAATAATATTATTAGGTGACATTAATTTGAGGTTAATTCGTCTCACTTGAAATTATTTCCCTATCAACTCATGTAGTGTAGTTGTAGTTTTTTGTGAGAGAGAGTTTATAAGAAAAAAAATAAAATAGAAAGAATTAATGTGCACCAAACCAGCAAAAGTATTTGGGCTAAGTTTGTGGCTTGGTGATTAACTAATTAGTCTATGCTATACACACTTGTCGCAAACCTATAAGTTTTCAAGCGGAAGCAAATAATTGATGCATAATGGACCCCAAGCTTTGCCTTTATGTGTTTATGGTTAGTGCTTTGTACTAAAAGAATAAAGGCAAATAGCCATCCTTATCCCTTATTTTATGTACTAACTCATAATTGAACTCTTAGCCATTGCAAAAGGACTGGTGTACTTTTACCACAATCTCTTTAGGATTTTATTTTATTTATTTTATTTTATTTACTAGTATCTCTATCTTATATTAGAAGTGAGCCTAATCTCATTCAACGATAGAGAACAATTACAGTTAATTATTTTTCCTCTTAATATGTGCTTTTTTGTGAGCTCAAACCTTTAATATTATAGAAGCTCCTCAGCTACCAAGTTAAGTCTGATTACCAATTGAGACAAACTTTATCTGTAGTTATTTAGGATTTCATACATTAAATTATATATATCTTCTTAACTCAAAAAGATTTAAAAAGGTGATAGACTTGTAGACTTTATTGTTGTTTATATAGTGGACAATAATTATGCATTTAATATGCATAAAGCATTCTAAAATATGATCTTAAAATCATACAAGATTGGGTTCAAGTATTAGAAATATAATTGTGTTAAAATTTAGTAGGGAGGACTTTATCACCCTTAAATGGTCTTATTCGACTCGAACCGGATTAATCGTGTCTAATATAGTGATAGATACTAGTAGTCAATAAAAAAACAAATGATATGAGAGTTTCTTGAGAGTTGTTTTCTATCTTCATTCTCATTTTCATGCATAATAAAATTGAGTTTAACATAGTAGTAGCTTTATTTTGCTTGTGCATAAAGTTTAAATGAAACTTGTTTAAATTAAGATTTTTTTCATGAATAAAAGTAATTATAAATTTTTGCTTTTGATTTATTTTCAAACGTCATTTTAGTCCTTAATTTATTCAATATATTAATCACATTGTTCATCACAAAAAAAAAAAAATCATATGATTTTAGTCCTAAATTGATTGCTTAAAGAGCAACATGATGTGTCTCAGTTGGTAAGTATATTGAGCTAAGTGATTGAGAAGCTTATAGAAAGCAAGAGTTTGTGTGAGCTAATATGAAAATATATGTTAAGAGAAAAAATAATTATAATTACTCTCACTTCTCAAACTAGATTAGTCTAAATAACTCATGGGTCAACAAAAAAAGAAAATAAATTTAATTATTCAAAGAATATAATGATACGAAAAAATAAATTAAGGGCTAAAGTGACATTTTAAAAATAAATTAGAAACTCCTATAGAAAGAAAAAATGGAGACCAATAAAAGTATTTAACTCACAAAAATGTAGATAGAAGGATATGCATGAGCAACACAAAAAGTTGTGATTTGATGCATTACTGATATTCTTTCTTTATTGTCATGGAATTAGCATCTCTCAAGTGGTATGCGATGGCAAAATGATAGACATGATAGAAGCCTAAATCTATTCAAATTCTTCTTGCCTAGAAATTGTACCGTCTTATGACTAATGGATCCCTATATTAAAAGATGGATCAGCTGATATATATGAGAAATATTCTTGGCATCAATCAGCAAACACCCCACTAGTCCTGGCAAACTTTGATGGTAAAATCCCCAATCCACACATAAGTGCTTTTTGTTGGGTGGATTCTGAAATGGACACCAGCCTGATTAATGGTGAACAAAGAAATAGTACTTTTTTTGGTGGAGTCGGGAATCACATTCTCTTGAAAGCATATATAGGAATCCAAAATTTGTTAGCTTAAAGGAGAAAAGAGAAACATGGCCATGATATTTTGCAGGAACTTTGGACAATCAATTTATATGGGCAAGGTTCTCTACCAAAACTAGTGATTTTTAGGTTAAAAAATATGCTCAATATGATTGCATGGTCTGATAATTTATAAAGACTACATAAATGAGAAAATGTTAATGATTTTACAGATCTAAATGAAAAGAAAATGATATAAAGTATAGTTAAGAATTTGCTGAGATTTTTATAGAATCTTCCATAGCATTATGGTATAATGTTAATTATTTAAGTGTCAAAATCATAATTTATGACCCAAAATCACTTTCCAAAAGATCCTACCAATCCAAAGAGGAGATTAGAGGAACCCATGCAACTTTTATGAATGACCAAGTTGAGATAAATTAGAAGGAATTGATTATGATGTGAACTTGGATTGCAACTTTGTCACTTTACAAGATGAAGCTCTAATGGATAATGGATCACTTTCCCTCACTACGTTGAGTATGGATTGACTATTGAGCCCATGTTAATGAAAGTCCATTTCCAGTCCAAAATGAAATGAACTCTTGAAATAAAACTTTAACCCAGTCATGAGTAAATGATTTTTTTTTTTTTTTTTATTTCTAAGTTTTGTGACTTCGTTGAAATAGAAGACTTTTATTTTATTTTTTTTTATTTTTTTATTTTCACAATTTATATTTATGAGGCACGAATTTATTACTAGATCTTTTGATATAAACAAGACTTGGATAGTGTTGATAATTCAGGTTTGGACAAAGATATTGGTATCATAATCAAGACAAAGATGAGAAGGTGAGTGATAAGTCATGAATTGTAATCACTACAAATTGTCTTGATAAGATTAAATTTAGTTCTTTGCCCAAGAACAAAGGGAAAACTCTCACAATAAGAGAAATTGATGTTTTCATTCATCCAAAGTTCTCAACTCAGATTACAAGATTTTCTATTTATAACTGCACTAAATTTCTTAGAGAAGTTGTTGGAAACTTCTAGACTTGGCTTCTTGGAGAAGCTAGAAGTGACTCTTTAACTGCCTAAAAGACTCTAAACAAAATTGCAAGACATAAATATAAGGACTTTGGAAAGCCTAGAAACTTACTTGAGGAGCCCAAGAGACATCTGAAAATGCTCCCAAAAGAATATGCACGAAAATTACATGAAAAGTAAGGAAATAGACTTATTTAAAACTAATTAGACCCAAACTAAATTAGCCCTAAAGCTAAATAGGTTCCAGATCATGTGTTGCATCTTAAGTCAAGTGAGTTGGGCTGAATCCAAGCAAGGCGTCTCCTCTCTGAATTGAGAATTCATGAACCAATTAGATCCTTAAGACAGTTGAACTAGCTTGAGTGATAAACGCATAAGCTCTTCCTTTATTTCTTAGCTTTCTAGTGTCTCAAGAATCACCTCAACCCAACATCTGATCAAGGAGATATGTTCATTTTACTCCTTATGTTGCCAAAAGCCTATTTCGCCCTTTTTGAGTTGAGAAAATATTCTTTATGTCCTTGCTTCAAGAAGTAATGAAAATTATTACTCCAATCCCAAGCTCGAATAAAAATCCCAACAGGTTCTGAGGCCTCCCAGGTCCAGTCCTGAAATTAAAATTCCCTAACAAATAAAATTAGACTTTAAAGTGATAAAATTAATATGAAATACAATCAATTCCAATCAAGCCTTAATGATAAAAATAGATGTTAATTAAGAGTACACATATTGGAAATTAAAAATTAATATATTTACTTCTAGCATTTCCAAATATAAGAGTACACAGATAAACACTAAAAAGTGTTTATCACCTTGCCCCTCATTTAAGTTGTCAAATGCCTATTTTGTCCTTTTTGAGTTAAGAAATTCCCCTTTATGCCCTCACTTCATGAATTTATGAAGATTTATTGCTCCAATCATAAGCTTAGACATAAATCCCAACAAATTCTGAGGTCTCTCAGGTCTAGTCCTGAAATTAAAAATTCCTAATAAGTAAAATTGAACCTTAAAGTGGAAAAATTAATATAAAATATAATAAATTCTAATTAGACCTCAATATTATAAATATATGCTAATTAAATAATTAAATGCAAGTTTGAAATGCTATAATTAAGTATAATAGTATAAAGATAAACACTAAAAAGTGTTTATCAATGGCTCTCTGTGATTTGATGACCCGTCCATATGATAACTTTTAGTATGCACTTGGGTAAGAACTTGAGCTTACGCCTTTTACTTATTTTGAGAGTTAACTTGGGGATATGGGACTGTTTTCCACTACATTAAATGATCTTGCATTGCATCATGAAACATAGTCACCTATCCCATGGTGGGTGTTCATTGAGGCCAATATTGTTAGTAGGTCTTGATGGTTGATGTTTGTCGCCTTGCATGTTTTCTTCTCTTTGGTTTTACTCGAGGACGAGCAAAATGCTAAGTTTGGGCGAGTTTGATGAGTGCATTTTATATAGCTATTTTATACCTCAATCCCTTACATTCAAGTCCTCATTTGAAAAAGAATTGGGTGCTTTTGACTATTAATTACTTATTTTGTAGGATCCAAACACAAGAAGAAGGAAGGTAGAAAAATGAGCATAAAGCGATGATTTTGGAAGATTTTGGGCCAAAGGAATCAATCTCAAGTTGAATTGAGGATTAGAGAGGCTCAAGGAATGACAAAAGACACATGTTGCAAGAGAAAATAGGTCAATGGTGCCTCAAGCATCAAGCTAGTGTCATGGCACGAGATTGCTGGGGCCATGGCACCAAAAATTAGTCACATAACCTGAGAGTATGCTCTTGGAGTCGTGGCACCAAGGGAGCTACGCTGTGGCGCCCTGGAAGTCAGAACTCGCAAAATAGTGAGCTTTCAAGCTTGATAAGCTAGTAGGAATCCTAATTTAATTAAGAATTTGTACCCTAGCTATAAGTAGGCAACTGAGGGTTAATGTTTGGGGACTTTTGGCACTTTGGCAATTGAAGGAGGCAAAGGAGAGCTTGGAGCTTCATTGAGTTTTTCTTCTCTACTCTGTTCTCTTTCATGTTTTCTTTTAATTCCATGATGTATTTACTTTAATTATGAATTTCTAAGTTCCTTTCTAGGGGCTATGATGTAGCCCAACCTATGTATTAATTTGATTGATGGATTTAATGCAATTATAGTTTTATTTAATTGGGTTTGAATTCTCTGTTCTTCACTCTCTAATTGATCTAGCCAATTAGTTGGAGAATTTGTGGATTGTTATGACATGGGAAGAAAATAATTAATCTAGACCATAGGAATTAATTCCATAGTGGAGCTTAAGGCAGGAATGTGCCTAGGACCCTATGTAGCCATTAAAAAGAATCCATAGAACTCAAAACAATTTTAGTTATTACAATTCACATAGAGATATGATTGGATTGATAATTAAACTTAGTTTAATCTGACCTCAAGAGGGGTTTTTTAATAGATTAGGAAAATCCTGGCTAACAATTGATAGAACTAGAGTGCATTGACGAAGTTAGGAGAATTAATATATATGGTTAAGGTGAAATTAGAACCCCTAGGCTTTAATTACTAAATTTTCTACACTTTTTGGTCTCACTCTTATTTTCTTTGTTGCTTTGCATTCATTTTAATTTGCTTTCGTTACAATTCAACAGCTTGAGTAATATTGTGGTTATAGTACTTTGATAATCTATTGCACTGTCACTTGGGTACAACAACCCTAAAATACTTTGGTAGCTACATTAATAATGTACGCTTGCACTTTATTCTCATAGTTATATTTTTATCACATCATTGCCAACTTGTGATTTTTTGATTAATCTTTGTAGGTTTAATAATTTGTAATCCAACTGTCTACTTATGTATTAGATAATTGTAGTATATTTTTATTAATGAATGATAAATTACAATTTTTCATTTTACTGTGGTTCTGGATTTGGGATTGTTTATGTTTTAGTATTTATACGTTTACAGAATTATGTATAATAGGAACAAAGTATATAAATAAATGCTTTTATATATACATAAAGACTTGTTACATCGGTGGTTCAAGCTTAAACCCTTGTAAGACTTTTTAAAGTCTTCACTATCTACAATGCATGATTCTATGTCGATTTTGGAACAACGTAAAAAATCTTTTTTGCACTAAAGATTTGAAAAAAAAATTAAATTGGTTTTAGTTTAAAAAATATAAATGAGAGAGGAGTGAAAATTCTCAATCTCAGTTTTATGTGCCACATTCCATGTTAATTTCTATGATTGAGTAGGATATTATAAAATAATACATTTTTAATAATTTATTAATGCTTAAAAATATTATTTTATCTATAATAGGGACCATAACATGATGAGACACAAAAATAAGACATAGGATGGGATTTAATTTGTCTGCTAATTTTTTTTCTATTGGGCATCTACTAAATAATAAATAAATGATTCAAATGAATGATTGTAAATAAATAAGATTTAATTACTATACATGACATCTACTGAATAAAAAATAGATAATTTAAGTGTGTTCAGTAATAACTCAGCACAACAGACAAGTGTGTTGGCATAAAATGTTCACTTGAGAATGACCAATCATCTATTATGAGTCTTTTTTTAAATAAAATTAAGTGTCAACGTTTAAGAAAATAGTTTATACTTGCAATATATCTTTGTACTATTATAATTCCACAAATGTCAAAATGGAGAATGACTTTTGAAATGTGGTTTAAGCTTTTAAGGAAAATGAATTTCCGAATAATAAAAAGTGAAATTTGCGGAAGTTAAATTTCTATTTAAATAAAAAAAGTGTCCAAAACAAACGCATGTTTTTTCATGGAAAATAAATTTTCGTAGGAAACAAACATCACAGAAATTGAAATTTCATGAGCAACAAATTGTTTGTTTCGGAAGTTGAGTTTACAAACACTTTTTTATCTACACAGAAGTTACAAATTTTACCTTTTATTTACTTGAAAATTCATTTTCCGTGGAAAAAGAAACAGTGTCTGTTTCAGAAATTGAGTTTTCGAACACTTAGAAATTGAATTTTATGAAAATTTAATTTTCATAAAATTCACATTTTATTACTTAGAAATTCATTTTTTATAAGTCAGACAATATTTTATGTTACAAGTGTGGGTATTAAAACAGGAGAGCGCCAAAACTAATTCCCCTCGGCTCATCCCCAAGACTTTTCATAATTATAAATGATTTATGTTACAACATTTTGACCCAAGACTTTTTATTACAAGTGGCATCACTTTCTTAAGCATCAAATTATGTTCAGATCGCTTCGGGTCTTTCTTGCAATATTACATCCAACCGCAACATTTGAATTTCAACAAATTTTTGTATAACTAAATAAAACATTTAGAGGCATTCACAAACTACCATACACTGAATCGTTAAAACCAAATCGAATCACATTGAAATTGTCATAAATTATCTAAGGTCAGTTTGAAGCGGTTTCAATTTTTTTAATAACTAGCGGTTTGATTTGATTTGTTGGTTTTTTAAAAAAATTAAACTATCATGAGCCAAACTGTATAGTAATTTTATATAATTTAAGGACAACATTTTAATATATTTTTCTTTTATTTTTCATTTAAGACTTGTTATTTAATATTAAAATCGATCATTTTAGCATGCACATTTAACAGTAATAGGTTATTTGCTGTGCATCTCGTGAGTTGTATTTGATTGATTAGTGTTCTAAAAAAATATAATGCTATCTTTATACTAAATAGTTTAAAATAAGTGACATAATTTAGACTTAAAAATATCGTGAAGATAATAATATATTTGTAATTAAACATCCTTGTATTGGTTAAAAATAAATATAATTGTTTAATTAAAAATAGATATTTTTACTTTTTTAATAAAAAGTAAAACTGTCACAAATTAATAGTTTCAAATCACTAATTTGAAAATTAGCCAAACTAAAACCACCAATAAAATTTTTGGTTTGAGATTTTGTTAAACCGCCTAGTTCGATTTTGCTCATTTTGTTGGCCAAACCACATGAGATCACACCACTGAACACCCTTAATAACATTAATCTTATATTAAATTAATTAGTATAATATGAGACTTGTGTAATTCACAAGAAGTAAAAAATTTAAGCCTCTACGTCTTCATATAAAAATATCGTCAATTGATTAGCTTGATATACTTCAATTTTATTTCATTTTTCATCTTTATTTTTTTTTTTGACACAAAATGACTTTGTGGTATGAAGTATACAAAATCATTTTTAAGACAAGAGGAGGATTTCCTTGCCCTTTTATTTTTTTTAACATTAAAAATTAATATTTGGATCATTCTAAAAAAATAGGTTCATTTAGGTGTTTTTTTTCAAAAATATATATGTAGAGTATCTGTTAAATATAGAGTAAATATTATTTTTAATATTTATAAATAAAGTTAACATTAACTAATAACTTATTAAATATTTTTATATCAATTAAAGATATTTTAATTATAATAAAAAACTTATAAAATTATTTGACCTAAAAATTGCAAACAAAAGACGTTGAACACGCCATTACAAATTTTCTTTTAACGCCTTTATTTCTTCTTTTCAGCGGATGAATTGTAGTAAAATAAGGGTGTGAAAAGAAAAGATAGAAGTGACAAAAGAAATCTCTAACCAAATTTTTTATAGACTTTTTTTTAAAAAAAAAACTTTTTGCACCGTCATGATCTTCAATGTAGAAGCATAATAGTCAAACAAAAAGTCCCAAAACAATACAATAAGTTTTTTTTTTTAAAAAAAAAAGATATAAAAACCTAGTAAGAGATTTCTTTTGTCACCTTTAACTTTTTCTTTTCACACCTGTATTTTCTACAATAAAATGTGAGGGGGTTTAAAGAAAAAAAAGGGTGTTGAAAGAAAATCCACTGGCCAACTCATTGCCATCCTTTGATATCAAGTAACCTTTTAGGCCTCGTCAAAAATTTAATAGATTCTCAGTTGATATCAAACTTATCTTAGGTATTTACTTCTAGATGTATAAATGTGTATTAGAATAGAAATAAAGTTCACATTAAAACAATTTAAGACTTATGAAGGATATATAAGTGAAAATACCTATTAACCTAATATTTTAAAGTTTTTGGTTTAGAATGGTGTTAAACTCATGAGTATTGTCTTTCATAGGTTGGTTCGTTTGTGTGCTTTTCCCCAATCCTGATGTTTAATCTCCCCCACTTCCTAATAAGTGGTATATCAATCAATTGTGTCTTATATTTTAGGAAAAGTCTAAAAAAAGTCTTAAACTTTGTGTGATATGTACTCCACCTCCAAAGCTCAAATGTATACATAATTCCTCAAGTTTGTAAGAGGTGCATATCACCCTAAATTCTAATTTTTATAAAAAAATTATGTGCATCTCTCTCTATTTTTTTAATATATTTTTAGAGTATGAAACTAATTCCAATTCAAAATGAAAAATTATAAATAAAAGTTTCCTCTAACAAGGGTTACTTTAAAATTTCCAACTTAAAATTTTTTGACTTGAATGCCTTAAGTTATCGCTTAAAATTTTTTGTTTATCCCTAGTTAATTTATAAAATTTGAATATCGCTCAAGCAAAAAGGAGCCAACAATTCTATCTTATTATCTATCTCATTCTGTTATATGTTTTTTGACCAATACAAAAATGTAAGAAAGAAAATAATATAGGTGTTGTAAAACAAAATGATTAGTGAAAAAAAAAAGTGAAAAGAAAAAATAAATCTTATGATATTTAGAGTAGACACGAGATAGGATCAAATGAAAAATTGCCTATCCTAAAAGTTGTTCGGGGACAAAAAAAACTTTTTGTCCCATCTTGTCTCGCCTAAAAAATGTAAGGTGTTGACTTGATTTTATCTCTATTGTTTTATCTTAAAATTAAATTAAATATATAAAATGACATTATTTTAATTAATTTATTTATGTATATATATATATATATATATATATATATATATATTTTAAATATATACGAAACTAAAATAAGATAGAGTGAGACAACATTCAAGACTAGCCATCTTTTATCTTGAATCTTTTTTTAAAAAAAATTATACAAAATCTTGTTCTAATCTCATCTTTAGTCCCAATTTATACTGTCATATTGTCTTAAATCGTTTGAGCTGGGGTAGGACACCAAAACATCTTGTCCCATACCCACTATTCATATTAGTATATAGAATTCTCTACATATTATCCAACTTGCTCCATACTCCAAAATTGTGTTATTGGATTACCAAACTAGTCATTTTCCAGACAAATATAAACCCTGTAATTTTCATTTGACACATGGCATAGCCATATCAATTTTCTTAAACTGTAAAACTTTTTCACTGTATTATGGGAAAATCCTAAGTCTACCATTGTTTAGCTACACTATTATGTATTTATTTTAAAAAATTATTTATTAGTTAGTTGTATGAATAAACCTATAAATATAAAATAAAAAAAAAAGATAAAAAAAAATTATATTTAGAAAAGTAACTTGAAAAGTTAATACTAAAGTGCTTACCCACTTTTCTTAAATACTTCTTACTGTGGGTTATTCCCGCAATAGGGAGTGGTTTTAGTAATCCCCATACTTTTTGTCAAATATAAAAAGTTATCATTACAGAGCACTAACCTCTATTTCTCCGTCCAACTCCTCCTCGTGTCTCCTCTCAGTCTCACTGTCTCAGTTGGCATCGCGAAGCTTTTCTCTACTTAGCTCATATCTTCAATGTCATCTTTTCTCAACATGGTTTCGGTTTCACCTACAGCATCATCAAGCACCAGAACCCCTCGTTTTCAGACTCGCTCTTTTCTCACCACACCAAATTATTTCTCATTCAATAGTAAGTTGACTAAATTTGGTTCGTTTGGTTGCTGAGAGAATCAAGCTTTTCAACGCTTGAAAGACCCTTTTCAGCTCTCTATAGTATCCCAACACTCCAATGCGATAGTCATGCTTTTGTATAAACAAAGTTTTCGATTTTTGCATATTTTGCTGAGTGTTGCTTAACTGGGTCTGACACTGTTGGTGGTTATATGAACATTGCAGGGAAGAGACTAATAATCAAAGCAACGGAAACTGATAAAAATGAAGGTCTACTGAGCTTTTACTGCTTTGATTTTTAAATTCTTTTTGTGATAATTCAGATAATAGCTTTTTCTGTTGGGTTGGGCAGTTAAATCTGACGTACCGGATAAGGCACCAGCCGGTGGTGGTTCGAGCTTCAATCAGCTCCTGGGTATTAAAGGAGCTTCCCAAGAAACAGTGAGTAAATGTTGAATATTTTTCCATGTCTGTGATTTGATTATCAGTGTTAAAAAATATTTATTACCAAAAATTAAAGAAGAATTAGACAATCTGGTTTCAATTTTCATTAAGCTGACAGCACTAGACTGAATGATGAAAAGGTTCAAATACTTGATACTGGTAGAATCAGTATGATTTATTTTCTTTAATTTCTTTGTTTATTCTAATTGTCCGATTCTTCTAAACTTCAGAAGTAGGAGTACAGTAGCAAATTAAAAGCATCTGCGTTTTTGTTGCTGGGATGGGAATATCTAAAAATTATTTTGGGAAACAAATTCAATTAACTACCTTGTCCACGCTGTGGTTTATTTATGCCACTTCCCCTAGTGGTATGCTTTATCCCTAATTGATTCCCTTAGTGGGAATTTGTATTAAATATCAACTACAAATATTGTGTTCAATATGTTTTCGAAGACTGGTTCAGATTTCAAGATGCAGAAATAGGGATAGAGACGAGAAATGGAAGATTTACTTCTCTATCGCAGAGGGATAATTTCCCTTTACTGCTGCAATACAATTGATTTCAAAGAATTGGATGCTTCTGCCTCCCCCTAAACCCCCTCTTATACTACTTGCTTAGCTAATTAATTTCCTAACCAATTAACAGTTCTCTGACAAACTAACTAAGTTCCTAGTCAACTAACACCTTCACATATCAGTAGGTGCTACTGTCCTTGTTCATTTTATCCATGACAAAGACAAATCATGGGATTAAATCTGCTAAAATTTAATTTTTAAATACTATTAAGGGTGTTTTCTTCATGCTAAAACATAAGAGTTGCTTGCAGAAACTTTTTTTGCAAGTGGTAGAGGATCAGTGTGTATAGGGCAAGGAGAGATTGAATACAGTTGGAAGAACTGAGGAAATCATGTTTTAATGCTGAAAATTTCCCCCTTTTCCAAACTACTCTTATGAGGTAGAAGCTTCTTTCATTTGGACATCAAGGTCTGCAAATGCTTGTTTAAAGAGATTACAGCTCTTTACTATGGGCTATGACATTCCATTTTATACTCGGAATATGTTGGGGCAAAATGAATGTGGTTGGATGATTGAAGCAAAGGTGGCATTTCAAGAGTGTTAAATCGGCAGATAATATGTCCTTGTGTAAATAGATTGATCAAGAATACTGATGGGAATTACTTCATATATGACACCCTGTATAGGCAGGTACCATGCTATTATTGTGTTGCACTTTTCCATAACACTGAGCATTTCGTCTGAAATGTTTGGCTGGCACCTAGGTGTTAATGGCTCTTCATCTGTTCTGATTTTCAAATACACTATTGGCATTGTGGTGCCAAATTTTAAGACCAATCAAGTGTGTCCTAGCTTCAAACTTACTTGATTATCTAATAAGTACTTACATTTGCAGTTTATTGTTTTATTGCATGGTAAAATAACAAAATAACCCGATGACTGAATGCATTGCTAAACATATGTACTTGTTTTCATTGTGCATTATATTGTGCAGAATAAATGGAAGATTCGTCTTCAACTTACAAAGCCTGTTACTTGGCCTCCATTGGTGTGGGGTGTAGTTTGTGGTGCTGCCGCTTCTGGTATTTCTTTTAACTTATTGTAATGTCAAAACATTGAGACTTATGATCAAGATTCTGGTCTCACAATTTCATTATGACATCAGTTTAAATCTATCCTGATTATCTTCTGCATTTGAAGCATACCGTGTCTTTTGATGGTCACCTTATGTGGGTTTGTTAACTTTTGGCATGACGGTTCATGCAAGGGAAAAGGGTTATTATGCAAGATTATTTTATTACATTAACCTACAAACTGATTAACTCTATCATCTTTAATTAGTAAGTGATGAAACCAACATTTGTCAAAGTGAAAAGTGATTGATTCCTGGCCTAACACGACTAAGTTATACCAAAATTTTCTCCTCTCCCATGGGTGAACATCAATCCTTTGTATCAAGTTTAACTTACAACCTTTATTTAAAAGATGATTCTTTTGCCTAACCATTAGGTTTGATCTCTGGTATGCATTATAGATTGGCTACTTTTGCCAAAAACAAATTGGCAATGTTCAAAAGTAAATTTGTTAAGATTTGATTCTGCATGTAAAGCATACTGGGTTGGATATCCATGAAATATACACCCCTCAGGGTTAGAAGATAGCTGATGTGTATGAGAAATTTATTAATTTAAGACTTATTATTGTTAGCTTAACATTTAGCCTTGTCCTTCTAAATTGTTGTGAGGCCCATTTAACCAATAAAAGGGCATCATATTGCAAACAGGTGATACCCTTAAGGCTGCAGTGTTTGTTCTCTATGACTTGTCCTATAAGCTGATCATTTATGTTGTATTCCCTATCATATGTTTTCCAGATTATTTCTCTATCCTTTTTTTATGTTCTACAGTTACTATGTTATTGTGCTCATTTAATTTTAATTGCACTAGTCATCTAAATAAACTATCAAAAATTGAATTTGATGATGCTGATCTACCACAAATCTTTAGTTCTTTTGCAAGCATCAGCTTAAAACTATTTAAATCTGTGCTTCAGCATACAACTTTATGCTATTCATTCATCTTAAGGTTAAGTATAGAAACTAGTCTGCGTGCCTTGGCAGGAAATTTCCACTGGACTCGTGATGATATTGCTAAGTCAATTGTGTGCATGATGATGTCTGGCCCATGCCTCACAGGATATACACAGGTACTATTCTGATTGACATAACTTCTACTAGTTCTTATTAGATGAGAGTATCATATCAAACTGTCCTAACCTTTAAATTTTTGGCTATTCAATGTTTAAGACTCTAAATGATTGGTATGACCGGGAAATTGATGCAATTAATGAACCCTATCGGCCAATTCCTTCTGGGGCAATATCTGAGAATGAGGTATGCTGTAAGACTGTGACTCATCAACATTTTCCTGCAGTCACTTATATAATTTGTAACTTTGTTTGTCAAAATTATTCAGGTTATTACTCAAATATGGGTGTTGCTACTGGGAGGTCTTACCTTAGCTGGTTTGCTGGACATATGGGTTCGTATCCTGGAATATGTCATATTGTCCTTGTATTTTCTTGCAGTGTAAATCACAATTAAGCTTGGTTTCTAAAAGCTTCTCCTTGTAGGCAGGGCATGATTTCCCTATAGTTTTTTACCTTGCTTTGGGTGGATCTTTGCTGTCATACATATACTCTGCTCCTCCTTTAAAGGTACTGATTTTTTTCTCCCAAAAAAATTCCTCTCTGTTGCTTATTATGGTCATATGTTTCATGTATTTACCATTCTATCTTCAAGCTGCTGCAGATTCTCTTGCAGTTTGACTAAGTTCTACATGTTTTTGCAGCTAAAACAAAATGGATGGATTGGAAATTTTGCTCTCGGAGCAAGTTACATCGGTTTGCCATGGTGCAATATCTTTTCATTTGATATCCTCTAGTAGCAATAGCTTTTTATATTAATTGTTATTTCTGAGTTCTCAACAGAATTTAATTTAGAATTGTGATCAGAATGAAAACAGGAAATTAATGTGATAAGCCTAGTACACTCACTAGCCAAGAGTCACTATCAAATTTGATTTACTTCTGCAGTCTATTTCCTGGACTTATACCATGTTTGAGGAATTCTTGATAAATTTCCTGTTGACAGGTGGGCAGGTCAGGCTTTGTTTGGGACTCTTACACCAGATATCATTGTTCTCACGCTCCTATACAGCATAGCTGGTGTACGTAGAATGTGGCATAACATCTTTTTGTCTTATATCTATGTCTGGTGTATTCAAAACTGATGACTAATATTGTTAGCTAATCAAATTGTAGTTGGGCATTGCCATTGTCAATGACTTCAAAAGTGTTGAAGGGGATAGAGCTCTAGGACTTCAGGTCTCTTCTATTATCCTATCTTTTGCAATAATCTGAACTCATTTGGTTTTAGAAATTTTAATCAGCACATTCACTGAAGTAACAGATGCTGACCAGTATTTCAACGCTGATTTTGTTGAACAGTCAATTCCTGTTGCTTTTGGTCCTGAAGTTGCCAAATGGATATGCGTTGGTGCTATTGACATCACACAGATATCTGTTTCTGGTAAATTTTGTTCCACTCTAGGAAGCATGGACACATTTTGATTTAGCAGTGTCAAAGTGTCCGACACCTATACGACACATATTAGACGTCTTTAAAACAGTGTTCAATTAAAAAAATAATTTTTGTTGGCTCATGCACCTGAGCCAACCCCTTAAAGTAGATCGGACACTTGGATAGGACACATTTGTTTGATTTTTCTTATTTTTTTAAATTTTAGCAAATAATTACATAAAAATTTTAAGATTTGGAAATGCAATATTTCTCGGCCAAAAAACTTTAAAAATAAAGGAAACTATTTACGTTTCATCTTAATGTATAATAATTTATATCTTTCTCATGGTGTTATATTAAAATATATATATATATATATATATATATATATATATATATATATATATATATATATATATCGGTGTCTCAGTGTCTTATATTTTTGGCATAGTTGATGTCCTTATATCTGTGTCAGTGTTCGGTGTCCGTGTCAGAGTCCGTGCTTCATAGGTTCCGCTTCATGTATACTCATGGTGCTTTAGTTGCTGATGATATCTATTTATAACCACTTACAATTCAATTGCCTGGATAATTCCACAAGAATGTTGAAAACTAGATGCAATTCTATGTCACCATATTAAATCAAACAATATAGTGATGATGATAATTATCCACTGATGTCTAAGTGGAACCCAAATGGTTGCAGCTTTGTTAAGTTTTATATAATTTGGCCTCCAAACACTGAGGAATGGTGCTGATGGCTATGAAAAGAAAAACCACAGAAGAAAATTGTGGGTGTTCACTTGAAAATGATCGATGATGCCAAATATGGAAAAAGCAGAAGTGGTCAATTAATATGAAGGAGATTAAGAAACTCCTATGCTTGGCTCATTCTTCAACTCTCCTGAAACACTAATGGCTACGTCAGCCCATTATAATTTGTCATATAAATATTCCTTATAACCATTATAATTTTAATTTAGATAACTATGTACATTGTCCTTTAACACTTTCTTGGAAAAAGATAATCATGTTAGAGATAATTAGGCCTCCTTTTTTTCTTTTTTTTTTCCTGGCTAGAAGTGCTTTTAGTAGAGAAAAAAAATGTGTGCAATTTTTTATTGATCAGATTGAATCTTGAAAGAAGCATAAGCTCTTTCAAAAGCCAAAAAACTTGCTTTTGGCAGAAGTATGTGAGTGTGTTTCTAAAAGAGCAGAATCAGGTTACTGTTTATGAAAAAAAAGCACTTCCAAAAACCAAAAAAGCTGCTTTTGACTTCTACACCTCAGAAGTACTTTTTCAAATCAATTTGAGTTCTGAGGAGAGCAGTAATTTTCAGAGTCAGCAAGACATGATATTACAGTAGCTGCAAATAAATGTGGCTGCATCATCTGTGGTTGCAGGATATCTTCTTGGGGCAGGTAAACCATTCTATGCATTAGCCCTACTTGCCTTAATAGCTCCACAAGTCTTTTTCCAGGTAAAGCACAATTGCACTTCTTTGCCCTTCTCTCTATTCATCTTGTTAGATACCTGCCATATGATGTAATGATTCAAAACCATAGATAGCTAGAAAAGAAACCTCACTGCTTCTTGTGCTTGCAGTTTAAATTCTTCCTCAAAGACCCTGTGAAATATGATGTCAAATATCAGGTATATCATCTGTACAACCGTATTGGCTTCTGATTTTATTCTTGAAACCTCTTGTCTGATTGATATATTGTGAATAGAATTTAGCATTTTTTTTTTTGGATAATAATGTGGCCTTTTCTTTTAACACTGCATTATGGGATATAATAAATTGCGAAAAATTTCTTCTGACCATACAACCATTTCAAACACTAGGGAAAAAAGGTAGACGAAATGGAGTGATTTATGAGATACAGGGATTATTTTGTCTTTTTACTTACAAATTAAATACAATAACAAAGAGTATAAAGAACCTTATCCTGACCTTATTTGCACTCAAAATTATTCCCTTTCAAGAGTGTTATATATATACATATATTTTCTTTGTCCTAATTTGATTGTCACTTAAGATTTTAGTATAATAAGTGATGTAATTTACTAAATTGTCCTTAATAATAAATGTCCCCAATTATAGTTTTAAAAATCGAATCGAACATTAACCCAGAGAATTTATCGTTTCATTAGTTGGTTCAACCGCTAAGTTATTGGCTGAATCAGAGAAATTTTAAAATAAAATTATAGTATATAAAAATACAATTGCATATAATATAAATACAAATGCAACTAATATATGAAAAAAAATTTATATATAACTCACCAAAATTAAAATATATAATATTAATTTTAAATTATTTTAAAAATAATTCAAATGTATTATTTAAAGAGATGCTTTTTATTTTATAAAATAACTTAATTTATTATATTAAAAAATGTTTTTAGAAACGAATTTAAAATTACATGCTAAATTTGGTATTTACTCTTATTTTTTCATGCACTTGTTCACATATGCTCATATTTAAGCTTTTTTCATAAATATGTACTATTAGTATTTGTTAAATATAAAAAATCTTCAATATATTTAAGGAAATGGTGTAGCTTGATTGGCAAAGAGTAAGGAAAGGAATCAGTGCCACTTTTCTGCCAATTTTCAAATGGCATGTGTGGCCGGTTTCACTAGTTGGGTCACGGTTTAACCTGACTAGGATTTGATCGGGTTTTGACCAATTCTAATGTAAAAATGGTATGACGACCTATGGACTCGGACCTATTACCTGGCCGATTCCTGAGTTAATCGGTTGAACCGGCCAGTTCGGTCTGGTTTTAATAACTATGCTCTCAATATTTCTTTTAAGTCATATATTAATTACTTGTTAAGGTTTAAAGTAGAGAAAGAACATTTACGATGCATCGAAAAGATAGTACGACGGAGGGGAGTATATAGTTCTTCCTTCATAATTCTTTTTTGAGATAAGAGAGCATGATATTAGGAATTTTTTTTTGGGTTTTCCTTCTCCATTTTATTTTCAATTCTTCCTATTTTTATATTTTATTTCTTGTTTAAATAAAATTTCAACTTTAATGATTTCAATGTTTGTTTTCATTTTCATTTCAGGCTAGTGCACAGCCATTTCTTGTCCTTGGTTTGTTGGTTACCGCATTAGCAACAAGCCACTGATCTTTTATGTGCAAAAACGACTAAATGACATCAAAGATGAAACGAAATCAAGTTACTGGTGATAGTGAAATTCAAGAATCTCAAAGTGGCTTTGTTACATCATTGCCTTAGTTTCTCCTTTGACCACCATTACCATGATGTTTTTGATCAAAGGTTATTCTGTTTTGTTATTTTACCCTCTCAGTCACTTAACAAGAAATTTTGATTCCTAAGAGTTTAGGTTCAGAAGGGGTTTCTTCTTCTATGAGAGCTTGAAACCAAAAAGTAAGTGTATATTTTCAGATCATGTGACAATCATAAATTCGTTCAATTTTGTAATATTTTAAGAAAATTGATTCCTAATAGAACACAAAGATATTATATAATTTATATAACTAACTTGATCTAGTGAAATAATACTTGATCTAGAACACAATCGTCTTTCTTGCATTGACAAGTTGTTTAGTTTGAATTGAAACATATGCATCAAAAAACGACTTACCTTTCCTTGTCCTTAGAAAATACTAAACAATGTCATGAATATCTCTGTCTTGCCATTTTCTTTCTTCTTTTATAATTTCATTGTTAATATTAAAATGGGAAATCAAATATGCTAAGGGGAGGCAACTGTTGTTCTTACTCCACCGTCTAGGTCTGTTGTATTTACTGTGGTAATTTCTTTTTTCACCTTTTGTTGGAGCATTTTAAACTGATATCCAGACAGCTATGTCCAATTACATGCCTGTTCAACAAGGACAGGAAAACTACTTATTGGTCAGACTCAGATTCTTATTTTCCTTTACAATGCCCACTCTTGCAGTGTAATAACAAGGCCTATTCTACTTATGATTCTAACCATTTATAAAAATTACATTCTAATACAATTCTAACCACCACCAACAAAAACAAGTTACAACTTTTATTCTTACGATTCTTTAACCACCACCACCACCAAGTTTTATTCCATTTATGATTCTAACCACTTATAAATTACAAACTATTCCAACCACATGATTATCAAAAATAAAACAGAATATGCAGACAAACTAAACCAAGAAACAATATATACAGTCTAAATATATACAAGTTTGTGCTTAAAATAACCAACACTAGTGATTCCCCGACAATGGCACCAAAATTTGACGTGTGCGCTTATAACGTCGCTACTATAGGTGGTGGCCAAATTAAAAATCCAAGCTTGAGTTTTCAACCAAAGGTCGTGTTCTCAAAGAATCACTAGTACAAGTCTCAGTCAACTCAGGCTAAGGGAATTGGGGGTTTTAGTCAAATCAACTACAATAGAGTAACTAACATTAAATAAACGCAATAAACAAGTAAACTGAATCAACAGATGATGTAAATGCAACCAACCTGGGAACTATCAGATGTCCAATGATTTTATCCTCGACCCAAAGATAAAATTTAATTTCAGTTATGCCAATTAACTAGATTAACCTCGAAATCTCAAGATTAACCTACCTAATTAATTAATATGGTTAAACCCCAACTAAGCCAGGATCCTTACACCTAGCTCAACAATTCCTACTACACAATCGCATAGGTTATGGTCATTGGAACCAAATCCAACCCCAACCATAATCACAACACGGGAATAGATCATCCAAGACCTAAAATCCACTTTTTTATCCAACCAAATTGAGTTTTATTCCGTGGAAATTACTCCTAGAATGATCAGACCAAGAAAACCCACAATCCCATCTAAGAATCATGCATAAAAATCATCATACATAATTCTAGAGAAAGAAACAAGGAGTAGAGAAGCATAACTTTCATTAAATCTAAAATAAATACAATATTGGTCTGAAGAATCAAACTGATAATCTTCAAGTCATCCTAAGTTGATTACAGAAGCTTCTAGCCTTCCATTTTCTTGGAGGCAGTCATAAGAGAAGAGAAAAGAGGCTAAACCTAGAGAGAGAATTGAGAGTGGCCTGAATTAGGGTTAGGTGAAGAAGGCCATAAATCCTAGGGTGAATATGGGAAAATTACAAAATTTCCATTAATGAGGCCTAAATGATGACCTTGCCCCTCCTTTAAGTTGTCAAATGCCTATTTTACTCTTTTGAGTTGAGAAATTTCCCTTTTTACCCTCACTTCATGAATTTATGAAGATTTATTACTCCAATCCTAAGTTTGGACATAAATCCTATAACACCTTATTTTAATCCTTATACTTATGGAAAACAATTTTCATTTAACTCTATTTTATAAGGAAATTACCAATTAAAGGTTTAGACCTCAATTGGACAGTTTACTGTTTTAGACAGCTTGCTATCCTGTTTTGTTAAAATATGAAAACGTGGTGTATAAATGTCTAAAAATCAAGAAAAGCTCCAGAATACAAGTTAAATGTGTCTAGAATAGGTGGTAAAAATTTTATACAAAATTTCGTTGGTTTGGTAGGTCAATTAAGCAAAGTTTGTAAACTGTCCTGTTTACCGGTAAAAATCCAGAGGGGTAACTTTGAAGAATTTTCTGTACTAGTTGGCTAAACCAAAAATTCCGAAATTTTACATGCTTCTAATTGGGGATATCAAGATTATAAGGAAAAAATTTCACAAAGTTTCCACATAGGGAAGGTCACGAAATAAATACATCAATACAAGCTGTTTAGCATTCAATTCTCTGGACAGATTCTAGTGTTTTACAAAAACTCTTGCGTTGAGGCTAATAACCATCTCTTTACATAATAAGGTCTTTACTAGATTAAGTCTACACAATATGGACTCATAAATATAAATTACATATCCCAGGTTATGCATATACACATCATCAAAAATACACAAGCAAGATTCATCTTAAACATCAAAGCTGTCTTTACTCTTTCAGCTTACCCTCTTTGCTTTCCCCACCTGTTTGCATCCACAAACACATGAGTTATGACAATAATACCACAGTTAATGAGACATATGGAAAGATTTTAAGCTTGGAAATTAATTACATCAAGTAAATCTCACAAAACAACCATCATTCATTAAAGGAAATCATGCTGAAAATGGGAAAAACACTCATGACATATTGTCTCAGTACTCTTAAGAGAGTATCATGCAATTTCTCATGTGGTCACCAAGGTTAACACAAAATCTCAAGGTATTCCCTTGACACACTCATGGCTCATAAGCCTTTTACAAGTCACACCATGAAAGGTGCCTATCACATGTCTCCCCCACTTTCAACACTTCACTCAACTAGAGCTTTCATATGCACATACCCTTTATGTATACAACCAATTGCCATAACAGAAATCTTTTAAGTTCAATAGCAAATTTTTGACACCCCAAATCATGTCATGGGGCCAAGTATTCCATTTGTATCACATGAACTCACATGTTCATGCCAATATCCATCAAGATTTCAAGTAATAAGCTAACAATTAATGAGTAAATGGATTTAAATGCAGCCACCTACCTCTAGCTGGACTCCAAACCTCTTAATGAGATTACCTCCTAATTGGTAAGCTTGAATGGTCACTAGCAGCAGCTCCAAGTGAAGACCGCACCTTCTTGGCCAATTCCTCTTCTCTTCTTCCCTTTAAAGGTCACGCCCTCCTCTTTCTTTCTTTCCCTTTTATTTTTCTTTCCTTCCCCCTTCCCTGTCTTTGCCGACTCTCCCTTCCTCTAGAATTCTCTAATTTTTTATTTTATGCCACCCCTTTTTATTTTATTTATTTCTCTCACAAATATCATGCTTTTGTGTAATTGTATGATTACTAGTGGCATGCTCCTATTGGTGGATAGTTTGACCAAACTAATGCAACCCTTGGAGCCCAAATTTGCTGATGGGTGGCGTGGAGGCTAGGGCTGCAGCTGCTGCACTCTTAGTTCAATTAGGGCTAGATCCTTCCAATGTAACTAGCTTAGTCTAATTTCTCTATTTCCATTTCAACTAATTATTTTATACTTTCATTATTTACACATGTGTAACTAGTTATCTAATTCTTATTCAATTAGGTCCTCATAAATAAAAATAACATGATTCCAATTACACATGCTCATGCAAGGGATCAAATTTTTATTTGCCACAAGCATGCACATATGTTTACTCACATAAGAATGTAAATATAATTAGTATAATTACATACATATAAGAAATTCGGCTTGAGAAATTCAATTAGAGAATACCTTATACATGCTTATAAATGAGAATAATGCACATGTACACTTGCATAATTATTCAATTAGGGGATTTCCTAGCTATATGTGTATGTACACATACTCATCCTCATACATATCCTTAATATTCTCACGTTTTCCATTTGCATTTAGCAAACATACCACTAATTAAATTATTCTAGTGTAGATTTATATTCTTCTCTTGAAAAATTTGGGATGTTACAAATCCCAACATGCTCCAAGGTCTCTCAGGTCCAATCCTGAAATTAAAAATTCCTAACAAGTAAAATTGGACCTTAAAGTAAAAAAATTAATATAAAATACAATAAATTCTAATTAGACTTCACTGATATAAAATAAATTGTTAATTAAACAATTAAATGCAAGTTTAATATACTAGAGTTAAATATATGAGTACAAAGACAAACACTAAAAAGTGTTTATCAATAGAGACTTGAACAGCTCCATTGTTCTAATTTGAATATGGTATGTCATTTGAAGCTTGATTTTGATCAGATAAGCTTGGTTCCCGCAAATCTTGATTTTCCTCAAAAGCAACTTTGCTTAAAGGAACACAGTTAGATTCATCAAATACTACATGCATGCTTTGCTCCACTGATCTAGTTTGCGTATTGTAAACTCTATAAGCTTTACTAGTCAAGGAGTAGCCTAAAAATATGTCTTTATTGGATTTGGCATCAAATTTGCCCAAAACACTTTTACCATTATTGTGAATGTAGCATATACAACCAAAAGCACGAAAATAACTTACATTAAGCTTTATTTCCTTCCATAGTTCGTATGGTATTTTCTTTAAAATTGGTCTAATCAAGCAACGGTTTAAAATGTAGCAAGCTGTATTTACAGCTTAAGCCCAAAAATGTTTTGCAACATTATTTTCACGAAGCATAGTTCTTGCCATTTCAACCAATGTTTTATTTTTCCTTTCAACAACCCCATTTTGTTGAGGTGTTCTAGGAGAGGAGAAATTGTGGTGGATTCTATGGTTTTCACAAAAATCTCTAAAAGTTTGATTTTCAAATTCTCCACCATGATCACTCCTAATATAATGGATTTTTAAATCGGTTTCATTTTCGTTTTGCAAACTTTTTGAAAACATCAAAAGTTTCTTCCTTATGGGCGAAGAAGTATACCCATGTAAATCTAGAATAATCATCAACAATAACAAAACCATATCTCTTTTCTCCTATGCTCAAAGTTGACATAGGTCCAAACAAGTCCATATGAAGGAATTCAAGTGTTCTCTTGGTAGAAAGCTCCTTCTTACATTTGAAAGAAGACTTTGTTTGTTTTTCCTTTTGAGATGCAACACAAATAGTATCATTTTCAAATGAAGCTCAAGAAGTCCAGAAACAAGCTTCCTTTTTGATAGTTTTGAAATTAGCTGCATATGGGCATGACCAAGTCGTCTATGCCATAAAGAAACATTTTCAACTTAGGAAACTAGACAAGTTTCATTTTTGAAAGAAAAATCCTTGTTGGACATTTTGTAAACATTTGAATGTCTATGTCCTTCAAAGAGGGTATCCCTTCCATTTAGGTCATAGACAATGCATTTAGAGGATTGAAAACATATCTTGTGACCTAGACCACAAAATTGGCTTATGCTCATTAAGTTATGTTTCAAACCTTTCACATAATAGACATCCTTCACAACAAGATTGGGAGTGAGTTGGATCTTTCCTATGCTAAGAATTATTCCTTTGCTATTATCTCCAAACCACACATTTCCTATATCTTGTTCATGGAGTTCTACAAACTTTGCTTTGTCCCAAGTCATGTGGCATGAGCAGCCACTGTCAAGGTACCAGCTTCCTTTTTTTGACTTAAGCTGCTGCTGTGAAGTAAACAATCAAGCTTAGGTACCCATACTTGTTTGGGTCCTCGATGGTTAGTGATAGAAATATTCTGTTGAACCCAAATTTGTATCTTTTCACATTCTTCTTGTAATTGCATTGATAGGCATGATGACCAACCCTATTGCAATAGTTACAAGTAGTTTGTGAAACCTTAGTTTTCAAATTCAGATTTCTATATCCTAACCCATCTTTCCAGAAAGATCTTACTAAGTCATGCTTTTGCATATCCACTAGCTTATCAAGGTTTTGTTTGCTTTTGTCAAAACTGGCTAAATCATTTGAAAGTTCAACAAGCTTGGTTTTTGAAGCTTCATTTTCTAAAAGTAGCTTTTCAGAAAATATTTTCCTTTTGTTGTAAATCTTCAATAAGCATTTTGTCTTTCTCAAAAATATGATGAATCTCATCAAGTTCTTTTCCAAGAACCTTGATTTTTTGTTTTCTAGAAGAAAGTTTGGAAATAAGCTTTTCTACACTGTCAACAAGCTCATCATATGCACTAGATAAAATCCTCATAAGATAAAGGTTAATCATCTACCTCATTTTCTGATTCACTATCATCAGAGATGGCCATGAGGCAGATTTTAGCTTCATCATCACTTGATGAGGTGTCTTCATCACTCCAAGCTGCATACGCCTTTTTTTTTTTGTTTCTTTAAGAACTTCTTATTTGGACATTCCAATGCTTTATGTCTAAGTTTTCCACATTTATAACAAGTTATTTCATCTTTGTCTACTTCTTCTTGAACTTGTGCTTGTTGCTATCATCTTTGTTATGTTTCAGTTTGTAGCCAGCTCTGCTGTATGAAGCTTGTTTCTTGAATTTCTTCCTTTGTAGCAACTTGTCAACCTTCTTGGAGAGAAGTGCTATATCACCATCACTATCATCATCCAAAGATGAGGATGTGGCAGCAAAAGCTAGGTCTTTCTCCTTCTTCTTTCTTTCAGTATCTCTTTTTTCCGTTTTCATCTTTATTTCTTCAGCCTTAAGCTCACCACGAAGCTCATCAATTGTCATGTTTGATGATTTAGCATAATGCTTGAGTATATAGCCTTTTGTATCCCATTTATCAGAGAGGCACTTAAGTAGCTTCTTTACTTGCTCCTTTTGTGTTAGATTTCTGCCTAGTATCTTAAGCTGGTTTACTATATGGAGAAATCTAGTAAAATATTTTTCTATGGATTCTCCATCTTCCATGTGGAACAGGCCATATTCTCTAGCATAGATATTTATCCTTGATTCTTTGACCTCGTTCGTTCATGTATGTTTTGTAATCAATCCCGCATTTCTTTTAATATGCTACATGTTGAAATAACTTCATATTCTTTTGAACATATAGCATTAGAAGGCATATATTTAGCCTTCATGTGTAATGAAGCATGTTTATTTTGTTCATCGGTGTATTTAGCTTCATCTTTGGGAACTCTCCTTCCATCAACTTCTTTTATTGGATCGTCATATCCATTTCGTACAATGCTTAAGAGTTCAAAGGGATTTGAACCCAAAAACATCTCAATACAATTTCTCCAATGGCTATAGAAGGTTCCATCAAAGAATGGAAGCTTGTTGCATGAGTTGCCTACCTTGAAGTCTTCCATTTTTTTGCACAACCTAAGATCTTTACTCAAAGGATGTTAATCCAACTTTACAGAGCCCAAGGCTCTGATACCAAATGAAAGTGCAGATAAATGTGTCCCAGAGGACACTTGAAAAATTTCTCAAAATAAAATTTTAAGTTCTAGAATCAAGCATAGTATATTCAACTTAATTTAAAACAGTTTAGGCTTGATTATGAAAACTTTACAGTTGTATCAAAAATAATAAGTTGAAAATAAAGAGTTTAGGGAAGAGAAATGACTTAGTGATTTATGGTAGTTTGGTTACAACAAGACCTACATCCACTCCTCTTAAATGCCTTTTAGAGAGTTTATTCATTATCTCCACTAGTTTATAGGCATCTAGCAACCTTTTACAGCTTCTCAATAACTCTGTTTGAGCTTGGTTTTCTAAGGTATACCAAAAACCCTTACAACTTTGACTATGTCTCTTACAGACTATGTTTACCCTCACTAGGGCTACAATAGAGTGTATTAAGGCAAATAGCCTTACAAAAAAAATATTTTGAAGATGGAGTAATCAAGCACAGAAGTGTGTTGCTGTTACAATAGGTTGTCCAATATGCTCAATACACCCAAATAATATCCCAGAAGAAGTGTTGGTGTATGAAGATGAAGAAAAATAGTGAAAACCTTGAGAGCTCTAGAGGATTTGCAAATGATGCTTTCTTGTTATATTTTCTTTTGTTTTCTCTCTGAAGCTCCCCTTTCTTTATATAGTCTTGAAAAATATAACTATTGTAGACAAAATTTTGACCAAATTTTGCGGTTGAAGTTTTTCTCATCTCAATGTATTTGATATTGTAAAATTTGTCATTTGTATTTTTGTATCAACCATGTGACTCTTCTTCTAATAAGCTTCCTTGGGCTGATGCACGTTGGGCTTCCTTGTAATTATCCATCAGTTTTTCTGACTTAAGACACAAGTATGGGCTAGCTGTTTTTTTTTCGAATTGCTGGATTTCTGAGACGGTGTGCTATTGGACTGCAATGGCTTTTAGACAAAATCTACACATGTCATGAGCCCATACTTAATAGATTTTGTGGCTCAATAAAGTGGGCTTAAATTTTTATTACCCAATGAATTAAGTGTATAATCCATAATCAAAATAAAATTATCCAGTTAACTCAATTAATGATGTTGCCCTTCTGCAGCACATGAGGCAATTAAACAAGCAATCTGAAGATTGCAACTAGTGCATGTTTGCTTTTCCAATGTAGTGCACTTGGTTGACTTTGTGAAAATAGAAGCTTCTGATACTACTAAAGACTTGGTCATCAAGTTTTGCAAAAAAATTCTTTTAACGGCAAAAGGGATTTATTTATTTAACGAAACTTAACTCAAAAATCATCATTTTAATATAAATAAAAAGCTTAGAGATAGAAAAACCTTTAAATCAAAAAATGTTTTTATCATTAAAATCATTGTTTAAATTTTATAAAAATTCCTTGAGCTAACAAAAATCCCACCAGATTACTTCAGATTGGAAAAGAATAACTACGGTGGTGGAACGGAAAGTCCAGATCTAGATTTTTAATTTCTTTTGTCACTTCATTTTTTCTTTTCACAGCCCTACTTCATTCCCTCACTATACAAAGGGGTGGATGTGAAAAAAAATAGGGGTGCTGATAGAATTCACCTACCAGTAAATCGAATAAAATTCTCGAGCATTTGGCGATGGAGATATTGTTCATATGTTTGTGAAGGGCTTGAATCTTCAACCCCATAAGATAAAGGATCCTCCTATCCACCTCCACTGTCGTGGATCCTAACCACTTATGCTGCCATTTCGGGTTGAGGAATTTACACAAAGCCACTTCCTTCCTTTTCATTATATACACCAACAAGGTGGTAGATTGAGGAGTTGTGCCTTCCAATTGGGTCGGCAAATCAGTTTTTCAATGGAGATGCAAAAGAAGTGTTTATGTAGATGGAGATAGAGAGAGAGAATGTAAAGGAATATGCAGCTTTTTGACTAGGGAACTCTTCCTGTAGTTATTGCTAGAAATTCAAAAAATTCCCAAGAAAATTATTTGCTTATAAAGGTATTGATTTGATTCGGTTGTGCAGCTTTCATTGCACTGGCTACTGGGTTAAGTTTGGTTTCTCTTTGTTCTAGTGTGAGGTTAGGATTCTGCCATGCAAATCGAGAATGGGTGAGAGGGTGAGGTAGTGAGAGAGTGGGGAAGAGTTGGAGTTTGGCTGGAAATTTTGTAATTAAGAACTTTTCTTTTGTAATTCTTACTTTTGTGTATGGGTACTATGGTCTTTTTATCTAGTAATGCGATGATCAATCAAATTTATTTTTATTTTACAACGTTAAATATCTTTTAAATATTTATTTTATGTTAATCTTATTTAATAAATATTAAATTAAGGATTTATTTTTTTTAAAAAAAAATAATATTAATCAATGTAGTCATAAATAAAGAAAGTCGTATGTGGATTGTTAGTGTTAAAAGAGTATAATAATGCCACTTCCGACCATAAATCATACACCCATAACATTGTCAAATATTCTTTCTCCGTTTTCTCAACATTTCAACATAACCAAAAATGAAAGTTAACTCTTGTCTCATCTATATTATTTAAGTTGTAATCTTAGTTGACTTCTTTCATCTTTGGTTTACTATTTTAACATGAGAAATGAAAGGCTGAAAGATGGTAGTTGCAGCAAAGAGACAGTTTGGTATAATATTGTTGGAACTTGGACTTGGACCCCCTCGTGCTCCTCTAAAGCTCAAATGAGCATGGACAAACTCAAACTCAAACAGTAACTCAAACATAAAATATTAATAATTCTTTTCTTTTTTTATTTATTTTTTCACACTATTAATAATTTCAAAAAAAAATTACATTTTAAATTAAATAAATTAAATTTTCATATTTTAAATTAAGAATAAAAATACATTTTTTTATGAATAAAAATACTTCAAAAAAATCTATTTTTATACTTACTTTAAATATAAAAATTTATTTTATTTAATTTAAAATATAATTTTTTTTAAAAATTAATAATTAGCAACACAAAATTTACTTTAAATATAAAAATTCTCTAAACTATTCTTAGTGCAAAGCTAAAAATTAAGGATAAAATAACATAAGCAACACAAAATTTCAAGAAGTAGGTCAGATCCAGCCAGTTCTGAACCTGGTTTTCTACTTTTCTTCTTTTCCCCTTTTGACCTCCATCGTTTTGAACTTGGTTGGCTATTCCAAAGGTGAAAGATCCCTGGTTCCGGAATCTCGGTACCCAAAAATTTGACCAACCCGGATGGTCATAACTTGTGGTAGAACTTGACCTTAGCCCCCTATCCGACCTGTCAATTACATCATACGAGAATTATCATTTTACCCTCAAACACTGCTAAAAATAACTGGTCATTTTCACATTCCATACATTTTTCACTGCTCTTATTTCTGACATTGAATTTTACCATCACAAACTAACTTAAGCATTACAGTCGTTTTCAAATCATCTCACCTCTTTTATATTGCTCCTTAAAAGTTGAACGCAGTTATAAGCTAGTAGCAATAATTCATCCCCAAACTAAAAAAATTAGATAAGAACACAAATTAAATAAAAAATATATTTTGATTAATTTTTTCAAAGTTGATAATCCATTTATATCTAATTTAATTGAATAAAAGTTAGTAATATTCTATTAAAATATATATTTTTATATTCTCTTTTCTTGACACATATAATTTTACCCTCTAGTAATAGCTTAATATGTGTATATCTTAACTTGATTTTTTTTATGTGCTTTTTTTATTTATTTTATTTATTTTTTATTTAGATAAGTAAAACAAATTTACATAAGATAAATATTTAAATAGGTAGAGTAAATTTACACAAAATAAATATTATAATTCCGACAAATATGGTTTTAAAATTCTAGTTTTAAGTTAATATTTGGTAAGATATATATTTCTGACAGAAACGCGTTTCTGTTTGAACTTTTGGTACATACTTGAAAATTTAGCAGGATATATCATCTCGAAGGAAGAGGAAAACAAATCAAGAAGAAAAATATTCTCAATTTTGTAGTTATTTATCAAAATAAAATATAAATATAAATATAAATAATAAGTGTATATAAATAGGTGTATGTATTTATACATGACATTCCTCAATCAAGAAACTAACATTCTGAAGTCGAATCTTCATGTCGACTCTTTTTCTTTTTCTTTTTTTACGTTTATCATGAGTCGGTGCGCGCGCGTAGAAGGACAAATCCCTGGCCATTCAAAAAGCCATCAAGAACGAAACGCAACGTCGTTTATATGCATATATAGAAGCACTAACAATTATTGAACACTTGTCTATTTATGCTGGGAGAATAATCTCGATTTGAAAGAAAGAAGAAAAAGGATAAGACAGCACATTGCTTACTCCAAAACCGTGTTCTTTTCACAATGATCCAAATTGTTTGGTGTAACCGTACTGTTTTATTGGAAAAGTTCTTTATTTATTACGATTTTGCTCGCACTATGTTGGGAATCATCTTATTCAAGGACAATAATTTTATGTACGATTGCAGAAAGAAAAATAACAAATTGAAATTCAACTTGGAGATACAGAGTAGACAAATTTATCAATCTAACTTTATGTATGTATTTCCTGTGTCACAACATTAAAATTAGTTAAAATTTCATTAAATAATATTATAAGTTAAATTAATTTAAATTTTTTTTTATCAATCTAAATACTATAACACAGAGTTTAATACATAAAGTAGGGATGGGTAGAGTCTCCGTGCCCACCCATAACATTAGAAAAAAATAGTTCTTCTTTTTTATTTCCCCCGAGAACTAGAAACCTACAAGTTTTCCCAAAAAAGTTTTAATTTTTTTTAAAAAAATTAATATTTTAATTAAATAAATTTAATTTAATATAATAATTTATAAAATTACAAAAAATATCTCTATCTTATATATATATATATATATATATATATATATTTAAGATTAAAAACATTTTAATACTTTTATTAATTGTAGAAATCTCTATAAGGTAAGAAGTATAATCATTGTCTTCGTGTCTAAAATTTCTCAAAACAAAAATCTCCCCATCCCCCCACATAAGGAATTCTTGTCAGGTTCTCGCCCAACGGATGAATATTGTCACAACATTAAGATAAGATATAATTTAAGATAAAAACACTAAGATAATCTAAAAAATTATAATTAAATATAATTTCATCACTTATTGGATGATAAGATATAAATGTAAAATTTATATATATATGAATATTAGAATAATATGCTTATTTTCAACTTAGAAAGCTTAATTTACCCACTTTGTTTTCCTGATTTTAGCAGATCAAGCGTTGAAATGGTAGCTGAATTTTCAAGTACTTGCAAATCTGCTCAGTTGGATGGTTGTTTTATCCCATGATGTTTGGTATAACGAATGATTACATATGCAAATTTTCTATATTATTTAGTTGTTAATTATATAATTATATAAATAAACTGATGACATCCTAACCATGCGCAATTATTTTTTTAATGGGAGTGTTAATGGCATGAAATTAATAACAGGCATGCCATATATTCTAGATTTAAACATCGTTTTATCTAGGTAATGAATTATTTTTTGAATTGAAATTATTTATACACGACTATTATTGTTCTAAATTAAGCAAATTCATTGAAAGCATTAATTAATTACTCCGACTTCAGGCAATTCATCAAATTATATATCTATAAGTAATTGGCTGCATGTTTATATAAACAATAAATTTATAGCAAACTAAAAATGAAATCCCCACGATTTGTAAAATAAAAAAATCCTAACAGTAATGCAAAGATACATTTATAACTTTTGTTTTTTCTTCAAAGCTGAATATATTGCATATACCCATCAACAATTGTCTTCATTTTCTTTCTTTCACGTTGATGTGTGTGTTAGGTTTTCAAATTTTTATTCGTTTTATTGATCGTTCAAAATTATAAATTTTATTTTAACAAAAGTAGATATTCATTTATTGATAAAGAGATGGGTTATGACATAAACATTTTCAATTTTTTTTTTAAAGATATATTGTAGCACAAAGTGTTAGGAAGGAAGAAAAGAGTATTCACGATAAAAATAGAACATATAATATTATGCCTTATCTCATTAAAATTGTTTTTTTAATATGATAATATAATCCAATAAAAAAATATCATAACATATGATATAATTTATAATATAAAGTGCAACTATAAGCTTACAATATATCTGCAAAGCTATACCTAAATGATGTCTTTAATCATGTGCAGATAATGATTAGTAGTTATTGTTGGAATGGATTTGCTTGTTACTATTTCATCCTGAATAGGAACTAAAGGGTATTAGAATATTCCTACGTGTTAAGTAAATTGTTGATTAAAAAGAAAACTGCAATTATATTGTTGGTTATCATTTTTATAAAATATTCACTAATTAATAAATAAGTACAATATTTCCACAATGCTGTATGATGGAAATTTTTTTACCTATTTAACAGTACTTTAAAAAAAAATTATAAATACTCTCCCGTTCTCTTTTATAAGGCTGAAGTAATTACATAGTTTAAGAAAAATTAACAAACTTTGCATTAATAAAAATAGTGAAATTAGAAAGTGCTAATAGTGATGTAGAGCGAACACTCATGTAGTGGCACCTCTGAGAGTCTTAAGTTCTTTGGTTCATTTATTTCGAGATCAAATCAAAATAAGATTTATTTTTTAATAGATTGAAATTCGTACAATTCTCTCTTTATTTTTATTAAAAAAAAGTGATATGGAGAAAAATAATTATCAATCATAAATTCATAATGGACATTATGCATATTTAGCATTCTTTATATCTGCATCTCTCACTTCTTAAACTTTTTTTTTTTTTTTTCCTTTTCATAAAAAAAGAAAGAGAAAAGTTATATAAAAAAAAAATACACATGCACGTGTATCCCTTAATTAATCACAATAATCAACTCCAAAGCTCAAATTAAAGTGCATATATAAAAGTCACAGGTTCATACCTGAAGCTGGACACTTTCTTTGTGAAAAAGAGTCAATTGAAACCTCTCTTGTGCATGCAAAACCATAGCACCTACAATAGCACTATCAAATACCTCATGCTTGACATCCATAATGAATTGGAGATTATAACTTTAGAGAAAAACTTTTTTTTTCTTTACATTATTATTAATTTTTTTAAAAAAATCCTCACGTTTCAAATTAAATTAAATAAACTCTCATTTCAAATTAAGAACAATAATGAATTTTGTTAAGGTATTTTTTATTTGTATAAAAGGTCTATTTTTATTCTTGACCTAGAATGTGAGGATTCATTTGATCTAATTAAAACATAAAATTTCTCTTATAATTGACAAAAAGTGAGAAATTTTTTTTTTCCTAAACTTTAAACAGGGGCAAATCAGGATAATCAAGTAGAAGATATTAATATATTTTCAACCCTTATTTATAATTTCTTTGAAAAGAAAAAAGAAAAAGAAGACACTGCTTTATCAATAAGAATCCAACACAACTAAATAGCAACATGTTCTAGAGGAATGACTACGAGCTTCATATATAATCAATCATCGTCTCTTTATTTTCAATGAGTTTTCTCCTTTTATTATATATGAAAGAGATAACATGAGAATGAAGCAATGAATATATATATATAGATCTTACCATTGAACAAACAACTTTTGCTTCTCCTCTAGGATGTTAATTCACAAATGAAACAATAGCCATCAAAACAGTGAATTCGGATCTCTTGTAGTTTCTGTACAATCGTTGTGAAGCCCTTATTACTGTACAGTAACTGCCTTGAATCCAAATTCCTAAAGCAACATAGATATGTCTAATTTTCCTCCGTTCCTCTCCGTACATGATCCGAAATGAAAGGCATAGCACTGTGTGTGTGAAGTGAGCCATTTATTAAATGCTCCATATAATGGAATAGACATTATGATGAGCATTATGCTTTGTGGATCTTTCTGGCCCGTTCTCCATTTTTAAGTTAGGCAAGTAAAAACCTGTGCTTTTTTCTCTGTATACACCTACTACCAGGAGAAGCTCTTTTTGAAGCATTCATTTACCCTGATCATTTCTTGAGGACATATATATTGATCATTTTTCTCCTCTCAATGAGAACTTAGTTGCATGGTAGAAACCATAAACTACGAGTTGAGTGCCAAACAACAACCAATAAAAAATGAGAATAAAATACTGTTTTAAAAATAAAGATAGAAGCTTTTTCTTTATTTAAAAAGCCTCAAGTGGGCAAAACAGAAGAGGAATCCATTATAACAATATGATAAAACTATAAGGACCATAAATTAAATTAATCTTCAAGAAACTTGAGAATTATAAAATAACAAAACTCTCAAAATTAAGCTTTCCTTGAGAAATTAACATTGCACATAAAAAGCAAGTTAGTCAAATAAAGAATATCCAGATTCACTAGTCATTATTTGATGCAATAAAAAACATAGTGAAACGAGTCGTTAAATGGATCAAACGCCACAACTACAGTCAATCCAGATTACCAAATGAACTAGGTCTACCTAGCTAACTACATTTCCTCTCTTCTGAGCTTGTTCAACAGAGATGTGATTAGAGCATCCCTCTTCTCAGCCCTAGCTTCTTCTCTAATCCTTCTTTGTTCTTCTCTTTCTCTCCATCTATGGTTCATCATTATCCTCTCGTTTTCCAATACTTCCATGGCTTGCCTCCATTCTAGCTCCTTTAACCTCCTCTTATTCTCTCTTGCTTCATATGCTTCCAACCATTGTGCTTCTATTTGCATCTGTTGCCTCATAAAATCCTCAAGGATCTCCTTCAAATTGTTCATTACACTGCGGCTAGCACTGCCACCTACAACCTTACGCTTTTTCTTCTTCCTGCTCATCCCCTTATCTCCTTCATTCTCTTCCTCTTCCTCTGATGAGAGATGAGCCGCCTTCTTCCTCGAGCCACCTTCCACCTCCGCCCACAGCATTCTCTGCATCCTCGCCGTGAAAATTGTTTGAAGTTCAGTGTAGAATGGGAATTGCTCTTTCATGGCCTCTTGGTCCATCGTTTCACACCCCTTTAAAGTAGTACCCAAAAAATGGTAGCAGCTTATAAGAAACATAAATATATAAAACCCACGTTCACAAATATTCCAAAATAATTGACCACTAGTGTTATTTCAACAATTAAAAAACAAGATTATTTTGTACCTTAACTAATTCTAAACATCTGTTCAAAAAATTATTGTAGATGTAACATAAATTGATTAATTGCGGCAAATCCGCATTCCTTTGCAAGAACCCTTAATTAATTATAGATTATGTATGCCTTTATCATAGTAAAGAAAAGGTTTACTCCTTAACCTCTAAAGTAATCGTGTTGTCTAACTCATGTAGGCAAAGAGGAGGAGGAAAGCGTATATTTCACTATAGATAAATCAATTATTGAGTACCTTGTATCGGGTAACGAGGTTTTTCCACTTGCACTTGCACTGCTCTGTGCTGCGATTGTAACCCCTTTCCTTCATTCTGTTGGAGACAACTTCCCAGAGTTGCTTGTTTCTCTTGGTTTCCATGAAACTCTGATCCAGCTCTGCTCGGATCATCAAGAACTCCTTCGTTTCTTGAACACTCCATTGAGGAGACCTATCGCTAACATCAACGTCAATTGTACTATGTTGTTGGAGCTGCTGATGTTGCTGATGAAGATGAAGACGATGTTGGAGATGGTTTCTATCCATGAGAAGTACCCTTTATCATAAATTAACCGAGAAAGCAAACAAATCTAAGCTAGAAAGAAAGAAAGAAAGCCGTAGAGAAGAAGATTGTAATCTCTGAGAAATGGGTTATGGAAGAGAGAGAAAAGAAGAGACAGGAAAAGATCGTAGTATCTGATGCAGTGTGAAAACTGAAAAGGCAGGTGTGAATCTACATGGAAGAAAGAAAAAAAAAAACATAAAAGAGAGAGAGAGAGAGAGAGATGAGAGGAGATATCCGTGCTTAGGTGTCAGCTTTCTAGTTACTATTATCATTATTCGTTCAGATTTTAGAAGAGAAAACGAAACGAAACCAAAGCTAACACGTACTTTTTCTATTTTAACACTTAAATATCTTGGCACTATTTTATCTATAATATTAATTTTTATTTAAGACATCAAGCAATAAAGTGTAAATTTCCTTTATCAAGTACTTCCTTTGTAGGGGTGGTATAGGATGGGGTTTTGCTTGTTTTGGTTATGTCTTGTAAATTTGTTGTTTCATCTTGAATTTTATTTGTCCCATTCAATCTTGTCCCGATTCTATGAAATATTGTCTCAATTTTATCTCAAACTCTTTATCCCATCTTGACCTTATTTCAATTTTTTTTTTCAAAAATAATTACATAAGATTCTAATTAGATTTTGTGTGATTGATTTATTCTCTAACGCTTTTTAAATTTTGTTTTCTTTTAATATGTTGAATACAAATGATCAAAGTAAAAAAAAAAAAAAAAAATGTATACATATATACATAAGAATGATTGAGACAGGATAAAATTTATACACATCGGTACAAATACCAAAACAGAACACTGACAAGGGAATTCCCTTGTCACGATCTCGTCCCAAATTTTAGTCGGGACACAAAAATTCATTTCGATACTGTCCCAATTCTCAATTTGTCCCATGTCAACATTGTTTTGAATTTCTTGAGCCGATACGGGACGCTGGGACGTTTCGTACCATGCCCACCTCTATTCCTTCGTTCCATATTTGTTGTTATTTTTAATTTTTTTTTATCTCAAAACAATTGTATTTTTAGAATTTCAAAGCTAAAATCAATTTTTTATATCCACGCATATTTAATTCAAAATAACTTGCTTATTTTCTCTTTTAATTACACCAAAAGAAAGAGACTTAAATAAAAATATTGTAATCAATTTACTATGCTAATAAATATTTTTTTAATATGTGCACAATAACCTTAAAAGGCAAAATATATGAGATATAAAGAGTATGTTTGTAAAGTTTTAAATTTAAAACTTTTGAAACAAATACTCAGTTTGTTTATTTAAGTAAAATAAAAGTTTAAGTAACTTAGAGTCTTAAAACTCATTTAAACTACAACATATTTGATATTATTTAAAAATTATTCATCAACAATTTTTTCATAAATTATGAGACTTGAACACACATATTGTGATATATGATTTTTGTTTTTATCAATTGAATATTAGTTCAATTTCTTTTTAATTAGAGAAATGTACACAGATATATATATATATATATTAATTTATAATTTTTATTTTATTTTTCATATGTATAAACCTTTTATTTTATAATTATTTATAAAAATAAATTTAATAACAAATGGTAAGATATATAAAAAATAAAAATTTAATGTATATGTAAATAAATATACATATAAGATAACTCTATGTAAAACTGTAAAAGTGAATTTGATATAATTTCTAAATACAAGGATATAGCATACTCATTATAATAAAAAAAAAAAATTCAGATCTCGATCTCTCGGGCACTCTTAGTAACTTCGCGGTCTCATCTGTCTACACGGAAACTTTTTTTCTCTCTCATATAATTTTTATGTATTGGCGATTTGGCAATTATATCCCTCCTTTGGTTTCCCGTTGCGTCACGTGTCGTCATGCTGACGAGATAGTGTTCGCGTGTGGTGGGACATTCACTCTCTGCGACCGAGACAAGGTAACTTGATTACACGCTTTCCTTTCTTTGTTGGTTTAGAAATCTAAAATCTAAAATTGATTTAAAATGAGAAAATAACCATTTGAGAAAAATTTCTTTTAATTCATTCTACTATTATTAAATTTAAAAATATATTATGTTATAAATTAAATAAATAAACACTCATATCAATATTTTTTATCAAAATATTTTTTATATAAAAATTTATTTTTATTTTTAACTTAAAATATAAATATTTATTTTATCTAATTTAAAATATAATAAGGTTTTTTAAATTTAACAATAATATAAAAGTAAAAAATATTTTCTCTAATTATTTCTTTTAAATTATTTTAATTTTTTTTTTTTAAATTATAAATATTTTCACCTTATATTAAAAGTGCGATTAATCTTATTCGAATACACAAAATAATTAAAATTACTTCTTTTCACAACAAGTATTTTTTTTGTAAATTAAAAATCCTATCATTATTGATGCGGACTAGATCCCAAACTCCTTAAATGGGCCATACGCAACCCATCTTCCCAAACTAACATCTAACATTTGGGTCTCGCCCTAGACTCTTTGAATGGGCCTTGTGCAGCCCATCTCAAAACCGAGCGAGGCTACGCCCAAGAGGCTATAAATAGGAGGGACCTCCAGTTGTGGGGTAGGTTAGAAAAACAAACTAACATTTGGTGTGGTGAGCGTGGACCATCGATAGACCTTCTATTTGAAAGAATTGAACCAAACCCGCACAACCTCACAAAAGGCGGGACCCAACACAACAGTCCCCATCCTCGAAACCCTTGTGCGACCCATAACCCTCCCAATCCAAGCAAGCCCACCAGACTAGAACCTCGCCATACTGACCACCTTTCTAACTCACTTAGAAGAAATGTGGAGGGAGATCCACGACCTGAAAGAGTAGAGAAATAGAGACATGCAAGAGATCTAGAGGCTTCAAGCCGAGTGAGACGAAACCTACGCGTTAATTGACCAAGTAGGAACGGCACAATCAACCGTCGTGAACTGCCCCAACCTGGGAACAAACATCCCACAAGCTGAGCCCCCATCCACTAGTAGCACCCACTACTCTCCTAAAATCACACTCACAAAGCAACCTAAACACCCTTTTGTATAGGAGATAATGTCTTTTTTGCTCCCGAACCATTTCAATCAGCCAGCATTGGACTCGTACGACGGGTCCACTGACCCTGTAGAACACATCTGTAGCTTTAAGAACGTTATGCTAATATCCAGGGTGGAAGATGAAATCAAGTGGCGAACCTTCTTGACCTCCCTCAAGAGAGCAGCGCTGCAATGGTTCAACAATCTTCCACCAAGATCTATTTCCAATTTTGATTAGTTAGCAGAGCAGTTCACGGCGTGGTTTTCCACTTACATGGCTCCATAGAAAACATCCGCCGTGCTAGCCACACTTCGGCAAGAAGAGGGAGAGTCTTTGAGAGCCTATATACAAAGGTTTATTGCCTTGTCTCTACAAATCAAAGACCTCAAAGATTAGTGGCCGTGCACACGCTCATGGCAGGACTACAACGCAGGAGATTCAAAGAGAGCATCACGTTGAATCCCCCTAGTTCCTTGCAAAAGTTGCTTCAGCAAGCAGAGAAGTACATTAACCTGGAAGAAGTGGAAAGGGCGGTGCCCAGGCCAATCAAGCCTAGAGAGTTGATAAGGGACAAAGAAGGGAGACCTCGACCCCACCATGCTCGTTATACCCTCCTCAACAGATCAAGATCCATGGTGCTCCACAAAATCTACCAAGCTGGCTTAGCCTAGTTGCCCCCGACCTATCAAAGCAAGGACCGGGCCAGGTGTGCGAACTTACTACGAGTACCATCGAGGGGCGGGGCACAATATCGAAGAATGCCAGACCCTAAAAGACCTTATAGAAAGTCTCCTGAAGACGGGCCACTTGAAACAATTAAGATTACAAGCTGGTCAGAACAGGAGGCCCGAGGGATCCCGATACATACCAAAAGAATGCCAGCCGGAAAGACAATGAGAGAGGTCCACCGACGAAAGAAGCAAGCGAGACCATAATAACCAACAAGGGGGAGTGTCCGGAGTGATAAACACTATCTCTGGGGGTTCGCCTTTTAAGGAGCTACAACCAGCGAATAGAAACAACATTACAAGGCTGGGAAGAGACATTACCACCAAGTCAACGAGGTCGGTAAAAATCAAAGAATCCAAGTAGAGAAACCCGATCCACCAATCACCTTAATTGAAGCAAACTATTTCGAAATTCAACAGGAACATGACGACGCGGTAGTAATTAAAGCAATGATAGCAAATTTCCAAGTGAAAAAAATTCTAGTAGACCAAGGTAGCTAGACAAATATTATTCTTGAGGACGTTCGAGTAGATGGCAATTGCCAGGATAGAACTTCGAAATTACCAAGGGTCCCTGATAGGGTTTTCAGGAGCAGAAGCACCGGTACTAGGAACGATCTGTTTGCAAGCAATGTTCGGGTGAAAAAAGTAGCCGAGTTCTTGGTGGTCGATTGTCCATCACCATACAACGTCATCCTTGGAAGACCAACCCTTAATCAGCTTAAAGCAGTGGTGTCGACCAAACACCTTGCTGTTAAATACCCCACGATAGATGGAAGAGTGGGAATGATCAAAGGCGACAAGATGGCCGCTAGGGAATTATACCAGTGAAGCTTGGCGGTTGCGCCAGTGACAAAAACAAAGATGACTAGGAAGGAAGGAGAAGGGGTCGGAGTGGCAGAGATAGACGCAGGGCGGACATAGGTGAGGATAAACTAACGCCCATAGGAGAAACCAAGCAGGTGTAGATAGGAAAGCATGGGCAGAACGTGCAAATATTCACCCATCTCCTGGAGGGACAACAAGAATGGCTGTAGGAACTGTTGAAAGATAATGCAGGAGTTTTCGCATAGATGGCGGCTAACATGCCAGGTATAGACCCTAACATTATTTCTCATAAATTATGCCTTAAACCCAATACCTGACCTGTTACATAAAAAAAAAGACTTTTCTGTCCAAAAAGATAGGCCGCCATAAAAGAGGAAGTTTAGAAATTACTCAAAGTAGGGTTTATAAGAGAAGTTGACTATGCATCCTGGATATCCAATGTGGTAATGGTCAAAAAGAAAAATGAATAATGGAGAATGTGTACCAATTTTACCGACTTAATTAAAGCTTGTCTAGAGGATCCATACCCTCTATCCAATATAGATCGGCTAGTTGACTAGGCCATGGGATATCGATTATTGAGCTTTATGGATGCGTACTAGGGTTATAATCAAATTAGGATGAATTCAGAAGATGAGGATAAAATAACTTTTACCACAGAAGAATTATGTTTTTGACATAAAGTTATGCCGTTTGGATTAAAAAAATGCTAGGGTAACATGTTAGAGGCTTATGAACAAAATGTTCAAGGGTCAGCTGGAAATAAATTTAGCTATTTACGTGGACGACATCCTTGCGAAGTCGAAGAGCTTTGAGCAATATATAGAGGATCTGAAGGAAACTTTTATCACATTAAGAAAATATGGGATGAAAATAAATCTAGAAAAGTGTACATTCGGGGCCCCAGCAAGAAAGTTCTTGGGTTTTATGCTGACAAAAAGGGGAATAGAGGTAAATCCAGAAAAATGCCGAGCTATTTGCTAAATGAGCCCGCCTAGAATAATAAACGAAGTCCGAAGGTTTATAGGAAGAATAGCTAAGTTAGCTCGGTTTGTGTCACAATCAGCCCATAGGTTGTTACCATTCTTCGTGGCACTTAGAAAAGCCAAGGAATTCCGATGGATGGAGGATTGTCAACTCGCCTTTGAATAGTTAAAAGAATACCTAACGACATCGCTAACTCTAGCGACACCCCGGCCTGAGGACACGCTTTACATCTATCTTGCAACTTGTGACCATGCTATCAACTCGGCCTTAGTCAAAGAGCACATAGGAACGCAAGTGCCAATCTATTTCACTGGCAAAGCACTTAGCGGAGCCGAGTTGAGAGACCAGGCTCCTAAGGCCATATTTTCAAAGCCACCAGATAGTGGTGCGAACGAACTAACCCCTGAAGCAAATCCTCCAAAAACCCAATCTTTCAAGATGAATGCTCTTATGGGCAATAGAATTGTCAGAACACGGGGGTAACCTTCGAACCCTCAAGGAGTGATAAAAGCTTAAGCTTTAGCAGACTTCGTAGTAGAGCTCACCACTGGAGAACAAGAAAATAGCCAGTGCGAGTTGCCCGATCTGTTTTGGACCTTGCACTTGGATGGGTCCTCCAGCAGTAAAGGCTCAGGAGCAAGAATTATAGTGGAAAGTCCAAAAGGAATAACCATGGAATGTGCACTCAAGTTTACGTTTCCTGCTTTGAATAATCAAGCAGAATATGAAGTGCTAATAGCTGGTCTAAAGCTAGCAAAAAAAATAGGAGCAAAGAAGATAAAAATCCGATCAGATTCTCAATTAGTAACCAGCCAGGTCAAGGGGCAATTCCAGGCAAGGGAGGAAAACATGCAGAAATACCATGACTTGGTCAAAAAACTAATGGAGGAGTTCACGGAGAAAGAGATAGATCACATCCCAAGGGAACAGAATATCCGTGCTGATCTACTGTCGAAACTAGCTAGTTCTAACTTATAGAGCAAAAGCTATGTTACCCGTAGAAGTCGGAGAGACAACCTTGAGAAGAATGTTACATGACGAAGAGAACACTAACATGGCAGAAAATCTAGACCTCTTAGAATAAAAAAGACTGGAGGCCTATAGAAGGATAATAATAGCAAAGAAAGCCTCAGCTCAAGGATATAATAAAAACGTTTGACCCAGAGAACTCCATTTAGGCGACTTTGTTCTAAGATTTGTCTCCACCGTCATAAAACCAGTTAATGAAGGGAAGATAACGCCTATGTGGGAAGGACCTTTTCTCATTAGTGAAGTGTTAGGTTAAGGGGTGTACATAATCGCAACAGTACAAGGAAGGGTAGTGCCAAACACTTGGCATGTATCGAGATTAAAAAAATATTACCCTGATTTGTAAACTTAGACCATATGACTGTCGGTTTAAAATTTGGAATGACCTATTTTGCAGTTGCCTTAATACAATTCAGTTTTCTATAAATACTTAATTATTGGTATGACATATTTCACGATTGCCTTAATACAATTCAATTTTCTATAAATACTTAATTATTGGTACGACCTATTTCACGATTGCCTTAATACAATTCCCTATGAATACTTTTATTCTCCCCTGCATTAAGAAACAAAAGAAGAGGAGGTAAAGAGGCGATTAGAAATAACAAAAAGAAATTCATTTCATTCAGTGAAAATTACAAGTTATCATCAAGTAAAATTATAAATCCCCTTCCCCATCCGAACCAATATCTACATCTAAAATTGGAAAAGAGAGGTCGGGGTCATCATCATCGTTGGGCTTGGTAATCAATCCGTTCCGAACCACCTTCAAGTAACTAGTGGTAGCTGCAAGCTCCTCGCGAGAGAAGTTACTCTGGTAGACCGAGACTTGGTTGAGACAGTTCTTGAAACCATCTCGGGAGGCGCTGACAAAAACGTTGCCCAACTTCCTTTGTGCCTTGCTGATTATCCTTAACCTAGAGGCATTAACTCGGTCCCTCTGCTCCTTTCGTCGTTGTGCAAGATCGGTTAGTTTTTGCACTGCTGTGTTGGCCTCGGCCACTCGTCGATCCAAGAGGGATTTGGCCGGAACAACTTTACCGTCCAGCATAAGTATTGGTTCATCCTTTGTAAGAAGGGCGGCCTGGAGCTCAGCAGCCAGTTGGGAGGAAGCGGCTTCTTTCTTCTCAAGCTTGGCCAAGCTCTCTTGGGCAGTAGAAAGCTCTTTTGCTAATAAAGAGGATTTGTTGCTCGCCTCCACCCACTTGGAAATCGTGGAGGAGGCCCGATCTTCCATAGCAACAGCTTCCTTCTCAGCAGTAGCAATTTTCTGCTCTGCAGCAGTTGCTTTCTCCTCAGAAGTAAGGGCCTTTTGCTCGGCCTCTGAGGCCTTCTCCTCAGTAGCATCTCTCAATGCCTAAAGCCCGTCCAGATCAACGACAAGCCATTGCTCGACCTTAACCCGGTCATTGAGAACCCGGACTATTCCAAGCAACGATGAAAAGTAGCACCAAGCTCCCCCAGCATGGCGTTCAAACACACATGTCGAAACTTCGTAACTAAAACTACAAGATCCAATGGGGGGAAATCCTTCCGACTGCTAGAAAAGAAGAGAGAATAAGTGTAAAAAAAAAAAAAAAAAAGGGAAGAGAAGGGAAATAAGGAAACAACAAAGTATTACTAGAGGAGGAAGGACAGCCTTGTTACCAGTCGGGCCCTCTACCCCTGAAGGAGCTCTCGACCAATCAGCAGCAGCCGAGCTAGTGAATCCAGAAGGAGCGGGTGCAATTCCAACCCCAGCAGTTGAATCACCAACACCTACTCCATCGCGAGAGTCAGAGTATGGGCTCGAAGGAGTTATAAGAACAAAGAGATGAATTAAGTCAGCAAAGCGCTACCAAAAAAAAAAAAAAACATACATTCTTGTTGCAAAGCAACTGAGGTAAAAATCCCCTGATCCTTATTGACCGTTGTTTTGGTCTTCATCCTCCTTTGAGATAAGGGAGGACAGGCATGATTCCCAAGAGGATCATTAAAAGGTGTAGGCAGCACCTCGGTAGAAGTATGCTTAGACTTCGAAGCTGGGGTATGAATAGGAAGATCGACAGTCTCTAGATCTACTAGTTCAGATGCAGAAGTGAGAGGAACATTGACAGCCCCAACATTGATAGGCTCGGTTGTTGAATCGAGGGCTGAAGGATTTGCGATGGTGGGCTGAGGCTTCTTAGGGAAGTAGTCGGCAACATTCGCAGCAGGAGCGAAAGAATCCCTAGTCTTCTTTTTCTTCCTCAAGTCATTCTCTTCATTACTCGATTGCTCTATGAACTTGCGAATATTAAGTATGGCTCGTTAGTCTGCAAAACAAGTAAAAGAAAGTCAGAAATAGCAACAAAAGAAAAGGGGGGAGTAGTTCGTAAGAAGAACATTCACACACCAATGAATTGAAGAGCCCGAAAGACTACCCTCTTTAGGTCGGTGTAGACTATCGCCTCTAATTCCTTTACTAGCTAGGTCGCCGCAGGTCTAAGGTTGGTGTTTAATATATCATCCACCCTACCGAAGTGCTTACACCACCAAAAGGGGAATCTTGGTTTGCCCTCTTCATCAATAAAGAAGGGGTGACCCGATGGAAACTCGGTAACCTTAAAAAATCATCTCTTAAAATGTTTAGCCGACTCCTTGGCCAGAAGAATCAAGGACTTGCCCTTCTTGGAGTTAAAGTACAAGTAACCCACTTCGTGCTTCATCAGGTTCTTCAGAAAGTATAAATAAAAGAAAACGTCTAGACATGCGGGTCTACCTAAGCTGTGCATATGCCCTGGAAGGCGTGAAGTGTCGCTAAAGCACTGTTACCCTCGAAACTACTGTGCTAGATATTCCAAATCAGTCAGATGAACCACTGCCCACAACTCAGCCTCAAGCTCCTAAATGCTCACGAGTGTAGAATACTGCTAAGAGGGAGCAGGGGTGACTCTGCTTTGTCTAGTTCTTCCACTGAGCTTTCTCCTTCTTAGAATTCTTTTGGCATTTCCGAGGAAAGGGTTCCTCCAGTGCTTCTTTTGCCCAAGCTGTGTTGGCTCAGTCCTTTCATCCTGGAGTTGTGGTTGATGACCCAGTTTATGCCACCCAGCTTAAGCTAGAGATTTGATCTGATTAGGTTGCGTTTACTTTGTTTATTCATTCTATTAATTTGCCAACTACTTTAAATAGTTAACTTGCACCTTGTTTACAGATTATGACTTCTCCTTCTTTCGACCTGACTGTGCTCCTTGTGAAATATCAAAACAGCTACTTGGATGTCTTTCTAGGCCAAGTGGCTGCAAGTTTGGCCTAAGCATCAATGATAAGTGTAAATTATATATATATTTTGGTATGATTTCCCTTGCACTTCAGTCCCAAATTAAGGTAAAACATGATGCTTTTAATGCCAAATTGCTGTTTTGTAGGACACAAGCGTCGAAACAAGCCAAATGAAGGAAAAAAAAAGCCTTATGTCATTCTGTCATGTAGCACCATGGCGCAAAGTCCTAGCGTTGTGGCACCATATGCCAGAGTGCATGCTGCCAGTTCTTGTCGTGGCGCCTTGGACCAGTGCTTATGCGAAATTAAAGTCTTTCAAGCCAAGTGAACTTCTGGGAAGCTGTGTCATGCTAGGATTGGTATTCCTAAGACAAGAAGACTCTCCGGAGTTCATGTTTGAGAAAATTTAGAAGCTTGGAAGGATGAGACTACTTGGTGTCCTAGTTAGAGTATGATTATGAATAACTCTGTATTTAAAATTGTAATTCATCTAAGAGTCTTATTTTGAGTAAAACTAGGAAGAGGATTGTTCTAATTAGAATCCTAGTTTGAGCAAACTTAGGGAGACTATCAAGAGTTCTAATGTGAGTGAAATTAGGAAGAAGCATATTATAAATAAGCATCATTGGCAGCTTGGCAGAGGGGGAGACGACAGAGAGCAAGGATCCACAAGACATTCTTCTACCCCTTTTGTTTATGTTTTCTTTTACAATCATTATGTGTTCATGTTACATTATGTATAACTAATTTCTTTCTAGGGGCTAAGATGTAACCTAATTTCTTGTATAGACTTGATTGGGGATTTTATGAAATCTCCATGTTTTATTCAATTGAGGTTTTATTTTTTGCACTTCATTCTTGATTGATATGGCCAATTAATTGGGGGAAATTTGTGGGTTTTCTATGACTCGGGAGATGATTAGTTAATCTAGACCACGAGAGTTAAATCCATAGTAAAGCTTAGGACATAAATGTACCAAGGACCCTGTGTAGCCGCATGGGAACTAAGGAGTTTCCCCTATACCTCCCTAAAGGATGTCCACAAAACTTAAAGTAATTGCAGTTACTACAACTCGCATAAGAATATAGCAGGGTTGGTAATTATTGTTAGATTCGATCTGACCTCACACCAAGGCTGATTGATGTGATTAGGGAGTCATGGTTAGCAATTGATAAACTAAAATTCATAACTGAATCAAGAGAGTCTATACATAGGAGTTGTGGTGAAATCTGAATCCCTAGGCCTTTATTCCTTGATTCTTTTACACGTGATCTTCCATCTACCATTCTTTCCTTTTATGTTGTTTTCTTTTACTGTATTTTGATTCCTTCATTATAATTCGACCGCTTGAGTAATACTAGAGTTATAGTACTCTGGTAATCAATTCTCAGTCCCTTGAGCTCGACAACCCCAGAATACTTGCTGACTACATTAATAGGTACGCTTGCATTGTGATTCCAACATCTATTTTACATTCTATTTCATGCACATCAATCAACATGCTTTAGATTGTTCACGATCGATTTATCTAGGATCATCGAGCAACTTAAGACATTAATAATAACCTGGACGCATTGCATGTGTGGCCCGGGATGCAGTTGAAGAAAAGGTCTCGGTTGCTACCTCAAAGTAGGCGAAGCTCAACAATAAGTTATCCTGGACTAACGGGAGCTGGAGGATGTTAAAGTGAAGGTGGTCAAGCATTAAGAGAAAGAGGTCGTTTCTTCGCTCTTTGCTCATCATTTTGAAGAAAAATTATAGAGAGCATTGAAACAAGTCTAAGATCTTAAAGGCAAGCTGAAAGTCTCCAAAGCTGCGACCCAAGAGAAGTCAAATCAGATCCTAGAGCTGGAAGGGAACTTGGCCACTTTTGAGGCATATCTTGCACTTAACTAGAAGGACTAGAGAGAGTGAGCTCGAGCTTCATGGGAGGGGTTACTGGGACGGGTGCAAGCTAAGCTAGTGAACACATATTTAAATGCATCCCATAATAGTTTTGAGAATTGTCTAGATCAGGTTGTGGTTGCCTATGAAGGGATCTCCCAAGATAACCTTGCACTCGTTGTCAGCTTTCTGAAGGTAGTTTAGGAGGGTCAAATCGTAGACCCCGATGAGGATGACAAGCCCAACCTTTCCATAGAGGTGTCTAACACCAAGGTTGGCTTGAGTGATGGCAAGTACCTTGCCAAACCATAACACTTTGTATTTGTATTTTATGCTTTTTAAATTTAATGAGAAATCCAAAGTCTTTTGCATGCCTTTGCTTCTCTATTTAAGTTATGTAAAGACCCATCACAATTTTCTTTGAGGTCAAAAATTTGTTGATTAACCAACAAATTTGTTAATTTGTAAGATAGTCTGATCTTAGAAACTAGAGAAAACTCCCTTTTTGCTCTCTCACATTATCATTAATTTCAAAAAGGGCCCTCACGTTTTAAACTAGACAAAATAAACCCTCACATTTCTAGCCTAAAACAAAAGTGAACCTTTCGTACAGATAAAAAATACCTCAATAAGGTCCACTTTTGTTCTTAGCTTGAAATGTGAGGGTTCATTTTATCCAGTTTAAAACGTTAGGGTCCTTTTTGGAATTACTGATAGTGTGAGGGGTAAACATAAGTTTTTTTCTCTAAAAACTAATTTTTGTCACGATTTAACTTTTAAAAGTTAAACTAGTTATGATTGGTTTAATAGCTCTCATTTAACTATTCGATTGATTGCCTTGAAAAATTAACTCATTTAGTGGTTATGTAGAGAATTTACAAGTTGAAGTAATATTTCTTTAATCTAGTTACATGCTAGGTATTTGGTATTTCTGCCCTTAAGTAGTAGCAATTTAGTAGGCACCTTATGCTAATTTTTTTGTGATTACAAAAGGTCCTTCCTAAGTCAAGGTCAGTTTGCCTTCCCTTGCAGGATTTTTTGACGGTGAGATGAATCTCAACACTATGTTCTTAGCTGGAATTCTCTAGGTCGAATACTCTTGTTGATTTTGCAAGCCAAAGCCATTTTTTACTGCAAGCATTCTCCCATAAGCCTTTCTTATTTTCAAGAAGTCAAGACTTTCATCTAAGTTAGTGTCATTCCCCCTTTCGTTGTGTGACACTCTTCTTAAAGTTGGTTTGTTGACTTCTACTAGTATCATTGCCTCCGAGTCATATGTGAGGTTGAAAGGGGTTTGCCTGGTGCTAGACCATAGCACCCACAACAGTTCTTCTACCTAGAGACCCTTTTTGTCTTCTAATCTCCTTTTTAGCCCTCTTAACATAGTCTTGTTGGCTACCTTGACTTGCCTATTTGCTTGGGGGTGCTCTATCGAGACAAAGATTAGTTTAATTTAGAGGTCAATGCAGAATTCTTGAAAGCATCGATCCGCAAACTATCTTCCATTGTTTGTGATGATTGAATGCGGGATTTCAAACCTGCAAATGATTTGATTAGTCACAAATTTTTACATGTGGTTTGAATTGATGCTAGACAATGCCTATATTTCGACCCATTTGGAAAAGTAGTCTATTGCAACAACCAAAAAACATTGCAATCTAGTTGCTGGTAAGAGTAGGCTGAGTATATTGATCCTTCACTTGGGAAAGAGACATTGTTCTATGACATTATGCAGCTCAATTGTGGGAGCAAGTATATTTGTTGCAAACCTTTGGCATTTGTCACAAGTCCTTACTACTTTCTAGGTGTTTTCCTTCAAAGTTGGCCAAAAGTGTCTTGACCTCATTATTTTTTATGTCAAGCTTCTTGCACCTATGTGATGCCCACATATCCTTTCATGGACTTCCCTTAGTATGTATTGTGCCTACTCAAGCGTCATGCATTTTAACAGGGGCTGTGTGTATCCTCTTTTATAATGTTGCGCCAACAGACGTAGTAGAATGGCGATACCAGAGCTATCTTTCTTGCTTTTACCCAATCTGCCAATAATTTACCCTTCTTCAGATACTGAATTATAGAAGTCATCCAATTTAGGTTTGGCTTTTCTTTTTCTATCATCATGACATCACCATTTACCACTTCAACCTCAATGTTGGGTGCCTTCAGTGTTTCTTAAATGAAGGAATGATGGTTCCCCATGGATCCCACTCTAACTAGCTTGGATAATAGGTCGGCCATAGCATTTTGTTCCTTTGGTATGTACTTCACTGCTTTTTCTTCAAACTTTGAAATGAGACTCTTGACCATACCTAAGTACTTTTTCATGCTTTCTTCTTTTGCTTGAAATTTCTCGTTAACTTGGCTAATTAAGAATCCGAATGAATTTTTATTCCCTGTACCCATATTTCTTTGGATAACTTTAAGCTAGCGAAATGATTCATACTCAGCTTGGTTATTCAAGGTAAGGAATGCAAATTCAATGGCATATTCTATAATGACTTAGTTCGGTCCAGGTCGCATCCACATATAGCGTCCAAAGTGGCCCACCTTGCTAGCCCTAGTTCAGGTTTTCTTAGTGTGTCGGGGTGAATTCTGCTAAGAAGTTTGCTAAGGCTTGCACTTTGATAGCTCGTTGTAGTTCAAACATTCTGTCATGTTCTGAAAGTTTAACCGACCATGCTAACATTAAGCTCGAAAGGTCAAGCTTTTGCAATATTGTCTTAATGGTTGGTTTGTTCACATAATCACCTAGTGACTTTGAAAGTAGGGGCACAAGCACCTAGCAGCGTGTACTAGGGCACAAGCCTATTTCTTTATGTGCTGATATCTTAACTTGAGTCCGTAGAGTGCCTTGCTTGTGAAGTAGATTGGGGTTTGCATATTGGAATGCTCCCTCACAAGTGTTGAATTGATAGCCTAGTCACAGGCCGTTAAGTAGAGGTAGAGCTTGTTCCCAAGTTGGGGTGTTGCTAAGATTGGTAGAGTTGCCAAATATTCCTTTAGTTCTTCAAAAGCCACTGACATTCTGCTGTCCATTCAAAGGTCTTGACTTTCCTCAAAGTTGTGAAAAATGGTAGGGACTTTTGTGCCTATTGTAACATGAACCGAGCTAATGCAGCTATCCTTCTTGTTATTCTTCTTACTTCTTGAATAGTCTTTGGCAGGTGCATTTGGCAAATAGCTCGACACTTCTCTGGATTGGCCTCAATTCCTCTTTGGGTTAACATGAAACCTAGGAATTTTCTTGCTAATGCCCAAAAAATACATTTGTCAAGATTGGGCTTCATTCCAAATTTTCATAGTGTAGCAAAAGTTTTCCCCAGATCTTTCAAGTGTTGTTCGGAGATTTTTGACTTGATGAGAATTTCATCTACATATACTACTAAACTTCACCCCAACTGATACTTAAACATTCTATTCATGAGCTTCTAGTAAGTGGCACCATTGTTGTTCAATCCAAACGGCATTGCTTTATAGCAATAACACCCCCGTCTATCATTATTTGGTTGTATCATAAATATGCATCCATAAAGCACAACAAGGCGTATATTATTGCTTGGTCTACTAACCGATCTATATTTGGCAAGGGATAAAGGTCCTCAGGGCAAGCTTTATTCAGGTCGGTAAAGTCTATACACACTCTCCACTTTTCATTTAGCTTTTTCATCATTACTACGTTAAATAACCATGACAAATATGATATTGCTTTTATAAAGCCAGTCTGTAACAATTTTTGAACTTCTTCTTTAATGGTTGCTTGGTTTTCTGGCTCAAAGATTCCTTCTTCTTTTTTTCTATGCAATAGGTCGAGTACCAGGTTTGAGAGATAGTTTATGATAAATAACGTTAGGATCTATACTTGGCATGTATGTTGTTGTCCATGCAAAGGTGTCCACATTATCCTTCAAGAGGCATTGGAGCGGCTCTTGTTTCTCGAGGGGGAGGTGTATTGAAATTTGCACCATTTGCCTTGGCTCTTCCCCAACTTGCATATTTCTAAACTCCCTAGTGGTCTCCGGCATATGTTCTTCTAAGTCGGCTCTTGCATTCAACTCTCTTGCTAGCGTTTGCTTAGCCTCCTCCTTGTTCCTCTTTCCTTTTTGCTTTGCCGGTTCTATGACTAGGCTCCTTTGGTACAACTTTCTAGCTAATATTTAGTCTCCTTTGATTGTCCTTACTTTCTTATCCAAGATAGAGTATTTGACTACCAAGTGTCTAGTAGAAACTACAATTCTCAGCTAGTTCAAGGTGGGCCTACCTAGAATTACATTATAAGGTGAGTGATATTTTACTACTAGAAAATCTGTTGTCTTAGTTACTTGGTTGGGATACTGTCCAAAGGTAGCGTGAAGAGATATAGATCTTGCTACAAGTGTCACCGCCCTAGAAAATTCAACCAAAGACCCATGATAATGCTTAAGCTCGATATAAGGGATGGCCATATGCTTGAACGCCTTCTGAAATAAGATATTGGCTGAACTCCCCTGGTCTACTAGAATCTTCAAGACCTGGAAGTTTGCTATCATGGCATTGATTACAGCGAGATCATCGTGGTTCCTTTGTATGTCTCGTAGTCTTTGTCCAGAAAGGTGATTGGTAGGCTAGGTACCTTTCTTTGTAATTTTTTGCTTCCGCCAATCTCATTGGCAGTGTCTCTTTACTATGCTTAGGTGCCTTTTGTGCCCCTCGGTAATTGGTCCACCCAAGGTAAAGCCTCTTGCGATTGATATGATGACCCTTTAGATTCCTCCCTTGTTGTTGGCAAGATCGAGGGCTCTCCTGCGATCGCTAGACCTATCTCGTAGTCTTTCTAGAAGTTCCCCTTGACCTCCAAGTTACATGCGCTCTTCTTCCCTTCACCATAGTCTGCCATCCATTTTAAACCGTCTAAGGTGGCCTTTCCTGATGAGGTTCTTGATGAAGTCTTTTAGGGCTTGGCACTTTTCAATATCGTGACTTGCACCCTTGTGGTATTCACAATATGTTCTGGTATTTGATCTCACCCTTACCTTGATTGGCGGGGGCAAACATGCTAGCTCAATATGGCATATTTCCTACAGTACATGTGCTCTTAGTTTGTTCAGTAGGGTGTAATTATAGTGGTGGGGTCAAGGTATTCTTTCTATCATTGTCTATCTCCTTGGCCTATTTAGAGGCTGCCTGATGTGAAATAATTGAGTCGGAAGTGATTGATAATTTTCTAGACTATGGTTTAAAAAATGATACAAGAAAAAGAAAGCCAATTTAACTTAATTAATAAGTCTTTGATGCCACAATTAAGCTAATTTGGTTTGATCTCACCACACTCAAGAAAGTAGAAGTATGTGAGTGATAAGAAATCGGTTGTTCTTGCCACTAACCTAAGTTAGATAAGAGATAAAATTGATACACAAAAAATGTGATCTAAAATATACTTCATTCAAGATGATGTTCTTTGAGTTACATTCATGCCTATTTATACTAGTTGGCCTTTTAAGAGAGCCAATTATTCCTCTAGCATTTCCTAAGTGATACGACCCTTCTTAGGAGACACAACCCTTCCCTTCCTAAGAGACACAACATAAAGAGAAACGACCCTTCTTAGGAGACACAACCCTTCGAAAATTACAAGCCCACTAGCTAATCATGCATTTTACCAAGTATAGTGATAAAAGCATGTTACAATAAATTCCCTAGGAATTAGCATACTTTGGAGACCCTAGAGACAACAAATTATCTTAGGAATCTTACAAAAGTAATCTAAAATAAAACAGCAAAAATGATGCACGAAAATTACATAGAAATTAGAAAAACATGACTTTCTTCAAGTCTCTTCATACTTCAGCAAAGTTATTAGGCCCAATTCGAGCTTCTTAGCTTTGGGACGAGTTAGAGGTCTATCCAAAGTGGTCTTCTTGTCTTTTGTTGGTTTAGGGCTTGCCAATTTTACATCATCCTCCCCTTATTGAAAAGGATTTGTCCTCAAATCCGAGATGCCTTCATCTTCCAAATAAGGAGAAATATCACTTACATTTTGAAAGTGGCTAAAACTTCATAGTCCCTTGGCAAATCCACTTTGTAGGCATTATCATTAACTTTTGCTAAGATTCGGAAAGGTCCATCAGGCCTTGGCATTAGCTTGGACTTCCTTTTGCTGAGAAACCTTTCTTTCCTAAGATGAATCCATACCAAATCACCAGGATGAAATTAGACAAACTTCCTTCCTTTGTTTGCAGCTTTCTCATAGGTCAAGTTCCTTTTTTCAATTTGCAATTTAACACTCTCATGTAGCTTAATCATTTCAGCCTTCCGCCTTCCATCTAGGCAATCTCGTGCTTAAAGTGGCAATGGTGCTAAATCAAGTGGTGTTATTGGATTGAATCTGTAAACCACCTCAAAAGGAGAATGTTTAGTAGTACTATGCACACTTCTATTGTAAGCAAATTTAACATAAGCCAAGCATTCATTCCAATTCTTCAAATTTTTGCCAATGACAGTTCTAAGTAAAGTAGAGATTGTTCGGTTTACTACCTCTGTTTGGCCATCAGTTTGGGGTTGACACGCAGTGCTAACGAGCAATTTTGTGCCTAGCTTCATCCATAAAGTCTTCCAAAAGTAGCTAAGAAATTTTGAGTCTTGATCTGAAACAATGCTCTTTGAAATGCCATGTAGTCTCCTAATCTCTTTGAAGAACAAGTTAGAAATATGCATAGCATCATCGATTTAATGCTATGGAATAAAATGTCACATTTTTTAAAAGCGATCCATAACAACCATTATTGAATCCTTGCCCCTTTGTGTTCTAGGTAACCCAAGCATGAAATCCATGCTAATGTCAATCCAAAGAGAATCTAGAATATGTAAGGGCATAAATAGTCCATACAATACACCTTTCAATCACATGATGAACATCTCTATTCATGTTTGTCCAGTATGTTCTTTTAGCATTTCTAGTGTCTTCGTTTCACCAAAATGTCCACCTAGTCCCCCTCCATGTGCCTCTCGGGTAAGCAATTCTCTAATGGAGCAAGTTGGAATTACAAGCTTTACAAGGCGAAATAAGAACCCTTTATGCCTATAAAACCCCTTGTATGCCACTTTCTCACAAGCTTGGTACAATTCAGCAAGTGTTGGATCTTCAACATAAAGTTCTTTAATAGTTTCAAAGCCCATCAATTTAGCACTCAACATTGAAATTAAAACATACCTTCTAGATAAAGCATCTGCAACAATGTTGGTTTTCCCTTTTTTGCATTTCAGCCCATAAGGGAAGGCCTCAAGAAATTTCACCCATTTTGCATGTCTTCTATTCAGTTTGCTTTACCCTTTCAAGTGCTTGAGAGATTCATGATCCATGTGTATCACAAACTCCCTCATAAACAAGTAGTGCTGCCAAGTTTCAAGGGCTCTAATTAGAGAGTAGAACTCCTTGTCATATGTTGAATAGTTCAGTCTTGCTATATGCAACTTCTCGTTGAAATAAGCAATTGGTCATCCTTCTTGTAGTAAGACAGCTCCAATCCCTACTTCACTAGCATCACATTCAATCTCAAATGTCTTGGAAAAATCCGATAGTGCTAGTATAGGTGCATTGCAAAGTTTTTCTTTGACAAGTTCAAAGCTTCTTTGGGCTGCATCACTCCATTTGTACTCATTTCCTCCCTTAATACACTCTGTTATTGGTGCTAGAATAGTGCTGAAATTGTGAACAAATCTTTTATAAAAAGATGCAAGTCCATGAAAACTTCTTACTTCGGATATGGACTTTGGTATGGGCCATTCTTTGATAGCTTTTACTTTCTCTTCAAACTCCTCCATAACTCCCTCATCATCACTTTCTATTTCTCCATGTTTTTCTTTCAAAATCATCACTCTACTATTAGGACATTCGAAAGCATAATGGCTATGACCTAAGCATTTGAAACACTTAATGTCTCAGCTTTTGTTGGAGGGCTGATTTTCTACTACCTTCTCCTTTTCCTTAGATATCCCAATTCAGCTTGTTTCCCCCTTTCCTATCTCCTTACTAATCCCCTTAGTAGTGTTTGGGGTTTGGAAAGGTTTACCCCCATGGGTTTAGTGATTCCTTGGTTTCTCCCATAAACTCTCTTTTTTTGTCTCTCCACCTTAATTGCTAATTTAATTACTTCTTCCAAAGAGACATAATTCTGCAACTCCACCAAGTCAGTTATCTCTCTCCTTAAACCACCCAGAAATCGAGCTATGGTCTACTCTTGTGGTTCATTCAGCTCACAATGAATCTTAAAGAGTCTAGAACTCTTTCACATAATCTTCAACACATATACCTCCTTGCCTCAAGCTTTGCAATTTAAAATATAGTTCCTACTTGTAGTAATTTGGAACAAAGCGCCTCTCCATGAGTCTATTCATCAACCTCCAGCTCCTGACTTCTTCTTCTCCATCTCTTCTATGCTGATTCTTTAGATTCTTCCAGCATAAATTTGCATAATCTGTGAACTCAATGGCTGCTAGGCGGCATTTGGTGGCCTCTGGGTATTCAAAGATCTTTTCTACTCGTTGCACCCATTCAAGGTACTCTTCAGTTGAGCTAGTTCCTTTAAATTGAGGAACTTTCATTTTAATGTTGGAGTCATGAACTCTTCACTGCTCCCTTCGCTAAGGCTGTTCATTGTCATCAAATTTAGAATCATCTCCATTGTCACCACCATGATCTTCTCTTCTTGGTTACCTTTCTACAAGTCTCGCCACTTGAGTGGTGAGCCGAGTGATTTGTTCTATCATCTCTTCTTGTCTTCTTTGCATAGCATGAAATTGTTCTTGCTCTCTATCAAGATTAACAGAATTTTCAGACATGGTGAAAATATTGCTGGCTACTCTCTTTTCTCACACAAAATTTGTAAGGGTTTTGGTCTCTCTCTAAGTGTTTGCCCTCATATGACACAAAGTGTTTCCCACTTCGGAACTAAAGCTCTGATACCAATATAATGTGAAATAATTGAGTCGGAAGCGATTGATAATTTTCTAGACTAAGGTTTAAAAAATGATACAAGAAAAAGAAAGCCAATTTAACTCAATTGATAAGCCTTTGGTGCCACAATTAAGCTAATTCGGTTTGATCTTGCCACACTCAAGAAAGTAGAAGGATGTGAGTGATAAGAAATTGGTTGTTCTCACCACTAACCTAAGTTAGATAAGAGATAAATTTGATACACAAAAAATGTGATCTGAAATATACTTCATTCAAGATAATGTTCTTTGAGTTACATTCATGCCTATTTATACTAGTCAGCCCTTTAAGAGAGCCAGTTATTCCTTTAGCATTTCCTAAGTGATACGACCCTTCTTAGGAGACACAACCCTTCCCAAGAGACACATCACAAAGAGACACGACCCTTTTTAGGAGATACAACCTTCCTAAGTGATAGAACACAAAGAGACACGACCCTTCTTAGGAGACACAACCATTCGAAAATTACAAGTCCACTAGCTAATCATGCATTTTACCAAGTATATTGATAAAAGCATGTTACAATAAATTCCCTAGGAAATAGCATACTTTGGAGACCCTAGAGACAACAAATTATCCTAGAAATCTTACAAAAGTAATATGAAATAAAACAGCAAAAATGATGCACGAAAATTACATAGAAATTAGAAAAACATGACTTTCTTGAAAGAACATGACTTTCTTCAAGTCTCTTCATACTTCAGCAAAGTTATTAGGCCCAATTCAAGCTTCTTAGCTTTGGCACGAGTTAGAGGTCTATCCAAAGTGGTATTCTTGTCTTGTGTTGGTTTTGGGCTTGCCAATTTTACATCACTGCCCTCTCTACCTCTTCTAAATTGATGTATTTTTCGACCAACTGAAGTAATGCCTAAAGGGTCTCGAGTGGATTCCATGTCACATTTTCCTTAAATCTCCCTCTTTGCAACCCGACTATCAATGTGTGCATAACAACCTCATCCTTGAGGTCTATGACCTATAAGGATAGTGTAGTGAATCTATGAATATATTCTCTCAAGGTTTCTCTTTCTTCTTAGCGAATATTTGCTAGGATTGTAAAGGTTTTTTGTAGAGCTATACTGGTTAAGAATCTAGTGGTGAATAACTCATAATTATTCAAAGCTAGATATTGACGACGAAAGGAGGTTGTTAAACCATTGTAGGGTAGTTTTTCTAATCGTGGTTGGGAATGTCTGACACTTAATATTGTCTTCTATTCTTGAGATTAGCATGACAATTTCAAAGCTACACATATGCTCTACAGGATCTATGGATCCATAATATATGTCTAAGGTCGGTTGCTTGAAGTGGGCTAGGAGAGGATATAACATAATGTTGGGGGTAAAAGGGTGTTTGGCTTGCCTTGTTGATGTGTGGGGATTAGGTCTGCGATTATCTTTATTGGTCAGTGATGGTTCTATCAGTTGGGTACTGTCTGCCTGGCTTGGGGCAATGTGCTCAAGGGAAAGTGGGATGGTGTGTTCTTTTCTATTTTGGGCTTGACTCCCATTCTTGGCTCGAAGTCTTTGGATTTCCCTTCTATCTTATAGCCTCTGCTTTCTCATATCCTCTATCTCCTTTCTCATTGCTTCTAGTTGAGCCATCATGATGGATAGGTTAGCAGAATGTTGGTCAGCTAGGTTTGTTTATATCTGTTGGCCATCTTGGCTGCGTGGGTGTGGTTATGAAGGTGACTTAGGGGTAAAGTGTGCATTATTGGTCTTCCTTTCTGTGGGGTTTAGAAGCCTTGATCAACCATGACGATATGATCTAGAGGTCATGATCCATGCTCACTGCGGTAGTTGCTTGTAGGTGATTTCCTAAGTTTGGGTCGGACCTGGGTTGAATTGCAAAATAGAGAAAACCTGCAAACACAGATAGGTCGGGTCGTATATCAAGACACCAACACACAAGTTAATTCCGATCTATAAGTAAGTGAAGTGTTAATATAACAATAAATACTTACCTTCCGATTGGTGCGACAACTCCTTTTGTATGCTTCTCTCAAAAAGGTTTTTTCATAATTCTATCCTGAATTCTTTATTGGGCTAGGCCCAATCAAGAGTTGGGTTTACTTGTTCATGGTCAATATCAACAAGCTTTAATAAATCAATGATTTCAAATCCTAAACCAAACCAAATCACACTAAATCGACAACAAAATTTTAGTTTATAATTTTCTCAAATTGATCAAGTTAATTTGGTATAGTTCTTAAACCAAATTGCATCGAACTAAATCTATGAAAACCCTAATAACACATGTAATGTAGGACCCACAAGTCACCAGAATGACATGTTCAGCAATTCTAGGCTTTCTTCTTCTTTCTGTTTTGTTTTGGCCAAAGCTTTTTGATTTTTATTTTTGACTCGAGAAGGAATAATTGACTCCATTGCCTCTTTTGTCCACTCCGCCCACTGAGAGCACAACATGTTACAAGTCTCAAGGGCTCAATTGTCAAAAGGTTATGAAATCTAAGAGATATGTCAGAGATATTGTCAGAGACATGGTATACTAAATGAGCATACGAAGATTCCTATACTGACACGTGGCATATTAGGTGTGTATGGTAACCGTTGATTACAGCCCTTGACTAGAAAATTGGTGTTCTAAAATTGGTAATACTTGGTGAACACTTACGGCCCCCGTTTGGTAGGACCACGCAAAAGTGAAAGGAAAAAGTAATTCATCAATAAACATGATTGGTAGGGTTATGGAAAGGAAACGAGGATTGCATAAGGAAACTCTTTTCCACTAAAATTAACTTTTTGATTTCCTTCACACAACTAAGGAATTTTAAAAATTCAATGGAATAGAGATTTTTGTTACAAAATTACCCGCAACAGTTCATCCTATTTTCAACTAAACACCACCCACAGCCACCGTTCAGGAACGGTTCTCCGCCGCTGCCACTGCCGTTATTCGCCATGAACCTTCATCCCTTAACATCTGGCTAGGGTTCGTCTCTCTCATCTGATCCTGGCTGTTTGGGAAGGCCATCCCTGACAAAGGACCGGGGTTGAACCACACCGTCGTTTGGTGCTGTCCTTCGCCGCCATCTTGTACTAGTGTTCGTCGAGTGAAAAAAACGAAATGACTGGAGTTTATATTGTCGATTCGCAAGGGCTAGAAGCAACACCGTTTGCAGTTGTAAACTTGAACCTCCTCCTTCCGCCATTTTCATGGCTTTGGCATTTTTAAAATGAAGCTTCCTCTGTTTGGAAGCTAGCGGATGGTGGCAAATTGCCACTGAGAAGATGAAGCTTCTCGACAAATTTTCTTATGTTTTATTTTATTTTTTAATTTATTGTAAAATATTAATTTTGATAATAAGAGTATTTTGATAATTTTAGTTATATCAAACAATGTTTTTTTCTTACCATTTCATATTAATTTCCAAGTTATAACAAAGATCATTCTATAAATAAAATTCTTAGCATTCTTTTTTTTCCTTTTCCTATTCCTATTCCTTTTCCCATTTCTTTTCTTGTACCAAACAGTTATTCATGTACATTATTTGTATACTTGCCCATTACCAATTTATTTGATTTTTTTTTAATTTTAATTTATTTAAAAAATAAAATTGTAAATGTACATATAATATATAATACATTTCTTCTAAAATTAATTGTGATTGCCGAGTTCATTCACCATTCCCCACAATTGACAACACCACTTGTTTTAGAAAAGTGACGTGGCAACAAACGTGATTGAGCTATGTTTTAATTGAAAAAAAAAAAAATTATTGTTGTTATAAATATTTTCATTTTTGGATGCCTATAGAATATTCTTTTAGGGTTTTACTTACTTTGTATATAAATACCCCTTATTAAATAAATAGACGAGAACTTTTAGAGACATTATACTTTCTCTCATTCTCTATATTTACTTTTTTACAATACGTTATCAATACCACACTCTACTCTTATCATCACTTTTTACCTAGTCCTCTCGGCAACGCTACCTCAACCTTTTACGTCTTTAACTTCAAATGAGGCCATCACTAAAAGACAAAAGAAGCTACGTAACCCCTGGCTATACAAGCTAGTCCAACCAAGCTTGCCGAGTCAAGTATCTTTGGCTATCACTTATCTTGATTACTCCAATCTAAAGATATGCTTTTCATCATCATTCATTAAACCTCTTGCTTCAATTGTTTAATTATTTTTGGAAAAATTATGTTTCCTTTGAAAAATTAAAAGAGATGTTACATTAGTATGTAGATTATTTAATATATTTGTTATTTAATATGCCTCATCCTGAAGTATGAAGGTAATTAATCTTTATCTTATGAGACAATTTAATTTTTTTTATACTTCTCATATAGAAGCATGAGAAAAATTTGAATCCTTTAATTTTTCTTACCCAAAAGTATGAGATAATTTAATTCTTTTAATTTGTCTCCTTCAGAAGTATGAGACAATTTAATTCATTTGATACACCCTCATCTAGAAGTATGAGGAATTTGTGGGAATCAAGCCCACGAGCTTATGATCCAACGTCAGACGTGCAACCACTACACCATGAATACATTAATGTTTTATGAACCGTTGGTTAATTACTTATTCAATAAAACTAATGGATTATTAGTTTAGTGCATTTTTTCTCTTATACTATAAGCCAAATTGAATTATGCTTATACGTAGTAATTTTTTCTCTTTTGTGGGAATGCTTATTGATATTGTCATTGTTACCTAATTAATTTTACATTTTTATAGTGCAAATATGTCAAATGTAGCAAAACTTGACTTCGTAGCATTGAACATCACTCGGACGAATTACTTATCTTGGGTATTAGATGCTGAAATCCATATAGATGCAAATGGTCTTGGTGACACAATCAAAGATCCAAACAAGATAAAGCGAAAGCAATGATCTTTCTGTGTCACCACCTCCACGAATGACTAAAGGATGAGTATGTTACAGTAAAAGACCCACTTGTCCTTTGGACTAGTCTTAAAGAAAGGTGTGACCATCAAAAAGCTGTGATTCTCCCAGTAGCTTGTTATGAATGGATGCACTTGTGCTTACAAGATTTTAAAACTATAAGTGAATACAATTCTATAATGTTTAGAATTAGCTCTAAATTAAAATTGTGTAGAGAAAAAAATTATTGATGGAGATATGCTTGAAAAAAAAAACATTCTCTACCTTTCATGCATCCAATGTGCTCTTACAACAATAATATCGAGAAAAAGGGTTTAAGAAATATTCTAAATTAATTTCTTGTCTCTTAGTTATTGAGCAAAATAATGAGCTATTGATGAAGAATCACGAGTCATGCCCAACTGGTAGTGTTCCATTCCTTGAAGTGAATGTAGCAAAATATGCCACCATACTTATGGGCAATCTCGTGGTCGTGGTCGTCGTCGTGGCCATGGACGTGAATAGTTTTGTGATGGTAATTCTCTTAATGCATATGCTCCCTCAAAGCGGAAAAATGCTATGAAAAATGTTGTAGCAAAAGGTGGGCAAGATAATAAGATTGTTGAGAATACATGCCACCACTGTGGAGGGAAATGTCATTGGTCTCGTACTTGTTGTACCCCAAAGCACCTTGTTGACCTTTATCAAGAATCCCTCAAAAATAAAGAAAAGAAAGTGGAGACAAACTTTGCATCTTATGATAATGATTTTGATTATGGACATATTAATGTCTCTAGTTTGGATGTTGCTAATTTCTTTGTTGACCCAGATGGAAGGATTAACCATTTAATTGGTGATGGAACAGTTAAAAAATAAACTTTTTGATGTTAATATATTTTATGTTTTATGTACTTTCCTTTTTTAGAACATTAAATGTTTTTATGGACTTTCATTAGACTTATTATGCTATGAATTTTTTTATGCACTCTCATATTTATTTATTCTTTTTTTATGTTTTTTGAAGAATGGCTATTTCGTTGGTTTTCGCCAACATGAATTATGAGAATATGTGCCTTTCGATTAGTACTACGACACAAAATCCTTAAGGATAAAAAATATTTTTTGAATTTGGTGATGCAAGAAGGAGATGCGAGTACTATATCTGGTAGTACAAAATTAATTGAAGGCTCTAGAAGAGCTAACATAATGTTACCAAGAGAAACAAAATTGCAAATTGAGAATGCATTATATTCCTCTAAGTGTCATAGAAACATATTAAGTTTCAAAGATATTTGTAAAAATGGATATCATATTGAGACAGCAAATGAAGGAACTAATAAGCATCTCTACCTTACGAGAATTATCTGAACAAAAGGAGTATCTTGGAGAGATTACCTTCATTTTATTCTGGTTTGTATTATATATATGTATGTATGTACACATATACATATGTATGTATGTACACTCATACATATGTATATATATATATATTAGTACAATTGAATCATATACCATGGTAAACCAGAAGTTTACGAATCATATACATTTCTTGTTTGGTATGACCAGTTAGGCTATCTTGAATCAATTATGATGCGAAGAATAATTAAAAATTCATGCGAACATGAATTGAAGAGCCAATAGATTCTTCAAATGGATAGATTTTCATGTGTTGCTTGTTCCTAAGAGAAATTAATTATTCGACTATCACCAGCAAAAGTTGGGAATGAACTTATCACCTTTTTGGAATGTATACAAGGTGATATTTGTGTGGGCCAATCCACCCACTATGTGGACCATTTAGATATTTTATAGTATTAATTGATGCATTAACTGGGTGGTCACATGTTTATTTATTATCAATTTGCAACCAGGCGTTTGCGAGATTGCTTGCTCAATTGATTTAATTAAGAGCACATTTTCCCGACTATTCAATTAAGAAAATATGCCTTAACAATGCTGGTGAATTTACATCCCAAGCTTTCAATAATTATTGTATGTCCATCGGGATTGAGGTTGAACATCTTGTAGCACATGTTCATACACAAAATGGACTTGTAGAATCATTTATCAAACATCTAAAACTAATTGCAAGACCATTGCTTATGAAAACAAAACCCCTAGTTTCCTCTTAGGGGCATGCAATCCTACAAGCGGCAACATTAATTCACATTAGGCCAACAAGTTACCATAAATTCTCCCCTTTGCAAATGGTTTTGGGTCAAGAACCTAATATCTCTCATCTAAGAATTTTTAGGTGTGCAGTTTATGTTCCAATATCTCTTCCACAACACACTAATATGGGACCCCAAAGAAGATTGGGAATATATGTTGGATATGAATCTCCATAAATAATAAGGTATCTTGAACCATCAATAGGAGATATATTCGCAGCTCAATTCGCTAATTGTCATTTTGATGAATTATTTTTCCTAACATTGGGAGAAAACAATAAGCAGTTGGAAAAGGAAATTACCTGGAATGAATTATCATTATCTTATCTTGATCCTCGCACAAAACAATGTAAACAAGAAGTTCAAAAGATAATTCAGTTGCAAAATTTAACAAATCAATTGCCAGATGCATTTACTGACCTAAAAAGTGTAACAAAATCTTACATTCCAGTCGTTAATGCTATAGTAAAAATTCATGTCCCTGTCGAACAATCAAAGTGTAAAACATGCACGAAGCGTGGAAGACCTATAAGTTCCAAAGACAAAAATCCTCGAAAAAAAATAATAATTAAAAGTCAAGATGACCTAACTGAAGATAGGGTAACTCTAGAAGAGTGCCTAGATGGAGGCTTAGAAGGCCTTCAGACATAATTAAAGTTTCTATTCCAGAAGTAACTCAGGTACTTAAACTTTGTGAAAATGACGAGATCTAAATAAATTATGTCATGAATGGAAAACAGTGGAACCGAAGTAAAGTCAACGTTGACAATAACGTTGCACACAATATAGCATATGATATATATGAAAATGAGGATCACGAACTAAAATCTGTTAATGAATGTCGACAAAGGAATGATTGGCCAAAGTGGAAAGACACAACGGAGGTAGAACTAAATGTGCTTGCAAAACAAAAAGTTTTTGGACCTGTAGTCCGTACAACTGAATGTGTAAAGCCAGTTGGATATAAATGGGTTTATGTGCGAAAACAATATGAAAATGGTAATAGCGTAAGATACAAAGCAAGACTTGTTGCCCAAGGATTTTTGCAAGTACCTGGCATTGATTTTGAAGAAACATACTCACTAGTGGTGGATGCAACTACCTTCCATTATCTCATTTGTCTAGCAATAAGGGAAGGCCTCAATTTGCGTCTAATGAATGTTGTTACAGTCTATATGAAACTGGCTCACTTGATAGTGACATCTATATGAAACTCCCTGAAGAATTTAACTTGCCTAAAAAATGCAATATAGGTTCTCGCGCAGAATACTCAATTAAATTGAATAAATCCTTATATAGATTAAAGTAATCTAAACGTATGTGGTATAACTGTCTTAGTAAATATTTATTGAATGAAGAATATAAAAATGATCCTATTTGTCCATGTATCTTCATAAAAGGATATGGAAATAAGTTTGTTATAATTGCAGTTTATGTTGATGACATAAATATTATTGGGACTCCCGAAGAGCTCCCAAAGGATATGGATTGCTTAAAGAAAGAATCTGAAATGAAAGATTTGGGGAAGACCAAATTTTGTCTTGGTCTACAAATTGAGCAACTAGAAAATGAAATTTTGGTGCATCAAGAAGCCTATATAGCCAAAGTGCTAAAGAGGTTCTATATGGACAAAGCACATCCATTGTGCACCCCAATGGTTGTCAAGTCACTTGAAGTGAATAAAGATCCTTTCAAGCCTAGAGAAAAGGATGAAGAACTACTTGATTCCGAAATACCATATCTTAGTGCAATTGGAGCACTATTGTATCTTGCTAGTCATACACGACCAGATATATCATTTGCTGTTAATCTACTAGCAAGATTTACTTCTTCACCTACATGAAGACACTGAATTGGGGTTAAGCATATATTTTGCTACCTTAAAGGCACCATGGATATGGGTTTATTTTTCTCGAATGTATCCAAGTCAAATTTGATTGGTTACGCCAATGCAGGATATTTGTCTAAACCCCATAATAGTCGATCACAAACTGGTTATGTGTTTACATTTGGTGGCACAACCATTTAATGGCGATCTATGAAACAGACTATAACAACCACATCACCTAATCATGCTAAAATTATAGCATTACATGAGGCAAGTCGAGAATGTGTATGGTTGAGAGTTGTGATTCAACACATACAAGAGACTTGTGGTTTACCTGGAGGAAAATTGATCCCAGTGGTCTTATATGAAAATAATATTGCATGCGTTATCCAAGTAAAGGAAGGCTATATTAAAAGTTATACATTAAAGGTGATAGGATAAAACATATATCACCAAAATTCTTCTTCACTCATGAGCTTCAAAAGAATGGTGATATAGACATTCAACAAATCCGTTCATGTGATAACCTAGTAGATTTGTTCACCATAGCACTTCCTACTGCATCATTTGAAAAGCTTGCACATGGTATTGGCTTTTGTCGACTCAATGATCTCAACTGATATATGCACTGGACTCTTTTTCCCTTAACCATGTTTTTTCCCATTGGGTTTTCTTGCTAAGGTTTTTAATGAGGCAAATTTGATTGTGTATACAAAGAATTGTGTACTCTTTTTTTCTCATTAGGTTTTTATCCCACAGGGTTTTTCCTAGTAAGAATTTTAACGAGGCACATTTTTTGGTAATGAGCATCCGAAGGAGGAGTATTATAAATATTTTGATTTTTGGATGCCCATGGAATATTCTCCTAAGGTTTCACTTACTTTATATATAAATACCCCCTTAGTGAATGAATAGCTAGAACTTTTGGAGGCATTATACTTTCTCTCGTTCTCTGTATCTACCTTTTCACAATAATTGTCTCAATTGTTGTTTTATTTTCTATCTTAATGTATTTATATTGGTTAGTAATATATATAATTGTAGAGTTAAAATATTATTTTGTAATCTCAAAACTAATCAAAGACAATAAATTATGAGATAAGACAAAAAGTGGGGCAGTTAATTTTGTCCTTTTTTAATAACCCTTCATATCTATGTTACTTCAAGACATTCTTTTGTTACGTTTGGATCATTTGCTTAAAATAAAATGAGGGGAAAAAATAAGAAATAAATGAGAGAAGAATATATTCAATAACTTAATGTATACATTTGAATTATTATTTTTAAAGTTATTGAATAACCTACATTCTAGTTATATATAATAAAATCGTCTACCTACCGTATAAGTTGTTTTAATTATACTGCCTGAACATTCATTATAAAAAAAAAATTATGTTGTCTAAAACAAGCAAGCCTATGACTATATAAGTATGGCACTACTCTATATATGCGAGAGCATTCGTTCAATAAAATACTAAATAACAAAAAGAGGAAAGGCCCTTTTACCCCCTGACACTTTCCAGAAAAACAAATACCCCCTGACACTTTAATATTCCCAAATTGGACCCCTACAAATGAAACGTTTCCCATATCGAACCCTCCATCCCCCTCCGTCACTGCCCCTTAACGGTTTTCGCCTACGTGGCACGTTAAGTGCCGACGTGGCCATTAAGGGTGATGTGGTGAAGAGGGAGCAGTTGATGTGGCAACACGGGTCCAAACGCAGCTTGGGATGTCATTTTGGGCATTAGGACAGCTTCCAAAACGCAGGTTGAATGGTGTCATTCTCGTGCTAGTGGCCTTTCTCCATTAATGTGTTCAACGATGTCTGAGATGCATCTTGTCTGAAAGCAGAAGCAAGAAGGTGAAGGAGTTCTCATCTAGTTCAAACATGGGTGGTGGATTTCAAGATGAACCATCACAATGGAGCAGTGGTCACCAAATTTCAACCCAAAAGTGCAAGGCTGGAATGTCTTCGGCTCCAACCTGTGGTCACAAGAAAAATGCAAAACTTCTAACTTCTAGAAGTGAACGTAATCCTGGGAATTTTTTTTGGAGATGTCCTCATTACTTAACTAACGATGATTGCAATTTCTTTCAATGGGCTGATGAACCTTCTTGTGAGCGGTGCAAGAAATTGACAAGGGTGAACCTAGGTTTGTTGAAGTCACGAAGAAAGCTGTTATTTTGGGTGAAGGTCCTTTCTGTGCTTCTAACTGTAAGTGGGATTGGGGCTAGGTTTATTATCCTCTCTATGGCTGAGTATGTTTGAGTGGAAATGGGGAAATGTGATGAGTGCATGTGTGTTGTTGTTGTGTTGCTGTTATGTCTTGTGATAGGTAAGTTGGACAAGCTTACTTAAGTAACAATGGAGATACAAATTTCGCCAGTGATGTAAACTTAAATGGATAATTGAAGAGAAGGTTAACAGATTTGTGTTAATGCACTAAAATTCATTTTGCAAGAATATATATGGAAATAATTTGTTGCAAGAACAAAACCCATAAACTGAGAAAAGTGAAGAATTGGAAAGCAGCCTCTGTTATTCATAATGGTGTGAATTTTCTTCACTCAAAATGAGAAACAACATAAGGAAAATGACAAAAAAATATGTAATCACAATGCAGCTTCAGTTATTTACTAACAACAAAAGAAAAAGACTAAAAATAAACAATCAAAAACAACAAAAGGACAATTTGTTTGACAAAATGGTTATGTTATTGACAATAGAGGTATTTGCCTAAAAAGTTGGACCATATGTTTGTACAAAAGACTATTACACTATATGTCTATACAAAAGATCCTGCTACATATGTTTGCACCATATTTGATTGGCCTTTGTAAGAGGTATATGCCCAAAATTTTTTTACAAAGAAACACTTAAACTAAGGGTGAGCAAAATTCAATTAACCGACCGAAACTGACCGAACTGAAAATAATCGGTTAGTGTCGGTCAGTTAGTATCAGTTTATTTGATCAGTTACGGTTTTAAAATTTGAAAAAATCGGTTAATGTCAATCAGTTTCAATTTTGTCTTTTTCCTAACAGATGAAAACTGAACCGGTCGGCTAAAACATTATAAACTTTAATGTTTTCATATACCATGTTAATTAGTAATTCAATTATTTTATTGATTGATTAAATCACTCAAATATTGTGTCATTTTGATATATAAAAATAATTATATATTACTAATTTGATATGTACTGTAGTCTTATGTAAATATATTTATTGAAAATAGTAATTTTCTAGTAAAGAAATTAAAAAAAATGTTACTTTTGTTATGTATAGACATTATTTATGTTAATTTTTCCTACTCCAAGCATTTGTGCATATGTTTGGAACTAAAAGAAGTTAGCTTCCATAAATAAATATCTTTATACATTTTTAGGTTTTCAAATTTATGTATTTTTATTTTTACTTATATGATTCTTAGTAAGATATCATAGATAATTAAAAAAATAATTTATTTTAACTTATCTAATAGCTAAATTCTTAATTTACGGTAAAACAATTAAATATATATTCGAAGTAGACACAACACTAAAATGGAAACAAAAGCTTTTTTCTTTAAAAAAATTGTTATTGTCGGTTAACTATTAACCGACTGAAACCGACTAAAATTGAACCGTCGGTTTTAAGGTATAGTCGGTCGGTTATCGGTTTGACAAAATTACACAATCGGTTAGTGTCTGTTGGTTAAAAATATAGTCAAAACCTACCGTAACCGACCGACGCTTACCCCTAACTTAAACACAATACTCAAAAATTCTCCAAAAGTTACACGAATGGTGTTGATACAGACTATCTATGCCGATTAGATGGCCCAACACCACTCCCCACATGTGTAGCACCAATAATGCTGCTCCTAGTGGATTCTTAAGAGGGTCCAACTACAACAGCATCAAGTTGTGACACACTTGTTTCATTGGCAGTAGTTTTCTTCTTGTTATTTTTGCTTGTAGAGGTTCCTTCACTCCTTGCACCCTAGAAAAAGTAAATACAAAATAAGCATTTAATCCAAAAGAAAACCCATACGAAGCATGTCCTAGGTAAATCAAACAAATTAGAACAAAACCTTTTGTCTGCTTGAACACTTTGAACTGTCAACCTACAAAAATAGCAAGAAGCCAATTAGCACTACAATGAGCATTAGAAACACAATTAAATCATATGGCAAGTCTTACATACCTTATCCTTTGGTAGACTCTTACAAGTGCGGGTATTATGGCCCTCAGCACCACACTTTCTACACTTGCTTGCACTCATTCTACTCTTCATTTTGTAGGGATTTTCCGCTTCATGTTGCTCTAGTTTCCTTTTTCCTTTTGGTCTTTCCACTGGCCTTGTAAATATTGGAGGCAATGGGGGATCTTGTTTTGTCTTCTCCCAGAGATTGTCACCATTGATTGGGTGAATGAAGTCCTCATAAGTCCGAAGGTACACATCCTTACTATAAAAAGTGGACACATAATCTTCAGGTTTGGCACACAGGTGAGTGAGTGCCGAAAATGCATGCTCACACAGGATTCCACACAGATCCCACTCCCTACATGTGCATGTCCTTTCCTTGACGTTAACGACATATTTTTCAGGCTGCTTAGCTACTTGGTAAATAGCTTCATCTGCATCTCCAGCCCATTTTGCAATCCACCACCTTGAATGAGTCTTTGCAAGTTTAAGCTTCCTTTGCGCACTTGGTGTAATTGGACCTTGATACTTGCTCATTTTTCTGCCTGCATTCAATTCTCCTTTTGGCAATGTAGTTCCTGATCTCCCCAAGCATGGAGATGATAGGCTTCCCCCTAAATGGAACCAAGGCATTGTTAGACTGCTCGCACATGTTGTTAGTGACGTTCTAGTTTTCGGGTAAGTTCGAAATGCAGCTCTAGTCCAGAACCTTGGAGGTATACCCGCCAAGAACTCCCATGCCTTTACGTTGAACTTTTTCAGTGCCTTCATCTTATCATTCAACTCCCGCATTGTTTTGGCCTTTGTAAGAGACCAAAACCTGTCTCTGTACTCACGTCCTTTTTGACTTTTAGCTAGGTTAGCCCATATGTGCCGAGCACAGTACCTATGGTCCACTTGAGGATAATTATTATCAAATATATGTTGCAGACCCTACAGTCAATCCGAAAACACATCAGTTGCAGTCAAATTAGCAGCACAAACATACGTATATGTGAACTACATATATGGTTATAAACTTCAAACAACATGCCAAAATATATCCACTTTGTATATGAACTTTACATTCCAAACAACATTGCTATTTTTAATACATTCAGCTTGTTGTATAATAGGCATAATAAGCATGCTAATGATAAACAAAATTTTCACCAAATAGCACCACGAACAGTATCAAAATTCAAACAACATAAAAGTTAAAGAGATCATACCTTTTGTCTATCCGATATGAAAGTCCATGTGGATAGTGCGTCTGCTCCAAGATCCTCAATTAACCTTTCAAGGAACCATGCCCAAGTTTCGGTGACTTCTTTTCTTACAACTGCTACAACAATAGGATACAGACCGTGGTCACCATCTTGGCCTACAACTGCCAGTAACTCACCCCCATAATATCCTTTCAAAAAACACCCATCCAATCTTATCACAGGTCTACACCCTTGTTGTCATCCCTTACGGCATGCATCAAAACAAATGTACACTCTGTCAAAGTGGGGCACCAACTCTAGGCCTACCATTGTAACACTCATTTTAACGGTTGATCTAGCATTTTTATCTAGCAACTCATGGCAATACTCCCACATTTTTCCATATTGTTCCTTCTCACTACCCTCCACAATCTCCTTTGCAATGTCCCAAGCTCTATATGCATTTTTAACATTAATATGTAACCTATATGTATTAACTATTGGTTCATCAAATCCTCCCTCTTGATGTTTGGATTGGTGCAGATGTAAGGAGCTATTTTGTTGCTAATCCATTTTGCAGATGCAACACCAATCTTCCCAATACAAGCACAGCTATGAGTGTTTTTAAATGTCTTTATTTGAAATGATTGAAGGTCCGTAGCCTAACTACATAAAATAAGCCAAGGACAAGGTGGCACACATGTAACCCTACACCTATTAGACTCATTTTTTGTGAAAATAACCTCCTTGCCCTCATGTATAGCATAATCCCTAACAGCTTCCCTGAACTGGTCTAAATTGGCAAACTCCATGCCAAGTTCAAACCTCACATGCCCATAACCCACATTAGGGTTAAATTGTGGTCACCTTGTCTTTTCCTTGCTCTCATCCTCAGACCCTTTAGGAGTGTGCAACTCCTAAGATAAGTACACATCATCTTCATAAGGGTTTATATATATCCCATCATCACCTATAGGGACCCTTAAGGAACCCGCTCCATGAACAGTATGACCAGTAGTTGTATCATTTCTTTCATTTCCTTCACCTAACTCCTCCTCAAGCCCTTCACTTTCATTTCCAGGGTTGCCTTCATCCATGCCTTCAACCATTGAAGGTCCTGTTGTTTTATTTTTGTCTTGTTACCTCTTTGCAGCATCACAGTTTTCATCCTTCGAATCAGAGTCCATTTCATGGGGATCAAATTTATAAGTCTCATCCTCTGCACTATCACATTCCTCAGAGGAACTATCAATGAAATGGTCAACACCTCCTCACTGTCATCACTTCCACTTCTAATATAGGTTTCATTCTCCAACACCTCAACTTCACTGTCAACGAATGTTGGTGTGTCAATAGGGTGCTCCACGTAAATATCTATCTCAGCTTGCCCTTTATATTTGCTAACCATTTCCATTGCATCATCATTAGTTATCAACATAACCAGTCCATTATCCATGTTTTGTCCAAGTAACACATAACTACATGATTCCTCAATAAACCAGCTATCACAGTCAGGCTGAACCTATCAGGATCAACATAGTCCACATGGTCCACCCAACCCCTAGGGATAAATCTGCCTCCATGGTGTATGCATAATGTGAAATACTCATCCATTATCCCTAATACAGTGGAGGAAATAATTAGCACACTCAACAACTAAATTAACATAGACCAGACATGTATGGGACCACACCACTACAGTGTCCTCACTATAGATAATAATGGGACCACAACACTATACTTTCCTTTCCTTTACAAACACTAAACAATTAGTCAATATACCATTTGGGCAGCAAAAACCATTTAAAAGCATTACATGGGACCACTTGACTTCGGACAATACCCTTTCACAACACATTCACCTACACAATCTCACAGTTACTGCACATTCACTCACACATATTGCTCAACACACACACATACACTTCATTTCCAACAAAACACATTAGTCAAGGGAATAGGAAGAATCTTACCTATAAAAAGTTGCAGAAGGTTGCAGAGAATCTTCTCAGTTCTGCAAATATTCTGCTATAGTAATGAATTGCTATTTGATGGAAGATTTGCACTGAATCTTCAAATTCTTCCCCTTTTTTTTTCGCACCTCCAAGTTTTTGCTTGAAACAATAGTAAACAACCTCAATGTTTCAATAAACTACTTTAAATTCGGACAAAAAAATGGTTATACGAAGGTTGAAGGTTCTCGAACACTCACCCTTCTTTCCCTCTTAGATGTTCACCCTACCCATCGAGAATGACGCCGTTATTTTGTTGAAATGAACCGCGCCCAACCCAAACAGCGTCATTGTAGGTTTTCACAGTGAAGAAAGGCACCCCACAGCAACGACGGCGTTTTAGTGTGTTTCTCTTAGTTGGGAGGAACGACGCCATTTCTCCTTTTGCCCTAATGCCCAAAACGACATCCCAAGCTGCGTTTGGACCTGCGCTGCCACATCAACCGCTCCCTCTTCGCCACATCAGCACTTAACGTGCCACATAGGCGAAAACTGTTAAGGGGCGGTGACGGAGGGGGACGGAGAGTTTGATATGGGAAACGTTTCATTTGTAGGGGTCCAATTTGGGAATATTAAAGTGTCAGGGGGTATTTATTTTTCTGGAAAGTGTCAGGGGGGTAAAAGGGCTTTTACTCTAACAAAAATAATATTTTAGTAATTTCCAAATATTTTCAATATTTATTTGTTGTCATTAGTTTATGTATTGTTGTTGTTAAACATAAAATTACATATGATTAAAATAACTAAAATGTTTTATTAATTGTAAATATTTTAATAAGTATTTCCATATATGTGCTACACTATTTATGTTAAATTATTTTTTATTACTAGGTTCAAATTACATCTTTTAAAAAATTATGCACAAATATTTTAGGAAACAATATATAGCATGTAAACACGTTATTTAATAATAAAGAAAAATAGGTATTGGAAACCATGGATTACCCTATATGATATTAATTATTCTCTCCTCATTAATAATGTGGGGTTAATTATAGATATTATTGTTTACCTAACTTCTCACATTTTTTTTTTCCATAGAAAAAAGGGATTGGACTTGCACTCAATGTACGAAAATATTAGAGTATTAATTTTAGAGAGTTATATTACTACGATAAATTTACTTTCATCTATTTTTCACATTTATTTTTATATATTTTGCACAGATATGAAAGAACATAAGAAAAGAATAAAAAAAAAAAAAGTATGAAAGAATATAAATTTTTAGTTTTCCCTTTTGCATTCTCATTATGTAATGTTCATTCTTTTAATATACCTCACGATTTGCAAGAAGACTAGATAATATATATATATATATATGTGTGTGTGTGTGTGTGTGTGTGTGTGCGCCTAAGGCATCTTCACACATCTTGACAATGAGGTTAATCATTCTTTAGCACAGGGGAGAGTAGTAAACATTAATTATTTTTTTAATAAATTTGAATTTAAAGTTTTGAATTCAAAATTTATAATTTAAAATATTTTTAAAATTCAATTTATTTTCTATCAAACTATACCATGCCTTACTAGTTAATTAGATATAATAATTTAATAGATAGAGTACATCACGATTAATTCTGTAATTAGATCTAATTAAGGTATTGACTTAAAAATAAAAGAATCACGCTTTGCATGCTTGCGAACAAAAATGATTTGTTTTAGTAAATAAAAAATATACGAAACCAAAGTCAAAACCAGCTTAGATTCTATATACTGTATAACCGACCCAAACACTAGTAGATAATTTAAAGATTTCGTCTAGATATTCCATAGTTAATTAATTACATTTATGTTTCTTCCCTACGTCTCATCAATTAAAGATTAATAATTCACTACATTCCAGCTCTCGTGCTCCTCATGCAAAGAAACAAAGGGGCACCTTGAAGGGATAATAATAATAATAATAATAATATTTTCCCTCCTCACACTATTACCAATTCGAAAAAGAACCCTAATGTTTTAAATTAGGCAAAATAAACTCTCACATTTTAAGCAAGAACAAAAGTGAACCTTATTAAAGTATTTTTTATCTATATGAAAATTTTACTTTTTTCTGAACTTGAAATGTGATGGTTCATTTTGTCTAATTTAAAATATGAATTTTTTTTTTTAAAATTAACGATAGTATAAAGAGACAAGAAATAATTTTCTCTAATAATAATAATAATAATAAGTTGTTCTTATTAAAAAGAAGAAAAGCTTTGAGAGAAGGTAAGAAAAAATTTGTCCTCAATAGCTTAGAAGTTATTTAATTTGACTAGGATAATTCTTTGGTCTTCAGGTAGGTAATGAACAAATGGCCTTCTCTGATGTAAACAGACATAGGTATATGTCCACGTCCTTGCTAGGCGTAGATCTGCAATTGGCAAAGAATTTATAGATCTATAGAGAGTTAGAGAGGTTTAGCAAAATCATATATTCTATGGCGGTTGTTTCACCATCAATTATGTCCCACTATAATTTTCTCTAACGAGTCTTCATTATAGACATGTGGCATATGCAAAATTACTTTTGTGAGGATTTCACCTAAATCCTCTTAAAATCTAGTGTTTTTCTTAGGAAGTTCGACATTAGGCGCCCAGATCACAATGCCTGTGCTAGGAAGCAAAATCGTGGAGTCTGTCTCTAGATATCTAGCATCGGCGCTGTAACACCTTATTTTAAGTTTCATAAATATGAAAACACCTTCCGTTGATCTCAATTCAATAGGGAAATTGAGAACTTGAAGTAAGGGTTTCAAGTGGACAGCTTCCAGACTTTGACAGATTATTGTCCTGTTTTGTAAAATATGGAAATGTGGTGTATAAATGCCCAAAAATCATGAAAAACTCCAGTTTACAAGTTTAAGAACATGTGGTAAAATTTTCATACAAAATCTCGTTGGTTTGATGGGTCAATTAAGCAAAGTTTGTGCACTGTCCTGTTTACCAGTAAAGATCCTGAGGGGTAACTTTGAAAAAATTTCTGTATTAATTGGCTAAGAAAAAAATCTTGAAAATTTGCAGGGATGAAATATAGTATTTCATGAGCTTGGAAGAATAATTTCATGTAATTATCTCGTGGTTTGAAGGTACTAGTAATTCATTATTTCAAATTGGCCAGAAAACAGAATTTTAGCACAAGGTACACTAGTCTATATTTATCATCTTTAGGAGTTACATGAGTACATAATATACATGGACTAAATATCCAATGAAAAGTGCTCTAGATATTATTCAAATTAAATCACATAATCCTCAAAAATTCATTACATAAAGGTCATCACTAATCAACACAGAAAACAGCCAGCATCCACATTCAATCTTGAGTTACCTCCTTGGGTTGTTCGCCTATATAAAGTCATCAACACTAATAATATGAGAAATCAATGATTTCCCAGTAGTTAGTCCATTCAAACAAGGTTAAAGGATGACATAAACTGAAAGTAAATTGAAGAAGTTACAAAGAAAGAGGCATAACCAAGCTTAGGGATTCTTATGGACAGCATACATGGGTTGGTGCTCCCTTTTTGGCACCACTGCTTGTTCATAGGATGAGGCATATTTAGTGCTCCCTTTTTGGCATTAACACCCATATGAGGCAGTGATACATCATTCTATCCATAGATGCAACTTTTGGTTCCATTTTGGCATACCCCTAACTCAAGGTTACAAAACTTTCTCCACACTCTTCCCATAACTTCTTGTGGATTTGCATACTTCCATCCAAGGAAGATATATGTGGCTGTTAGGTCTTATTTTAGTCACATTTCAGCCCCATATTTTCTTAGTTTAGTGGCACATTCTTAGACTATTTCATTTGATTTAAATCACTTTTTAGATTCTTGAGTTCATATGGATGATAATATAAATCGAGCTTAATTGCATGTTTTTAACTAACATTTATATTTTCACAAGTGATTACTTTCTATACCAAGAACAAGCATTGAAGAGCCGAGCTGAAAAATAAAGAATGGCAATTTTGCCAGTCCTTGCGTGGCCAGCTCTTCTAGAAAACAATGCTGCCAATTCTGCCATACCTCAATGCCGTGGATTCCTAGAACATTGTCATACAAAATTGAAGAATCCTAAGCTTGGAGGACTCTCTGGAAGCATGGTTCAAGTAGGATTAAAGTCTTGAAAATATAAATCCACTTAGTGTCCTAGTTAGAGTATGATTAGGAATGACTTGTACTTAGAGTTATAATTTAATTAAGAATCCTATGTTAAGTAGAACTAGGATTAGATATATTAAATAACCAAGTAGAGCTAAAAATTTGGAAGGAGAATCCTAAGCCAACTCCAATACTAAGAGAATTAATTTCCTTGTCAAAATAGGACAAATCAAGTGGCTAAGAAGAAGAGTTGGAGCTGGAAAAGAATTCTGCTTTTCAATTGCTGGAAGAGTCCAAGGCTGAATAGGATTAGGATTTAATTCTAGATATATATTTCAAGAAAGCACATCTAGAGAATACACACCACTACGCGAACATACAACCCATCCACGCAACACAAAACTGCTGAAGACGCCACACACCAAGAGCTGAAGTCATCCTTTGCTGCTTGTCCCTTTTGCCGAAACTAATATTTTCTCTTTTGTTTATTTTTGTTCAAAGTGACCATGCTTTCAGTCCAGAATTTTGTTGGATCTGTTAGCATGGTAGCTTAATTTCTTTTATGCTTAGCTAGACATATCTAAGCCATAATACCAAGTTTGTGAGACAAGATTATGGTTTGAATATTTGATAAATTGATTTTGAGTATTCTGAAATTATTTGACAACATTGTTATTGAATTATTTGGATTTGTTTGGAGTGATCAACCAACCTATTTGAATGACTCATATTGTTAGCCAATTGGTTAGGTCTGGAACCTTAATTAGTCGGCACAAGTAAAAACTAGTTAATCTTAGAATTGGATTAATTAGAATAATTTTCAGATCTGAATTACATAAAGCCGCTGGTGGACCTTTATGGTTTAGGTTAGATGATGTTTTCCATAATTCTTAATGCTCCAAGCCCGGTTAAATCTCATGCGCTAGTGTATTGAGGTTATTGTACTTGGTAGGTTTTGAGCTCAGACGTTCTAGTTACAAAACAAACGGTCAAGGAAGATATGAAATTTTGTTGTACAAAGTTCTATAGTCTAGCTATTCGAAATTAATTTACCTACGTGTCAATGATCAAATTTGTGTGATCATGGTGAGGATATGTCGATGCTAAGCATGCCTTCTTAATTCTATTATTCAATCTATTCACTTTCCTTTACTTGTCTTTATTTTTCTTTACTCTCTTTTGTTTACTTGCTGCCCAGAATTTTAATTCAGCAATTACCTATCCAAACCCCCCCTTTTCCTTAAATTGTGTGATTGATATATTAGGTTAGTTAGTTATATTTTTCATTAGGTTATTCTCATAGTTAGTAGTGTGTTATTTCTTTTATTAGTAGTAGTTTATTACTTTCTTTTAAAGCAATCCTATTAGATTAAATACTCACTTCCTCTTGGGATCGATCCTACTTGTCCTATATTATATTATAATTTCAAGGGAGTAGTGAATTAATTTGTGAGTCTACAACATCTCTACAAATTTTGGTGCCGTTGCCGGGGAAGCAAAAAATTAATCTTTTAGGATTGTTAGTATTTTATGTGTTTTCTTTGTTTTGAATTTTATAGGTTTCATTGATTTATATTCTTAAGGAGTGGAAGAATAATTTCCAGCCGCTAAGACCAAACAGAATTGGAAGAAAGGTTCAACATCAACCCATTATTTGAACCTGACACTACATCTAAAAGGGAGATGGCAACCTTGAAACAGTTGGCAGAACCGGACCTAACAATTCAGCCATTGGCGATAACCTATCATGTCCTTACTGTGCCTTTGAAGCTCAATTCGGGATTCATCAACTTGCTACCCAAATTTCGTGGAAGGCCAAGAGAAGATCCATACCGCCATATCAATGAGTTTATGATCACTTGCTCAACCATTCAGCAAGAAGGAGTTACCGAAGACCAAGTGATGCTAAGAACATTCCCTTTCACATTGCAAGATGCAGCCAAAGATTGGTTGTACTATCTAATGCTTGGATCTATCACCTCATGGCAGCAATTACACAAGATGTTTCTGGAAAAAAAAAATTTCAGCATCTCGCATTGGATCAATTCGAAAAGAAATATATGGAATCAAGCAAATCAATGGTGAGACTTTGTATGAGTATTGGGAGCGCTTCAACAAATTGTGTGCATCATGTCCGAAGCACCAAATCAACAACCAACTTCTCATACAATATTTTTATGAGGGATTAACATCCCATGACCGATGAATGATCGATGTTGCAAGTGGTGGAGCCCTCGTAGGCAAAACACCTACACAAGCTCGAGCTCCAATTGACAACATGGCTCAAAATTCTCAACAATTTGGGGAAAAGAGTGGTTCTTTCTTGCACACTCTTAATGCCGCAAGCAGCCTTAATGCACAACTTACCCAGCTGCAAGCCATAATAAATCAAATGGTGATCGGTTCAGCTTCAACACCTGTTTGTGGTATATGCACAGCTCCAGGACATATGACTGATTCATGTCCTAATTTACAATAACAAGGAGAGGTGAATGCCATGTACAATAACAGAAGGTATGATCCCTTTGCTCTTACTTACAATGAGGGGTGGAGAGATCACCCAAATCTCAAATATGGGCCACCTAGAAATAATCCTCCAGGATTCGATCAAGTTCAATGCCCTCCACCACAAGTTCAAGCTGCTGATAAAACTCAGTTAATGATTGAGCAACTAATGAAGCAAATGGGCCCTATGCAAACTGAACTCAACAAGAATTTCACTGATATGCGACATGATCATGAAAATAAATTCCAAACTCTAGAAAGCCAAATCAAGCAGCTACACACTCGTGTCTCCAACAATGAAGTAACTCTTGGGAACCTTCAAGCTCAAATGAATAACAGGCTGCCTTCCCAACCATTTGCCAACCCTAAGGGAAGCGCGAATGCTATCATGACAAGAAGCGAGCATGAGCTGCACCCTAGCTCATCTACTATGGAACCAAGAGAGAGGGAAGATGAAAATAGGTACATTCCAAAGCCACCATTCCCTCAAAGGTTCAAGCAAAAGGAGCAACTGCAGCAGCCGCTGCCAGCACCTGAACAACTCCTGCAAAAAGCACAGAAACAAGGCAAATCTGGGTAGCTGCAAGAGCAATGCTGCCAGCTAGTTCTGGAAAGCAAAACAGCGAAATAAGATGTCATTCCAGCAGCAGAAAAAGGAAGAAACAAAGCTGGAAAAATTTGGAGAAAATAGGTACACTTCGAAGCCTCAATTCCCTCAAAGGTTCATGCAAAAGAAGCACCAAGTGGCCAATCAAGAAATTCTGGAAACATTCTGAAAAGTGGAGGTAAATATTCCTTTGCTAGATGTTATCAAGTAAGTTCCAAGGTACGCTAAATTTCTTAAAGAGCTTTGCACTTCTAAAAGAAAATTAATTGGCAATGAGAAAATTAGTGTAGGAGAAAATGTTTCTGCTATTTTTCAAAAGAAAATTTCCACAAAATGCCAAAATCCAGGGATGTTCACTATACCCTGTTAAATTAGCAATACTTCTTTTAGAAAAGCTATGATAGACCTAGGAGCTTCAATTAATGTCATGCCTAGAAATATCTATGAAAAATTGAACCTAGGAAAATTAAAGGAAAATGGCTTAATAATTCAACTTGCTGATAGAAGTAATGTTTACCCAAGTGAAGTCATAGAAGATGTCCTTGTGCAAGTCAATGGATTAGTATTCCCTGCTGAGTTTTTATGGTTAGATATGGGAGATGAGGGTAAGCCAAGGGACATTCCATTACTTCTAGGGAGACCATTCTTAAAAACTTCAAAGACCAAAATTGATGTATACAATGGTAGTTTAACAATGGAATTTGATGGTGAGGTTATTAAATTTAATATTTTTGATGCCATTAGATACCGTGCTGATGTTAAGTACTTATATGCATTGGATGTTGTTGATGAAATTTCCCAAAATGATTATGAATTAGAAAAATCTGACAAGTTAGAAACTATCATTACTAAAAGCATGCTTGATAGGGAAGTAGCTGAAAAGGATTTTATGTTGCATGATGCTTTGGTGGATACAATATTTGCATTGAATTCCTCACATCAAGTGCATGAGAAATCATATTTACCCCTCCCTGCACCACATGTTAAAAGTGTTTCATCACATGTTTCACCTCCTACACTAGACTTAAAACCTTTACCTGAAAATTTAAAGTATGTGTACTTAGGGGAACAAGAAACATTACCTATGATAATTTCAAATTCCTTGACCAAACTATAGGAGGAAAAATTAGTTAGAGTCCTTAGGGAACATAAGGAACCTATTGGGTGCACATTGTCTGACATAAAAGGTTTAAATCCTACATTATACACCTATAAGATAGCTCTAGAACCTAATGCAAACCCTAAGAGTGAATCAAAAGCATGCCATGATGCTAAGTTAACTAGGAAAGAATTTCATATAGGCGAAAAGGTGCTGCTATATAATTCAAAACTGAAGTTGTTTCTTGGAAAACTTAAGTCAAGGTGGCTTGGTCCTTTTGTTGTCACCCATGTCCATCCTCACGGTGCTGTAGAGATTAGGAGTCTTGACACTAACAAAATTTTGAAAGTGAATGGACACAGGTTAAAGCATTTTTATGAAGGTGATGCTATCCAGTGGTGGAAGGAATTCAGCTAGAAGATCCCTAAGCATGAAGAAGGTCAAACCAATGACATAAAAGAAAGGCGCTTCTTGGGAGGCAACCCATGTTAATTTCAAGGAAGTTTGGATTTTTAATTCTATCTATTTTTTATTTCTGCCATGTTTTGTTACTTTTATTTCTGTCAAATTTTCCATTTTAGTTTGTTTTTATTTTTTCTTTGCATTAGGGACAATGCAAAATTTAAGTGTGAGGGGGGGGGAATGGAAAATTCTGCAAGTTTGCATGACTTAACTACTCTCTACATCTGAATTTTTGCATCTTCTTCTTAGTTCTGCACTCAAGAGAAAACTAGAAAATCTCTTGAAAGTGTAGTTTTCATATCAAAACAAGAATAACCCATGACATAAGTGAATATGGTTGAGTGGACCCTAACTCAAAAGCTAAATCTCAAACCTATACATTGTATAATGTGATTGATCATGAGATCCAAGTGAGCTACTTGAGCCGAGTGAAAGTTGGGACATTCATGCCAACTTGAGAGTTCATATGATATTTTTTTTCATGTGTGTATTTTGTTCAATCTAGGATATAAACCTCTGAAATTTGCTCTAAGCCTTACCACATATTTAGAGTTATATCTGCATGCTTGAAAGTGATATGGGCACTTAGGTTTAACCAATTTAGCCTTTCACAGCCCACCTTGCATAATTTTCACTAGTTGACCACTTTTGAGCCTTAGCCTTTATTTCCTTCTTTTAAGCACATTATTAGCCATATACCATTCCTTTGATATATCCATATTTTGAACCCAACATTATGAAGGAATATGTGAATTTGAGACATCAAATTGTTGCCTAGTTAGTAACTAGGGAAGTGGGAAGAAAGAGCCTCAAAAGATGTGAAAATCTCCCAAAGCAAAGTGCAGAAAAATAAAAGAAAAAATTCTGGAAAAAAAATTTCTAGAAACAAATTCTGGAAAAAAGAAAAGAAATAAATCTGCAAGAAAAGCAAAAGCAAAAGAAGGAGAAAAAGAAGGGAGAAGCAAAATATATAGTTATGAGGCTTGATAATGGAAAGTGAGTGAGCTTGAAAAGAGTATGCTTTGAATTCACATAATCTCTTCTTGGTGTAGAGTAACCCTTGATTTCATCTTCATTAGTCCTTTCTTACCATACCTAAGCCCCATTACAACCAAGGAAAAGTCCTTTTGATTCAAGTATGCAATGTACTCTAAGAGGTGAAGGTAGGACTGAAAATCAAATTTTGGTAGCTCTTGCTTTATGATTATGAACTTGAGAGTGAATACCTTAAACCTAAACACTTGAGAGAATTGAGTGTAAACACATATATCCAGTGAGGATCATTCACATTATGCATTGTGAAATCTGAGATAGTGGTCCTTACTTAATGACATATCTACTTATGTTTGTGAGGTGATGACTTACTTGACATGGTGAATTACAATTCTCAGGAGAGTTTTCTTTGTTTGGTTCTTAGTTTGATCGAGGATGATCAAGAGTTTAAGTGTGAGGAAATTTGTTAGGTCTTATTTTAGTCACATTTCAGCCTCATATTTTCTTAGTATCCTAAGCCATCCAATACTACAACACAAAACTGCTGCTTTTCAATTGCTGGAAGAGTCCAAGGTTGAATAGGATTAGGATTTAATTCTAGATATATATTTCAAGAAGGTAGATCTGGAGAATACACACCACGACGCCAACACACAACCCATCTATGCAACACAAAACTGCTGAAGACGCCACACACCAAGAGCTGAAGTCATCCTTTGCTGCTTGTCCCTTTTGCCGAAACTAATATTTTCTCTTTTGTTTATTTTTGTTCAAAGTGACCATGCTTTCAGTCCAGAATTTTGCTGGATCTGTTAGCATGGTAGCTTAATTTCTTTTATGCTTAGCTAGACATATCTAAGCCATGATACCAAGTTTGTGAGATAAGATTATGGTTTGAATGTTTGATAAATTGATTTTGAGTATTCTGAAATTATTTGACAGCATCGTTATTGAATCTATTTGGATTTGTTTGGAGTGATCAACTAACCTATTTGAATGACTCATATTGTTAGCCAATTGGTTAAGTCTGGAACCTTAATTAGTTGGGACAGTAACAACTAGTTAATCTTAGAATTGGATTGATTAGAATAATTTCATATCTGAATTACATAAAGCTGCTGGTGGACCTTTATGGTTTAGGTTAGATGATGTTTTCCATAAATCTTAATGCTCCAAGCTTGGTTAAATCTCATGCGATGGTGTATTGAGGTTATTGGACTTGGTAGGTTTTGTGCTCAGACGTTCTAGTTACAAAACAAACGGTAAGGGAAGATAGAAAATTTTGTCAAGTTCTACAGTCTAGCTGTTCGAAATTAATTTACCTACGTGCCAATGATCAAATTTGTGTGATCATGGTGAGGATATGTCGATGCTAAGTATGCCTTCTTAATTCTATTATTCAATCTAGTCACTTTCTTTTACTTGTCTTTATTTTTCTTTACTCTCTTTTGTTTACTTGCTGCCCAGAATTTTAATTCAGCAATTACCTATCCAAACCCCCCCTTTTTCCTTAAACTGTGTGATAGTTAGTTATATTTTCCATTAGGTTATTCTCATAGTTAGTAGTGTGTTATTTCTTTTATTAGTAGTATTTTATTATTTTCTTTTAAAGCAATCCTATTAGATTAAATACTTGCTTCCTCATGGGATCGATCCTACTTGCCTTATATTATATTATAATTTCAAGGGAGTAGTGAATTAATTTATGAGTCTACGACAGCTCTATAGTGGCACCAAACCACCATAAAACAACCAACAAGCATCTATTCAAATACGCAAGATAACATTAAATTCCAATACACAAGTGACAAGAAATAACAACAGTAAGAAATGCAGAATTTTCAGCATATAAAGAAAACCACAACTTATGCTTGAATTAAACCAACTACCTTTTATCTTCAATTCCTTCTTAGATAACTCTAGGATTTCTCTTCTAGGGTCTCTATGGCAGCTTCCCCTTCTCTTTTGATGCTATGTAAATGGTTGATTCAAGTGGTTGAAGTGGCAAAAACACCAAGGCTTAACACACAAGCTTTTTCCTCTCTTTCTTCTTCTTCCTCTCTTACACGCCTTGCTCCTCTTCTCTCCCTTTTATTTTCTTTTCTTTCCCCCCTTGCAGCCCTTGCCTTGCCGCCTCCTCTTGGTCTAGAATCTTCTAAATTTTGCTTCATTTATTACTTGTATAAATATCATAGAAGTATGCATACAAGTCTTGACTAGTGTCACCATTCCATTGGTTGGCACTTTGACCAACTCAAAGCAAACCTTGGAGGCCTAGGGCAAGGTGAGTGGCGTGGAACTTAAGGGGATGGACTGCTGCCTTCTTGGTTCCCTTAGGGCTAGGTCCTTTTAGTGCAATTAGCTTAATCTAGTTCCCTCATTCCATTTCAACTAGTTGTTTCCTACTTTTGGTTATTTATGAATGTGCAACCACTTATCAAAATCTTGTTCAATTTGGTCCTTATGAATGAAATAACATAATTCTAATTAGACGTGTTCATGCAAAGTATTAAATTTCTACTTGTCACAAACATGCACATATGCTTGCTCACATGAAGTTGTAAATATGACTAATATAACAACATACATATAAGCCATTCAATTCAAAAGATTCAATTAGGGGATGCTTTGAACATGCATATAAGTATGGATGGTGCACATGTATCCCTTACATATTGCTCAATTAGGGGATGTTACAGGTGCCAACAAGACAACATCGACCATTAGGTGCAATTGCCCAACGCTGGGTCATACGCAACAAGATGTTCATCTTAGGTTGTTCAACACCCAGTGCTAGGGTTGCAACACCTAACCTTGGCACTACAAAAGAAGATAGTTTTCATTGTTTTTAGTTTCTTTTAGGCTAAATTACATGTAACCTTAGCCTATTGAATTTCCAACCTATTTATATCTAATGTATTATGTGGTTGTTGTAAATTGAAAAACCTAAAGAGTAAAAACAAAGGAGTTTTTAGACAGAGCTTTGACTAAGATTCTACTAAGAGGGTGAGAGTTTAATGAAAGTACAAATATATATGTCTTAGAGGCGTGAATAGGACACTTGGATAATTTTCGTAAAATAAAATTTTGTGTGTAAAATACAAAATCAATTACAATGAATTAAGCTTGATTTAAAACAGTTTAAGCTTGATTTCATATTTAGTAAAAATCTCAAAGTTATAAAATGTGATCTAATTGAATAATGCTCACACAAATGGTGAGTTGAAAATAAATGAGTGTTGAAAGTAAAAAGATAAGGGAAGAGAGATGGTATAACGATTTATAGTAGCTCAGTTACAAATAATAATAACCTATGTTCACTTCTCTCAAACACTTTTTAAAGAGTTTTTTTTATTATCTCCAACTGATTTGTAGGGCTCCACAACCTCTCACAGCTTCATAGTAACTTAGTCTAAGCTTGGTTTTCTAGGATTAACCAAGAACTTTTATAACAATTGCTAAGTCTCTCACAGATTATATCTACTCTCAACGGGTTATAACCATGAGTATTTAGGCCAGAAGTCTTTGCAAAAGTGATTACAAGAAAAGTAATGAAGCACAAATTCTAGTTACTATATCAAAAGATTTTTTTAATACACCAAAAAAATTATCCCGAGTAGAAGAGTTGGTTTATGAAGATGAATTAGAGAACTTGAAGAGTATTAGCAATGTAGTGCACACAAATTTCTTGGTCTTCATGTGTGAATCTTTCTACCTTTTATAGACATTTTAGATATGATTTTTTTTTTTTGGGGGGGGGGGGAGGATTTGAATATTCTGAACACTTTTTCCCTTGATCAGCCTTTTGTCTTGGAGAGCATGTGATGCCCTAGGTTGTGAAGATTAAGGTTGACTTTTCCCTTCTCTTTGTAGTCTAATAATGCCTTGTTCTTGTACAAGGGATAAAGGTGTAGCTTCATGCTTTCATGGTTCCATCGTTTCCTTTTTGTCCAGAAGTTCAAAGTGTATGCTATTGCTTTTTGATTTCTACGCTTCAGCCTTTTTGTTCGAATGAATAGACTTTGTAAACTTGTAAAAAAATTGTCCTTGTATTCTTGTCTTTTTAGTAACATTCAAACATGGCCCAACATTGCAAGGATGACCCACATAGTTTGAGAAGAGAGCTTACAGAGAGATAAAACACTACCAAACAAAAATGGGCTTTGGCCCAATGTATATATTATTTAAAAGATAAAATGCTAGCTGCCAAACTAGGTTCAGAAAAGTTGTTCTTCCTAAATGAGCTATATCAAAGATAAGTTGACTTTTGTGAAATGCCAAAATGGATAGATAAGCTTGGTTCCTACAATTCACTAATTTCCTCTAAATCAAGTAATCTAGTTTGCTTATTGTAGACTCTATAAGCTTTTACTAATTAAGGAGTAGCTTAAAAATATATCTTCATCCGATTTAGCATCGAACTTGCCCAATGCATTTTTGTCATTGCTGTAAATGTAGCAAGCACAACCAAAGGCATAAAAATAACTTACATAAGGCTTTCTTCCCTTCCATAGCTCATATGGAGTTTTCTTTAAAATTAGTCTAATCAAACAACGGTTTAAAATATAGCAAGTTGTATTTCATAGCTAAATGTTTCGCAACATTGTTTTCATAAAGCATGGTTCTACTCATTTTAACCAAAGTTTTATTTTTCCTTCCAACAAACCCATTTTGTTGAAGTGTTCTAGGAGATAAGAAATTGTGGTAGATTCTATGATTTTCACAGAAATCTTTAAAAGCTTGATTTTCAAATTCACCACCATGATCACTCCTAATAGAACAAATTTTCAAATCGTTTTCATTTTAAACTCTTTGAAAACTTAAAAAGTTTCTTCCTCATGAGCCAAGAAGTGTACCCATGTAAATCTAGAATAACCATCAACAATAATAAAGCCATATCTCCTCCCTCCTATGTTCAAAGTTGACATAGGTCCAAATAAGTCCATGTGAAGGAGTTCAAGTGATCTTTTTGTAGAACGCTCCTTCTTATTTTTGAAAGAAAGCTTTGTTTGTTTTCTTTCAAAAAGTCTAAAGCACACTTGTACAGAGCTTCTTTCGAGTAGTAAGCCATGAGAACTCTAACCACAACCCTATCTAGATGTAGCGAAGAGTTTTGTAGAGGAAAAGACGGAAAATGAAAGAGGAAGATTGCATGTATTTGCTGTAGGATGAAAGGGGAGAGAGGGAGTGGGAGGATGAGGGTGAGAGCTGGAAAAGATGATAGAATTTTGAGTAAATAAGTAATTTGTTCTAGTCATTTTCTTGCCAAAAAAAAAAATGAAAGGGGAGTGGGAAAATTAAATCCCTAGTTATCAAGGTATATACATTTATGGGTTTCACGCATGCCTAAGGTGATAGGTTCTCTAGGGTATGTTTGGCTTCTCTCATGTTTACTTTTAAAATTTATTTGAAAGATACCGCAAAAGTGAGCTATAGCCTACAAAAGGAAGCCTAATTGTTTAAATTATCTATGAAAATAAGTCTAGATATATGATAGTATGGTACATTAATATTTTAATTGATATATAACATTTCCCAATATCTTCCATATTTGACAAAAAAGAAAGGTTAAGTTTTATTTGAACCAAGCAAATACTCTTATTATTATTTTTTTTTTTTTGCTGACATTCAGTAATAAATTTAATTGTTCAATCCTATATACATCCATATCTATGATATTCATTTCATTTCTGATATTAAAACATGCATTTAATGAAAAATAGTAATTTATCATAATTTCATGGAAATATTGAATGCTAAAACATATAACCGAATTATTGGCTTAACCTTTCTTTTTTGTCAAAATTAGAAAGGAAATATCAGGTATTTCAATTTGGAGGGAGAAGAGGATTGAACTTAGATACAAAAATCAACTCATCTATTTTATGGCAGGATCTTTATCGTTACGTCAAATCCTACTTCCCAAGATAGCATAACCTTTTTTTTTTGGTCATATATAAAACAGGGACACAAGTATTTTAATATTGCTTAAACTTTTAGGAAGGGACTGGGTTTGATTCCAAAATATGAAAATGCCAAAGCTTTATCTCTAGATGTTGTGCTACTACACCAACTCACATCCTCCCAGTATAGCTTAACTTGACAATGCATGGCAAGTACAATAGTATTTCTATTGAAGTTGATTCTTCTCAAAATGACATCCTTATTTCATGGTGGCCAATATAAAAGAGTAAGACCCAAATATTGCTACATGGGTCACTTATAGGTTCTGATAAAGAAACTTCAACAATAATTTCACAAAGGAAAAGGAAACTAAAAACTTATAGGTTCAATAATGAAATCACTCTTTAGTTGTTCTTTATTTTAAAGCCTTGATGTTAAATTTATTATGTTGAATGAATTGGATTATAAATTTAATAAGAGTAAAAGTGCTCTTTTATAAAAGGAAAATGTTGTGGATAGGATACTACAAAACACATGGGTCAGATGGGAATTAGTGGCCTAGTCAAGTGAGACTGAGGCAAGTGAAACGATCTTGAAATATCACAAAAAGGAGGTCATAAGCAATAGCTTCGACAGTCAACTTAGTATGAGATCAGATAGAAATGTGATTGATTAAGGGATAATTAATGCTTACCTTTCTCCATTTGAAGTCAATGTATTTATACTAGTCACTACTAGGTTTTGACTAGGCCTACTTCTAAATGGGCCTCAATGAGCTGAACATCATTTTTGCCCCATAAAGCTCGGGATTCAATCTATATTATCAATCCCCCCAATTTGTAAGTTAGTTTCTTGCCGAGCTTCGATACTTAAAATTTATCTCTTTCCTACTCACACTCGACTTGATTCTTGTATATGCCGTTTATTTTCTATTATCGAGCTATTTTAAGAGTCATGACACCATTTATTTTGTTAGAAAACTAATACTTCTCTGACCAAAGGACATGTATTTAATGTTTCGCATTGTCAAAACAGTCTCGTCTTTTGTATTATTAAGGCGTATGTTGGGCTTAAACTACTGGATTGCTCTCAATGGTTATTTGATCAATGTCGTTGAGGCTGGGGGGTTCTCTGATGGTAAAAATATGGGTGATCCTCTATTCATTTTCACTTGCTAAGACTTTGAGTAGAGGTTGGAGCATTCGTTAGGAGACTTCAGAGTGTTGTTAGGGCAATTGCTTTCAGCAAAAGAACCCATTTGTGTTCCTATAGCTATTTTGTCTTCCAGGTTAATCTTCTTTCCTATTCACTTTTCTTTTCCTAAGGCTTGGTAGATTCTTGGTGCATTGTCCTTAGGTGTAGTCTTCTTCTTTTTTTTTTTTTTGTAGATTTGAACATTCTTGTTCTCTACATCTTAAGATATGGTTGAGGTCAAGGGAAAATCTCTTTCTAAAATGAAGAGGGGGTCAGAGAAAGAGATCTGTGAGTTTGTTGATTCTTTGTATGAGGAGGACTTTATTCTCTACAAGGAGGTAGATTCTTCGGATTTTGATAGTTTGAGTGATTCTTCAAGTGGGACTGCTAGTAGTGAGACTTTAGAAATCGTAGGGAGTGTCGGTGTCAATCCCAATGTAGGTCAATCTGATCCCCCATCTAGTTCCATTGTTAAGGTTCTCAATTCTGGGGAGTATTTACCAATTGGTCACAATGTAGGAGTCACTAGTGCCCTTCTTAGGCTAGCTTATGAGCAAGATCGCGTTTCTATAACGTACCCACCTGGTTTTTGTCGACATAACAACCTTGAAGTAGGGAATTCCCTTTTCGTCGAGGATTTAAAAGATGTTTTGCTAGTAGAGGATGTGAAGGCCAACACTTTTAAATTTTTCCGAGACAAGCATTTAGATGAGATCTTGGAGGCTCTTCTAGTTGCCACATAGCCTAATTCTTCTTTCTTTGTGGAGCTTAGTCCAATGGGGGTGCAGTATGTGAGGGTCGATATGGAGATAGGTCTTTTACTTTGAGCCTTTACTATACCTAGAGATGTGGTGTACAACTCCCCTTTACCAAGTTCAAGATTAAGATATTAGAGCACCTTTAGGTGGCACTAACCCAACTACACCCCAACGCTTGGGCTATGATCAAAGATTTCCAGAATTTGTGTATAAATTTAGGTGAATTTCCTTGGTTAGACATATTATTTAATTTTTACTACTTGAAGAATACCAATAAAAGCGTCATGGGCTATCCCTATTTGTTGGCTTGCCCTAGCAAGGCCTTAATTGTTCTTGCCAAAAAGTCATCTAAGTTCTTCAAGAGGTGGTTTTTCCCGGTTAAGGAGCCACCACAAGGTTGGGCTTTCTTCCTAGACGAGGAAGCAAAACCTTAATTTCCTTTGCGATGGAGATGTTATCTTTACAAAATCCATGAAGTCCCTAAAGATGAGCTTGGTTTTGCAGCTAAACATTGGATAAAGCTTTTTCTGACCAAGACTTATAACAAGAAAAGAAAACTAGTATACTGAGTTATTAAAATCATCAGTGTGTGGGTTTGTTGTTTGTTTATTTTGCAATCCAAGCTATACTTTTATTCTTTGTGTTATTTTTATTTTTCTGACTTTGTTCCTTTTTCTTTCTAGATCAAAAGGAGATAGGTAAGCCTTAAGGAATTGATGCAATAGTTTGGTGTTGCCTTGAAAGACAAGAAGGGTAAAGAAAAGGTGGCTGAAGATTCCAATCATGCTCCCCCTCCTAAGAAGTCTAAGGTGGTTATGATAAAAGAGCCAACTTAAGAAACACGGCCAACTACTGAAGGCAAAAACAGGTGCTAGTATTGATCTTGATGTTGAGGTCATAACCGTGAGGCTCCACCATCCCCTTTAGATAGAGGAGCGGCCAGCATTTTTCATTCTATTCCTTCTGATACCCTAAGCATCCTAGCGGGGCAAAAACAATAACTCTTGCTTAGAGTTCCTATGCTAAATCTTTACCTCGTCAACCAGCCACATCGTTTGGTCAAGATGCCAATCACATCTCCTTTCCTCTTTTCCTTTTTGATGCCAAGCCTACACGAGGGGTGCCTGATCATCTTCATATTTCTATTTGGAATAACTAATTTGATAACACTCGAGTGGTTGATTGACACCTCACTTGCATCTTGGACTAATGTTCTTTAAGTGATGCCCCATCAACCACCATTCTTGAAGAAGTTATGGCTGGCTTGGGCTATAAACTTATGATGACTCGACACATACAACTTCGACTCCAATCTTTAAACACTAAATAGGAACAGTTGCAATAAAAAAAGTAAGAGGTGAATGATCATGCAACTCGCTCTAGCTCGGGTTAGGTTGAATCCAATGAGAAGTTGAAGCAGGAACTCGCGAAAGTAGAAAATGTCAAAAAGGAGTTGGCTACTACAAAAGACAAAGCAAGTACTGCCTCTCGTGTTGCCTAATGAGTTGAGGATGATCTTCGACAAGCCCAGCTACACATTGCAGAGTTGGAGGCTTCACTTGGGGAAGTTGTTGAGAATTCTAAGAAAAACGTTGACCTTGCTGCTTAGCAAGAAGAAGAAAGGGACCGGTAAGTGAAGCAAGGTTGTGGTATGAAAGAGAAGATAATGAATGCTATTAGAGAAAAACTTTTTAATACTTAAATGAATTCAGCCAAGGTTAGTTTTAGTAACTGCCTTGACTAGGTGCTCTTTTTCACCAAGTATTTAGATTGTTCGAAGTTTGAGCCAAAACTTCACTTCCTAAAGGTGGTTCGAGATAGTTGATTGGTGGATTCTCTTGACGATGAAAACAACAAAGACAATAAGTTTGAAATTTCTGATGATAATTAGGACTCCAAACTAAGTAACGAGGAAAATTCTTCGAGTCATCAGAAATCTTAATTCTAGGTTTATGTTGTTGTTGTTGTTATGTTGCTTGTTTCTCTTCTCTAATTTTTTTTTAATGGACTTGCTTTTGAAATTCTGTCTCCTTTTGTCCTTATTATTTTTTGCCTTTATATTTTAATGCTTCTTTTTTATAACTGTGTCGTGCTATCCGCTTTATATTTTAGCCTTATCAAGTCATTTGGAAATAAAGTTTGACTTTTTAAACTGCACTCTATTTTAGCTACTTGTTGAGCTAATTTTTTGTTGTTTTTGTTTGAGTTCTTAACCGGTCATTGTTGTTTCTTATAACCATTCTTTTATTTTTTTATATTTATTTTTTGTGGGATATATGAACTCTGACTCTTTATCGTAACCATCCATAGTTGCCTTAAACTTTCAAATAATATTTCTTTAAATGGGTTACATGCCATGTGTTCGGGATACCCTTCCCTTGAATGGTTATGATTTGATAGCCCATTTCCCAACACGTTTGCTATTACAAAAAGGCCCTCCTATGTCGGGCTTAACTTGCCTTCCCCTACTAGCTTTCGAGCTAATGGAATGTATCTTAACACAAGGTCTCTTAATTGGAACTTCGGAGCTCGAATACTTTGGTTATTATTCCTAGCCAAAATTCTTTTTGCTGAGAGCATTTGCACATATGCCTAATACATTTTTTCTTTTGCCAAGTCTAGGTTGGTGACAAGGTCGGTTCTATTTCTTTCTTCAAAATACACTCGCCTTCTCAATAAAGGTTCTCCAACTTCAACTGGTAGCATAGCTTTTGCCCCATAAGTTAGGCCAAAAGGTGTTTGCCTTGTGGTTGTGTGCGGAGTAGTTCGATAGGACCACAATACACATTGTAACTCTTCTGCCCAAAAGCTTTTCTTTTCTTCCAACCTCCTTTTCAGCCCTTTCAAAATAGCTTTATTAATAGCTTCAACGTGCCTATTTGCTTGTGGGTATTCTACTGAAACAAATATTAGCTTAATGTCTAGGTCAACACAAAAGGTCCTAAATCCTTAGTCTGCAAGTTGTCTACTATTGTCTATGATGATAGAATGTGGCACTCTGAACCTACATAGGATGTGATCAATGAAAATTTTTGTATGTGCTTCGAAATTATGATAGATAAAGCTTGTGCTTCTATTCATTTGGAGAAATAATCTATAGCTACTACTATAAAACGTCATTGTCCTAAAGCTAAGGGAAAAGGACCCAATATGTCTACTCCCCACTTGGAGAATGGCCAAGGTTTGTTTACATAATTCAACTCGGTGGTTGGGGTGTGGATTTGAGTTGTAAACCTTTGACATTTATCACACATTTTCACCATTTTCATGGTGTTTGCTTTTAAGGTCAACCAATAATAACCTAACCTTAATGCTTTAGCAGCCAAGTTGCTTGCCCCCTGTGCGATGTACACATATCCCTTTATACACTTCTTTCAAAACATACGCTACCTACTCAAGTGATAGACATTTAAGTAGAGGTTGGTAGTAACCTTGCCTATATAATTGTCCTTAATGTATACAGTAAAAAGGTGCCACTTGAGTTATTCTTTTTGCCTCTAGTTTGTTTGTCATTAGTTCTCCCTTCTCTAAGTACTAGATTATAAGTGTTCTCCAATTTTCTGATTCCACAATACTCATCGTCGTTACTAATATACTCTGTACTTTTATGGTCTCTTACACAAGGGAATGATGGTTTCCTATTGACCTAGTGCTTGCTAGTTTTGACAATAAGTCAACTCTCGTGTTCAGTTCTCTTGGGATATGGTTGACATTGTATTTGTCGAACTGTCAGTAGTTCTCTAGTTAAATCTAGATACTTCTACATATGGTCCTCCTTGGCTTGGAGTTACCCATTGATTTGGTTGGTTATTAATTAAGAGTCCAACTTGACCTTTATCCTTGTGGCCCCTATTTCCTTGGCCATTTTCAACCCACCAATCAAAGGTTTGTACTATGCTTGGTTGTTTGATGTTAGAAATTCAAATTTCAAAGCATACTCCAAGGTGACCACATCTAGTCCTTCAAGTATTATTCTTGCTCATGGTCCCTTCGAGTTTGACGTGTCATCAACATAAAGGATCCATGTTGACAATTTTTCCGTATGCTTTTCCTACTCTATGTTGTTTGATGTTTCTATCACAAATTATGTAATGAAGTTTGACAATGCTTGTGCTTTGATTGTTCTTCTTGGCTCATACATTATCTCATGTTTTGATAGCTCTATTATTATGATTTGTCCATCGCGATGTTGCCTTCTTCAACGAGGTCGAAAATATTTGACACTTTATTTTGTCTTCCACACTTGATATCAGCATTACATTTTCAAAACTATACACATGTTTTACATGGTTTGTTGTACCGTCATAGGATTCAATAATCGGTTGCTTGAAGTAAGGCAAAGGATATGACATTACTTTTGGAGTGAACGGATTCTTGATGTGCCTAGAAGGTCGAGGTGGTCGGGATACCTCCTTTGGTGTGGTGTCTAAAGGTCGGGGGTGGTTTGTTAATTTGGTGTTATTTGCTTTGCTTGAAGTGATGTATTTGGGTGAGTAGGATACTGTGCATTCAAAGGCCTCTCACATCTCAATGTGCATTTCCCTGTCCTCTCTCGATCTCTAGATTTCTACTTGGTCTATTTATCTCTAGTTTCTAAGTTCCACCATTTCTTAGGACATGTAATCCATTTGGGCTAGAAGAGTAGGGAGGTCGATATGAAGTTATTGGTCATTGGTTCTTGTTTAGTTTGTCAAGGTTATGGTGTGGGTATTTTGGTTTACCAACAGTTGTTTGTCTATTAGAACATCATGGGGATGGCTTGGTAACCTGATTGATGGAGGTTGATTTGGTGTGTTCAAGGTAAAGTGTTATCCGTTGTGTGCCCCTTTGTGGGGAGTTCTAAGATGTTGATTGGTCATAACTAATGAGATAGGTAAAAAGAGAGTGAGATATAAAGGTCGCGTGTTCGATCCATATTTACTGCACCAAATGTTGTGGACAAGATACAGAACACAAGAATCGGGTCGAATGGGAATTGGTTGGGCTTGATCAAGTGAGATCAAGGTGGATGAAACAATCTTGAAATATCACAGAAAGGAGGTAAGAAGCAATAGCTCCAACACTAAGTTAGTATGAAATTGGATAGAAATGTGATTGGTTGAGGGATAATTAATGCTTACCTTTCTCCATTTGAAGTTAGTGTATTTATACTAGTCACTAGACCTGCTTTTAGATGGGCCTCAATGGGCTAAACATCATTTCTGGCCTCTAAAGCTCAGGATTCGGTTTATTTACACACACACACACATATATATATATATATATATATATATTGAGGCAGTTAGCGAAAATATTTATTGTTTTAGGATTCTTTCTATTGAATTGTCTTATGATAATTTTAAATCTCGCTAGAACGAGTCTCGATCCTTTGAAATTGAGAAATTCAAAGCCATTTTGTACGTGAGAATTCCCAGTGCCACGGGAAGAGCAAGAACGGTTAAGCCCATTTTGATAATTTTTTATTGTATATAATATATATACATAAATAAGGTCTAAAACTCAAAATATAAAATGCAAGTATAAAATAAGAGGTTTGAGAATGGTTAATGATATCAAAAGTTAAATATTCAGATTAAAAATTTAAATATTAAATAATGAGAGAGAGAAAATATTAAGAGTGACTTTTAATGAAAAGAATAAAAGAAAGAAATTTAATCTTCACAAAAAATTTTAAAAAGTAAGAGTAATATTTTATTATCATTATTTGACAAATTTCAATATCACCTAACAAATACATTTCTCTAACTTTTATCACACAAACTTATCATTTTCTCTCCAAACTATTTTTAGCTCACTCATTCTCTTCTCTCTTCACCACTTCATCTTCATATTTTTTTAAAAGTACTAAACTATATAACAGTTAGGTTCTTTTTTCCAAATACATGCATTGTTTATAAAATATTATATTTGGTTTTATGCAAGAGTATCTACCTGTCACATTAAAAGTGAGAATAATAAAATAAAGAGCAATTACGGTTCCTTTCTCTTTCAATATATTTTTTTTCGTGAATTCAAACTCTTAACGTTGTATAAATCTCTCAAACATTAATCCCATTATTTATAGAATATTATTAACAATACTTATAATAGTTGTTATTGTTAAAAAAAAATCTTTCAAAATTAAAATTCTTTAAATCTTTTTTGACATCATTATGATAGATTAAATAAATTAACCATATTATTTATTAAAAATTAAATATTAAAATTACTTAGCTATATAATTGACAAATGATTTTATAGCTCAAAAATAAAAATAAAAAAACTAGAAAAAGAGAACTAATGAGTTGTGTTATACTATAACTTTCTAATAATTTTGTCAAAGCTATTGAAATTTTTGAGTCGCCTTATACTATACCTTTCTAACAATTTTGTCTGAGGTGTTGAAATTTTTAGACACAACCCTAAGAATTTCATTATTTTTTGATGCAAATTATTCAATTTACGCAAATACAATTTGAGTTTAAAATTTTTTTAACTAAATTTTAAAATAATTATATTCTCAAGATTTAAACTTAATAACTTTAATTTTAAAATTACTCAAAAATAATAAATTTTTTTAACCATTCCATTTACAAAAGTAACTAGTAAAACTATTTCAACAAAAGTAATTTGTTTTAAACTCAAAATTCTTTGACTCAAATTGTTTCTACTTAACCATCACTCAATTTATTTATTTCTTTTTTTTTTCTTCTGGTAATTTCTTCTCATAAGAATTTATCTCTAAAAAAATATCGCTTTTCAATTCAAACCGTACCAACAAAAGTACTCATGATTGTTCTGCTCAAAGTAGAATCTTTTTCTCGAATAATGTCCAATTTCTCATTATAATGGCTCTGTTTTATCCTCTTTGTCAACTTAGGTTTAGCTGCCTGCAGGCTATCAACAGAACAAACAAATGTCTCCTAGTTAAAAACCTTTGTATATAGCTCAGTACCCAAGTCTATTAGCCCAAATGGTTCTGCAAATTGTCAAGTTTGAATAACCTAATTTTATTCAGCAGAACATGGTTGATTTTGAAGTGCATGCTATTACTGTTTAAGCCATGCACTTTCGGCGGCAAAAACCCCCTAATCTATTAAGGTTCGAAATAATTTATAACCATGCCAACTCAACATCATGCTAAAGAATTAGCACGTTCACACTAGTGATTTTTCCAAGGTAACATGAAAACAAACAAACCTCTGACATACGCTTTTTAATGTGCTTCAATGCAATTGATAATATATTAGTAAAAACATTACTCGTCTATACAGTATATTGAGCTTCAAGATATTCTCGATCAAATGTCATAATTTGAAATATTTAAATTACACTTGTTAAAAAAATAAATAAATTATGATATTTTCTTAAATAAAATTATTCTCATTCTCAAAATAATACGAGAATACAAATAAAAAATTATTACCTACTTGTTAAAAAATTTAAACCTATTATCTCATTTTCTATCTCTTTGGATAAAAAATATAAATAAATTAATTTATAATAATATTGTATCACCTTTTTATATATTTTGATTAATTTATTATAATAAAATAATATATAAAACGTAATAGATGCCCTTGTTAAGTGTAGACCCGACCTTCTCTTTTTCTCTCTAAATACAATATTGAACTAAGCATCAGTATAGATCTCTGAAATGCTGGTCATCAGAGGCAGCCATACAAACAATTTCCTAATCATAGAGAATCAAATCTGAAAGAAAATCTGTCTCTTTGTCCTTCCCTTGTCCTGTGTGCCTCTCTCTCCTAATTGTTTGGTGAGATTTGTCTCTCTTCTCCTATCCGAATGAGCAGAAAGTGAATACAAAAGTGCAGCACAAATAACTCCTGTTCCCTTTTTTCTTTTAATTTTTTAATAATCTAACCATTAATAAAAACATATTGTCACGTTCAAAAAGGCAAGGCTGACTCATAATTTGCTTTCCCCCTTTCTTGAGTGTGATTTAAAACAATAATGTTTGTGTGCAGCTTCTAAAACAAGCTCACTGAGAGTGTAAGCAACATTAGAAACAGAAGCAGAGAAAAGATGGTTTGGTTGGCAGAGAGAAGCATGAGACCCACACAAACAACAAACACAGACAAGAAGGTCCCTTTGATTTCATATGTTTGTAAATTAAAGAGAGAGCGCATGGCATCTTCTCTTCTCATTTCTACCACTCTTTTCTCTTTTGTTTGTGGCTTTTCGCACTTTTGCCCCTATAATTATAGTTTAATTTTCAATGTTCCCCTTTGTTGTTGGTTAATTGAAATTTTGTTTGTCCTTTTAGAGTTCACAATATCATCTGGGTGTTAAGAAATACTCCTCTTTCTCAAATTTTTTTGTTTTTTAAAATTGTTCCCCATAAATTAAGAAATTATTAATTAGTATTATATTAACTATAATACCTTATTTAATTTTCTTTATTTATAGTATAATTAAGAAAGAAAATAAGTAAATTATTATTAATTATATATGTATATAAAAAATAAATTTTACATAATTTTAAAATTTAAAAAATACAATAATAATTTTGAGACAAATAAAATTTTAAAACTGTAAAAGATATGTGACGAAAAGAATAAAGTACATCTTAGAAGCTAGACTTTTTTACGACTTTTTAGTTGAATGAAAGAGACAATATTTCCGAGTACTCTGTATTTTTTTTTCCAAAACACTAGGTTCTTTTTCGGGTGTCAAAAACATAATACTGGGAATGATATTTGGTTTATCCAATGGGGTTGCAAAGTCTTGCATAACTCTTTTTGCAAATGTTGGAAATTGATAAAGTAACACTGGGAGAAGAGTTACAATTTGTAGCTATGAGAAATTTTAACTTAAATGAAAAAGTTTCAAAAATCTTTAAAGAGGAATAATAACAGTGATGGATTGAGAAATTATAAGATATAAGACAATATATAATACAAAATCATATATAATTTAGCATATAAAAAACCAAAACATATACTTCATATAGAATTTCTCTCATATTAACTGGTTTATTAAACGAAAAGCATCATATATATATATATATATATATATATATATATATATATTCTTATTTACAGAAAATTATCTCAATTAGATAATAAATTAAGCTTTGAAAGCTATTTATTTTTTCTTCTAAAAAATTTTAAACAATATATGCACATACACAAATTTAAAGGAAAAGAAATAGTATATTTAAAAAATCAGTACTTTTGAAACAAATTCTTCTTATTTTGTCTTGACTAATTTTCTTATTAAGTGACTAAATTCACTTAATTTCTAGAGGCTTTCGTACTCTTAATTTATGAAAAAGTATGGGATTCATATAACATGTAAATTTAATTATAAATTTGATAAGTTTTTTTATCCAAATAAGTAATACAATTTCTTTATCTTAATTTTAAGCAATTCAATCATTTTATTTATCAAAAAACTATAATTTTGTCTTCCATACTAACAATCTTCTAGTTCTGATTTTGGGAATTTTTTTTTTTTTTTACCATTAATCATTGATTTTTCAGCCAATTATTGTTAACCTAATTTTATCTAAAATTACCAATTATGTGTTAGCTTAAAGAAAAAAGTTGATTGAGTTACAAGACATTTTAAATCAAAAGTTATAAATTTCAAATCTTAAAATTACCCTTTTAAGTTGTTATTTACCACTTCTCTTTTTAATAAGTAGTCTTATACTCAAAATATTATATGAATATCATGAATATAAACTTTATCTAAAATTGCAATTAAACAAAAACAAACTAAAGAAAAATAAAGAAACAACAACAAATTGAAGAAAAACAATAAGGAGAGAACAAACCCAAATGAATCCCATTTTCACATTTTATGTGTGTGGCTAGTATCATTGTAGTGTAATTCTTAAATTTTATGTAACACGAGTTATTTGTACAAGCAACTCTAAAATATTACTTAATTTATTACTTAGTCTTTCTTAATTGTTTATTTATGAATTTTTATTTAAGTGTATTTTTATTGTTTCAAAATTAAAAATAAATTAAAAACTTTATAGAGTTGCACTAGTAGAATTAAACATTGTTTATTACAAGTAGAGGGTCTTTAATGCACACCAAAAGATTATAATTGAAGAGTTTATATTAGAAATAATTGATAAATGAAAAAAAAAAACAAGAAATTTAATTTTTTTGATTTACAACTATATATTTTTACTTTCTTAAAATACGAGAATAGGCAAGAAAATTGATTTTTACAACAAAAATACAGAGAGAGCTTAAAAAAAAAAAAGAAAATGAAATAAAAGTAGACCTTTGAATATGAGATTCGTATTGGTGCAAAAATGAGAATCTTCACAAATGCAAGGTCACCATTCTAAATAAATAATTTTTAATGAAAGAATAAATAAATAATTGGCGCTTATCATTGTGTCTGTTCTCTTCCTAGGGGTTCGTTAAAATTTCCTTGAAATAAAACCCAACAATACCTCCCCTCTCCGCCCCGTTCCGACTGCGCAGTCCTTTCCTTAGGCCTTAGCCGGCAATTTATTTTCTTTTACATTAAACAATATATAATTCAAATTATTTAATAATACAAAGTTTGAGTGACCTATAAAAAACTTAAAAATTTGAACTTACAAAAAAGAAAAAGATAACATAATTAAAATAATTTATTCTTTTTAATCCACTGTAGACAACATTATTTCTTTCACAAATAATGTCATATCTTGTCCCACTAAAATTTAATTAGTTAAAAAATTTATTTTTAATAGTTTAATAACACTTGTAGTATTTTTAAATTGTGATCAATTGAATTTTTGGTCTTTGATTACAGATATTTGTAAAATATAAATTTATTATCAGATTTCTTAACTTATAACTAATTCAATTAAGTTAATTAAAAAATTTAAATAAAAATAAAATTCTTCTAAAAATATTTTTTTACATATATATGATATGATACTATTTAAACAGTGAAAACTTTAAAGTTTAATTTTTTATGAAACATAAAAAAGGTTTTGAATATGAGGTATATATTATACAATATCGAATATTCAAACTAAATAATATTTTTATATTTAATAATTGTTATATTATCAATAGAAAATCTAAATTAAATCTATAACATAATTATATTTAGTTATTTACAAATCTAATTATCATTTCCTTGTCTCACTTCATACATAAAAATATAATTTTATCTAAATTAAATCCTTCTAAACTTTAATATTACTTATATAAATTTTTTTAATTTAATAATTATTTGATTTATAGATAAATAATAAATGTAATTGTAATCTAAGAATTTGGAACAAATGAAAAGTAAATAAACCAACCTTAAAATTGGAAACACTCCTGAACAATAAGAAAAAGGAAATGACAAATGTCTCACACCAGATTTTTGTTAAGTTACAGCCTGTTTGGTATGCTTAAATTTCAGCTAAGGAATAGGAAAAAACATTCTATTCTTTCATAAAATTTGTTTGGTTAGCCAAAAGACAAAAAAAATCCTAATTGCTTTGCAATTCAAATTGCACTAATTTAGAGCAATTTTAATTCCTCAACTTACTTATAAAATTCTTCTCAATTTCATTAAAATATATTTTTAGTACAAATTTACCCTTAACACATTTTTATATTTTTAATCACTTGCCCCAAAAAGGATGTACTCCCTAACTCCATTCCTTAATAAATATTTTTAATTGCTATGGGTATTTTGGTAATTGTATATACTTAGTCTCCCATTTCTTCACATCTTTCCAAACAAGATTTTTTTAAGCAAATTTTCTTACATTCCTTTTTTTATTCTTATTCCCTCGCTCATTCTCTCTTTAACAATTCTTTGTAAAAGAAATAATTCTTTATACCAAATGGGCTGTTAGAATAGTTTCTGGTAATTAATTTATGAATTACTTGATATAAAATAAATTATTTGAATTATTGTTTAAGAAAAATTAAAATTAGCGGAAGCTCACTACTAAATCAGAAACCCAGCCGTTACTGCACTCCATCACTCATTTCAATTTCACAGTGTCGCAGTTCATTCCCGTTCTTCGCCTCTTAGAAAACACTAGCTTCAAATTTCACAGAGCTCTGCTCTCTTTTACTTAGGGTTAGGGTTTCTGCATTATCATGTGAAACCCTAGCTTCCGGTTCTTGAGGGTTCTTCACGATCAGTACAAGATCAAGCTCTTGCTGCAATGGGGAATTGTTGCAGATCCCCGGCCGCCGTGGCCAGGGAGGACGTGAAATCGAACTTTTCTGGTCACGATCACCACAAGCGAGACTCAAATGCCGGAAAGAAAGCTCCGATCACTGTCTTGTCTGACGTGCCGAAGGAGAATATAGAAGAGAAGTACTTGGTGGATCGGGAGCTTGGTCGCGGTGAGTTTGGGGTAACTTACCTTTGTATTGATCGCGAAACCAGGGAATTGTTGGCTTGCAAGAGCATTTCCAAGCGGAAGCTGAGGACTGCGGTGGACATTGAGGATGTAAGGCGCGAGGTGGCGATAATGAAGCACTTGCCCAAAAGTTCGAGCATCGTGAGCTTGAAGGAAGCTTGTGAAGATGACAATGCAGTGCATTTAGTGATGGAGTTGTGTGAAGGTGGTGAGCTGTTTGATCGGATTGTGGCACGCGGCCATTATACAGAGCGAGCTGCTGCAGCAGTCACAAGGACGATTGTGGAAGTTGTGCAGCTTTGTCACAAGCATGGGGTTATTCATAGGGACTTGAAACCGGAGAACTTTTTGTTTGCTAATAAGAAGGAGAATTCTCCCTTGAAGGCTATTGATTTTGGGCTGTCTATATTCTTCAAGCCAGGTAATACAAATTTGGTTGTTGCCCAATATGCTTTGAGTATGCTGTAGAAAGCAATTCTGTTTTGTTCTTGCTTTTTTGATTTTTGGGTGGAAACCAATTTTATGTGTGATGCGTATAAATCAGGATAGATGGATTCCAGACAATTTAGATATAGTATTAGACTAGACAACTAGTTGTTAATGAATGGATAAATTTTATTTCTATCAATTCGATTGTTCGATTATGCTGAATAGGGACTGCTTAATTTTGTGGGAAGGGATGATTACTTAAAGCTAGCTCTGTATTCATTGTTAACTCTTCTGCTTGATCTTTGATGAACTGGAATTTATTGCATACACATTTTTTTGAAGTTTGTAAATTTTGTTGTATGATTACTAATTTTTGTAGAATTATTCAATAAACAACTTTGTTGACGCTGCTACTCCTTAGCTTATGATCCTAATCCAGCATACTGATGCAACTAATATCTCGAAATTAGGAATCTATTCTGATACAATGCGAAGAAGAAAAGAAAAATTAAGTGGATGGAATTCTATTATGTAGAATATTGAAGCAAAATAGATGGGTATCCTTTGTGCACTGTGGTATAATATTGGCTGCTGAAATCAGTAAAATCAGAGGAGTAACATTATTCTTCTCTACGCCCAAGTGATTTTGTGCTAGGTGCTATGTAATTTTACTAAAAAACTTTGAATTGATATTCATCCAATTTTCTTGTCATGACTTATGAGTTATTCTGCCGATTTTTTTTATTTAATTTTTTTTTTTTTAAATTTCAGATATCTTTAAGATATTCAAGACAGTTTAAATGAAATGAAAAGTTGCACATGTACCTTATGAAATTTTTATTTCAGATTCAATTTATCTATAGACACCAGAAAGAGTGTTATGAATGTCAAGTAAACACTATAATTTAGAGATATTTTTTTTCTTTTTTGAAATTTGACCATGAAATTTATGCAAATTTAAAATTTTAAATCCGTAATCCAAGGGTGCACTCTTCGAAAAAAGATTTTTGGGCAAAATTTCTCTCAAAGTTTCTGTCAATTTGAATTAATGGGAGAAGCATACATAATGCCCTGCTCCGTATATAAAATAGATTTGATGTAAATATAGTAGTTTTTAGTAAGGAAATGGGAAAAAACTGCAACTGTGATATTCAGAAAAATCTAGCATGCAGACATAAAAAGAATAAAGTCACGTGCTCTATAACTGAAGCACATGGCAGATTCAATGGCATCTTATCCTTTTTTGATGGGAAGAAATTAGCAAAAAGTACTAATGCAGAAACCAAATGGCATCTTTTTTTCATACTCTGCATGTGACTGTAATTTACTTCAATGGTAATTGTTGTCTGAAATTGGGACACAGCTTTTGTAATTGTAAATGAAATACTTACTCCTGTTATGGTCCACTGTACTTGATGCTGGGTTATCTTTTTTGGTAAACAACAGTTGCCTTCTTATGAGAGCCAAACATAGATCTTTAGGTTGATTTAATACTACCCCCCCCCCCCCCCCCCCCCCCCCCCCCCCCCCCCCCCGGGTCATGGTTGTTATTTTGGTATCTGATGTCTATTGCATGCACATGTTTAAATCATTTTTCTATTCGTGCATGTTTTCTATAACGTTATTTATGTTTTAAATATTCAAATTTCAGGTGAGAGATTCTCTGAAATAGTTGGAAGTCCATATTATATGGCTCCAGAGGTGCTAAAGCGGAATTATGGGCCAGAAATAGATATATGGAGTGCAGGAGTAATTCTTTACATCTTATTGTGTGGGGTTCCCCCATTTTGGGCTGGTAATGTCCTCTCTTAGATTGTTGAGGGTGCTTGTTCCGCATGCCATCCTCTGTGTGTGTGCCTGAGATTTTGTTTTCTACTCCTGATTTCTATATCTTTTTCTGTACTCCTACACCATAGTGTTAAATGTTTCTTTTTCTTTTTCTATTCTCTTTTTTAGTTTGTCGGAGGTTCACATTGACTTACATTTGTACTAAAGGTTTCTAGGTGACAATCTTTTTGTGATATTATCTGTCCATATATATGTTGCTTTTCCCCTTTATTATTTCCTTGAACTTGGGTCTTATAATTTTTGCTTGTCAGTTGAAAATGTTTTATCTTGAGCTTATTTTAATGCAGAATCTGAACAAGGGGTTGCACAGGCTATTCTTCGTGGGCTTATAGATTTCAAGCGAGAACCTTGGCCTAGTATTTCAGAGAGTGCAAAAAGTCTTGTTAGGCAAATGTTAGAACCAGACCCCAAGCTTCGACTTACTGCCAAGCAAGTGATTGGTATGTTACATCTCTTTTTATCCTGATTCTGTTTTAATCTGACAGCTTAGCATTAAAAAACATATTTCTTTGCTGTTTTACAGGCTACTTCTGCATTTGCATTTGTATGGCAGCTGTTTTACATGCTAATTTTGCTTTAGAATAGGAGGTTCCTTTTTAGTGATACTGAATAGAAAATACTTAACTATAGTGACTAACTGACTGTTGATTTTAATGCATGTGCCAGAAGTGGGGGTTATAGTATTGGTATCTTCTTAGAAAGCAGTGCAGCTCAAAATTTTAAAATTTATTTTAATATAAAAGGTATCTGTTACCTACAATTTTAAATTCATCTTTTCATGTTTCTTTTGCTTATGAATTTCAATTAAAAACATAAAGCTGCTGTTGACTGCTATTTTGAATGTGATGTATTATATGTGATTTTTCATTTTTGGTTGGATCTATCTAAAATATATATGGATTAATTAGTAAAGTAAAAGGTGTGCATGTAAGGACTTTAGCATTAATAAATTGTCAGATATGTATTTCAATAATATCTGAATACTAAACATGCTATTATTTAAAGAGGAATTTCAAATTATAAATATTTTGGGTGATATGATATCATCATAGTAGGGCGATGTGCAGGTCCATGTACTTTAAATTTATGGCATGAGTATAATAATTCAGAAGTTATTTCAGTGAAACCAGAAAGAATGATTCTACAATCTCGCTTGTATGCCAATAGCATCTTGATACTTTTCAATACTTAAAGAGTAATTCAAAATTTCAAATATTTGTATACCATGATATCAACAGCCTAGAGTGCTATGATGATTCATGTCCTTGGAATAATTTAGAAGGTTTTTCAGTGAAGTTTCGATATAATAATGCTACAGTCATCCTGGGATGATTTGTATGAACTCGTTGAACGTTTACCATGCCAAGAGTCATGCATGTGTCTCTTGTTCTGAGAATGTCAAGTTTGTAGGGGACAGGTGAGGCTGGAGTTATGGCTAGGTTGTTTCCCAATCTCTTTGACAACATTTAATGTAGTATATCTCTCTAAAATTCATGTTACTTGATTGCCTATGACATATATTCATGGTGTTTATAATTTTACTATTTTCTCTGCTTGTAGAGCATCCATGGCTTCAAAATGCTAAGAAGGCTCCTAATGTCCCTCTTGGAGATGTTGTCAAGTCAAGGCTCAAGCAGTTCTCATTGATGAATAGATTCAAAAGAAAAGCTCTGAGGGTTGGCTCACTGCTTCTTCTGATATTTAGCCTTTGGTATTTAGTAGTATATTCCCTGCAAGACAGCTAAATTTTTGTACATTTTAAAATAGGTAATCGCTGATTTCTTATCCACTGAAGAAGTTGAAGACATTAAGGAAATGTTCAAGAAGATGGACTGTGACAATGACGGTATTGTTTCAATTGAAGAACTGAAGGCAGGATTTCGAAATTTTGGGTCCCAACTTGCTGAGTCTGAAGTTCAGATGCTTACTGAAGCTGTGAGTATGGTCACTTGTTTCTTTTTACCCTAATCTCTCTTGCATCAAGTGTCATATCTATGGTAAAAACATTTTTATATGAAATCATTGACTTAAAAACCATAGGATTCTGCCATGCTGGTTCATGAAAATGGGGGTTGAACAACATATAGTATTTTCACTTCTGATATTTTCAATACTTTAGTTTGATTGAGCTTGAATTTGAGGTTTTTTCTTGTAAGGTCAGGGCTTCTTTTGTTAGCCTTTCATTTGAGTTCATTGCAACTTTCTCTTGCTGTATAGTTCCCTGCCTTTGAGAGGGGTCTTTTTTCATGAACTATTGGGGTTCTGATACCTTTCTGAAAATGAAATTTCTTTGGAGCTTATTCTAGATACTTCTTGGACAGTTTATAATAATTTTGTTCTTGCAAATTCCTCTCTCCATATTAAGAGAATTCCCATGCTTTGTTTCTTTTGGTTTTTGATTGTGCCATTCATACTGACTGAGGTTCTTCTGAATGTTAATCTCATTAAAAAAGAAACTACTATGTTTTGGAATTTTAGGGGTACAACTGTCTTGTAGACCATATGACAGAAGTACTATAGTTTTGTGTCTTTGCTTTCCTTTCATGGCTTATCATCGTTTATTTGGAATCTTTACGCTGTTATATTTTTATTTCTTATATGTCTCAATTCTATATAATTTTTATAATTGAAGGGTACTAAAAAGATTGAAATTCCTGCAGTAAATGATTGTTGTTTGGTCTTTGAAGCACATGTTTGTTGGCAACAGGTAGATACCAATGGGAAGGGGACACTTGATTTAGGAGAATTTGTTGCTGTTTCCCTTCATCTAAAACGGATGGCTAATGATGAGCATCTTCACAAGGCCTTCTCCTATTTTGATAAAGACGGCAATGGTTACATTGAACCAGATGAGCTGCGGGATGCCTTGATGGAAGACGGAGCAGATGATTGTACAGATGTAGCTAATGATATTTTCCAGGAAGTAGACACAGACAAGGTGAAGATTTATTATATTTTAGTGTTCTGTAACTAATCTTGATTCTTGAATCTGATATACTCTGACAATATTATACCATTATAGGATGGACGTATCAGCTATGATGAATTTGTGGCAATGATGAAAACCGGCACAGATTGGAGAAAAGCATCCAGGCATTATTCGCGAGGGAGATTCAACAGCCTGAGCTTGAAGTTGATGAAAGATGGTTCTTTGAACTTAGGGAATGAGTAGTGGATTAAATGTGGCTGTTTTCAAACAAACAGTGTAATACTCCTCCAACATGCTGGACTCGCTTCTCTCTCTGTGATATGATTATTTGGTTGCCCTGTTAGATGGGGGGGGCCTTTTCTACCTGGTGCTATTCGAATGATGAAGGAAATGCATACACAGTATACACGCACTTGTTTTGTAAAACAGGGTGCCTTGGAGCCAATGGTGTGCCATGTAATATTCTCAGTCTTTTTAACCATTCCACTTTCTGTTCTTGTTAACAATGTTAAATTGAACTCTTTTAGTGCAGTCAATATGTTTGACAAAGAAATGGGAATGTCTTGTAGTTTTTATTCTGGACTATAATTTTGTCATTCAAACTAGTAGCTACTGCTCATCATATTTCCTAGAAAATGGATATTTGTTCCATGGAATCAGAAGGCACGTTGATTGGGGATTACTAAGGCCGACGGTTGTAGGGCCAGTTGTCCCACGTTCAGAGGGAAAAAATAAAAAATCACTTCATGTATACTCTATTTCAAATTAGGTGCCGGCACCCCCTTTGACAGAGGAGGGGGTAGGGGGTAGGGGGGTGCCCCTTCGCGATGTGGACCAATGAGCAACTGCCACCCTTTTTAACCATGCTAGTAATTACAAAAAATGACAGAAAAAGGACCTAGATTTTAGGAAAAATTGTAAACATTTACTAAAATTAATCAACAGAAAAGATTAGTGAAAATTAAGTGAGTCAATTAAAAGCAACCAGTCCCTGGAAACGACAATTATATATTAAGGGAAGGGTATGATGATCTTCCTCATCTATGATCACATTCTCCTATTCTCCATTGTTCATTGCGAAACCGATTGTAGTCGGCAACGGTTATTGAGCTGTATGTGGTTGGCCTGCACTTGTTGGGGTTTGACCATCGGGATGCCTTTCAAGTAATCGGATGTTTGTGTCTATCTATCTATATTGTCAAAATGACGGCATTCTTACTCATAGGATGGATTAACTACATAACTTTGCACTCATTACCTTAAATGATCAGCATTATTGTTTGATAGTAAATGTACAGGGTAGGTGTAAGTCTTGTCGATTGCTGTTATTGTTCTTTATATACATAAACATTTTTGTTTATTTGTCAAAACCAAATTTGAATGGAATCTAGGGATGACGACGTCACTCCAAACATCGACGAAGAGGAGCATTCTGAACACATTATTGGCCTTGACGATGAGTGGGTTGATTCGAACGAAGCAGAAGGAAAGCGTTCATGGAGTGGTTTCAAGGACATGTTGGACTTGACACCTGAGGAAATCCTAGAACTTGTGTTTGACAGTGAGGACAAAGCTTGTCAATTTTATTGGGCATATGCGAAGTGTCATGGTTTTGCTCCTCGGAAGGGTGAGGTGTCACAAAACTCTGAGGGGGAATTTGTAATGCACCAATTGGTATGCAACAGAGAAGGTTTGAGGGACAAGAAGCATCTAACAAGAGTGGGGTGATCAAGGAAGGCAAGGCCAATTACTAGAAGCAAGTGCAAGGCCAAATTTTGGGTCCATTTAGATAACAGAAAAACAAAATTGATGGTGTTTTCCTTTGAAGACCAGCATAATCATGAGCTAACACCTTCTGAATATGTTCACTTAATCCCTGCAAATCGAAGGTTGAGCGATGTAGATAAATCTCAGGTTGACAGCCTGCACCTATACAGCGTGAGAACATGCCACATAATGGGATTAATGCTGGGGCAGAAAGGAGGACACGATTAATTAGGATTTTTGTACAACCACATTGCTAAGAGGAAGCGAGAGAAGCTACAGGATGGTGATGCATACGCTACTATTGCTTACCTTCAAGGTAAAGTAAAGAACAAGGGGAATCTCTTTTGTAGGTACACCCAAACGAAGGATGGTTTACTTGGAAATTTGATGTGGTGTAATTGGATGAGTCGATTTGATTACAAGTGCTTTGGAGATGTAATTGAGTTTGACACCACATACAAAAAGAATAGGTACAATAGGCCATTGGTCATTTTTGCTAGGCTAAACCACCATGGTGAAACTGTAATATTTGGTGTTGCATTGGTGGTTGACGAGAAGTTATAGACATATACACGAGTATTGAAAAATTTTTCTGAAGCGATGTTCAACAAGCACGCAAGGGGTGTTGTCACAGATGGTGATGCTACAATGAGAGAAGCGATTAAAACTATGTTCCGAAATGCATCTCATTGACTATGTGCTTGGCATTTGCAACAAAACGCTATTGAAAATGTGAAGAATCGCAAATTCCTCGATGAATTCAACCATTTCATATACACCAACATGGTGGAAGAAGAGTGGGAAAACAAGTGGAGGAACATGGTTGATTAGTGTGGGGTGAATAACAATAAATGGGTGAGCAAGGTGTATAACACAAAAGAAATGTGGGCAGCTGTGTTTATGTGCGACAAGTTCTTTGCTGGTATCAGGACAACATCAATGTGCAAAGGTATCAACTTTTTTTGTAAAGAGATATGTGTAGGAGAAGAATAGCCTCTTTGACTGAGATGTGAAACAATATAGACACAATGAATTGACATCTGATTTCAAGACTATGTTTACCGAGCCAGTAATTAGTACTCCTCTATATAAGATTGAGCTTGGAGTTTCAAAGATTTATATGATGAGCAAGTTTTACGAGGTTAAGGAGGAAATCGAGCGGGTTGGTGCTCTCAATGTTGTTGAGAGAATGCAAGCTCGTAGCATCTCGAAGTTCAAGTTGAACATATTTGGGAAACCACAGATTGAGTACAGAGTAGTGTTGGACACACTATTGAATGAGTTTGAGCGTGATTGTCGACTCTTGGAAACTCGTGGTGTTCCCTACTGTAATATTTTCTGTGCGATGAGGCATGAGCACATGGACGTCACTCCAAGTTCTTTGATATGTAGACAGTGGACCAAGGCTACAAAGATTGATTGCAGAACATTCAGGGAGACCGATGGTGGTGATACAAAAAATTTGGTCATGCTGCATTTAGGTGCAATGTCTGTCGCTTGTAACAAGCTTTGTAGTTTGGCAAGTGAGAATGATGAGGATTTTTCGCACGTGGGGGGATGAAATTTACGAATTTATTAATTCAATGGAGATCAGTACGAGGAAAAAAAGCAGTAATGGTGACCAAGTAATTAGTGATCCAACGGTGGTGAAGATAGAAGGTGCTCCTCGAAAGAGAAGAGGTGGTATGAATGGAGGTATTGCTCCTAGTGCAAGCTCGCAGGTCACGTAAAGCGCTATTGTCCTCAAAACCAGAGGGAAGATAACCTGGCCAGCATTGAAGAAGGTATGACTGAACGTGAAACCCTTGGGATGGATAGAACTACAGATAACGTATGTTCAAATATTTATATACCCTGATTCTATAATTTTTTCATTAGATTTCATATAATACAGTTCTTGACCAATTATTATAAATAAATGAAAGAAGGTATTAAGTCATAGAAGTAAAAGATGAAAAGCTAAAAATAATGCTACAAGTGTGGCCTATTGGGACCAATGTTTTGTTTGTCTTGTTTGTTCATTAGATTAGTTGGCATAGCTTTACCCATAACCAATTCATACACGAGTAACTAGCCATATCCATAATATTTTAGATTAACCCACACTTGATTTTTACATGTTGAACCATATGTGAGTGGGTTCATTTGTCCTTGTTGACAATTATAATTTTTTTTTTTCAGAGCTAAAAACTCAAGTTGTGTTGTCTTATAGATTGCTGACACAAATCCAAGCCAACCCTCATCTAACACGAATCGGAATAATGTGGTCAACAAGGGTGAACATAACATAGACCACGGTGTGGGAGGGAAGAATAATGGAGGCAATATCATCGGTGAATGTGCACATACTTCCAATAGTCATGTTGTTCCATCATACCCCACAACCGGTCATTCACAACAATGTGCTCCGCTTGCTCTGTCGACCACTATGTTTCCCAGCGCCCAGGAGTGCCTTTTTTTGCCCCTGTGCCAATGTTCCATTCGGGTTTATGGTCTATTTGCTCAAGTAGGAAGGAAAGATGAATGATTTTGTGAATCGTTGATTTACAAGAAGTAGTACCGAGCACTGATGGTGAATACAAATTTGTTGTGGCATTTAAACAGAAAATAGATATCATATGATGATTAATGCTAAGGGAACATATCCTTACTGGTTGGCAATGTAGTTTTTAATTGTTTTTTCGTATGCGTCCCGGAACTTCATTTTTTATCTATTTCAGGTTAGGTAAATGGATTGTCGTTGGGTGAGAATGAAGACATAAAACAATAGAAGTGAAATTCTGTTGGTTAGGTTGGCGAAGCATTGATCATGGAAAAAAAAAAAAAAGGAGCAGCGACATGGAGGGATAAGGCAGACATAAAGCATTTTGGCTAGTACTATCATATGAACATGATATGAAAACTTTATTGTTTTGAATGTTTTCTATTGTTGGATTGTTGATATGTATTTATAGGCCTTCGAGGCAAACTTTTATTATTCATTATATCAAATGTGTGAAGTATGGGCTCTAATCAATCTTTAGAAGGGGATGCCTGTTTTATATGGCAATAGAATGTAGGTGGACCTACGTGTTGAATAGTTATGTGATGATTTTAAGGCAACTTCTGGTGGTATTAGTGATTGGATGTGTAGCAATGCATCTAGTGATGCAACTCCTTTACCGCTGTTTTTTTTTTTTTTTTTCTTTTGCATTCCTTTTCTCTACTTCAACTATTGTAGTATGTGAAGTTGTTCTCCATGGCTTCCCTGAACTCTACTAGTGGAGAACCAGGTTCTGTCTTTGAGCTCCATCAGCTATTGTGTAGTGGCTCTAGATTCTCTCTCGAACTTCGTAGTTATGGCAACTAAGAATCTCGAGTTCCATTAGCATCTACATATACTATCACCTTGTGGGATCCCTTTCCTAGAGTTCCAACTTGGCTTCATTCTTGATTCTTTCCAAAATGGAGTGAAATTTTCTTCATTTTAGTTGAAAGTACTTAAAGTATAGCATTTCCAACAGAGAAGTAGAATTTCCATTTTTGATAGGCTCAAATGAGAATGAAGTTTCTTATCCAGAGACAAACAAAAGTGGCCGCAAAATCAAATCCCCTGAGCCATGGCAGAGCAATTAAGGAATGTTAATTGGTGGGTAGTGGCCAAGATGAAGTTATGCTTAGTGTTATTTTTGGTACAGAGACATGGGCAGGCAGAGCCATGTCAATAGAGATGCCCAATACTATTAGTTCGTCCAACAATCAAAACAATATATGTTAGTATTTTCATCTTTCCTCATTTGTTTTTGAAGATGTTAGTAGGCCCTCAGAAGCTACCATGACTGATACAGGGGAAGGAACGGAAAAAGTGGTGCAGGAGTTAAATCACTTTGCTTTTTTGCTTATTCATCACTAGATTTTGTTTATTTATTGAAGAAAAGCTGATGTGGTGCAATTTCCTTTGTTGGATTTGTTTGAATGGTTCAGATTTATTCTACTACAATGAACAACTGGGAATTACTATTGTTGTATGTCCATATTCGGGATGGATGACAGCAAGAAAACTATCTATGCATGTACATTAGACCATTTATCCAAGTTCTAAAAAGTTAGGCATGACAATTCATAGGAAATGAGATAATCTCACAACAATGTAATTAATGCACAGGTTTGATGAGGGAAGGGACCAAGTAATGATTGAACAACTTGTCACAGCTTCTACAGTAACAGTTATAGAGTAGTGAAGACTTGCACAAATTGTCTCTTAAAGGGTATTATGGAATTACATGGTGTGATTAGACAAGACTCCTACAGTTTTAATAGAGTTGGGTGGAATACTTGCTCAACACATCCCGACCCTTGTTGTGGTCCATCAAACATACCTAACGTCCGCAACGCTTTTCCCACGATACACATGCCAAGGTTGGAATAATTGGCAAACACGAGCAGACCTTAATCAGGTAATCATTGCCATGACAATCGCTCGTTTGTTGATTAACCCATGCCCCACAATCAAGTGTGCATGACATGAGGGCATAGCTATATTCTTATCAGAGATCCTGATAATGAAGGGGAGCTCCCAATGCAAATGATCCATGCTTTTGCCTTACTAGAGTTGGAGGGTTCCATTGTTTGAAATTATGAAATAAAGTATACAAAGCCAAAACAATAATCAAGAAAAATACGCATATATACCACGTATATACTCAGAAGTTTAGAAGAATATATCCAATTTTGCATTGGGGATAATAAGAGCATAGTTGCATCCAATTTCATTGTGATTATTTCCCCTTTTCATGTTGTAAGCCATGGTTGCCCACGGGGACCTTCGAGTTGAGGTTCCAATATAGGAGGTTACTTTATTGCAAGAAATATAACACTTGGAATAAGTTTCAAGTGAGATTGTTTTGTTTTATGTTCTATGTTGTTTAATGCTTATGCCATTTTAAAATCAAAATAGGCGAACATCATTAGAAGATGCCACAATATGCAAAATCCAATACTTGTGCACGATCAATCACTCAACACCAATGAGGGTAGAAGTCTCAAATATTGCAATTGTTGTAAGAGAAGGTTTTGATGCAGTCATGCTTTCTAGAGAAACTACACATGGAAAGTGAGTTAACTGCTCTTTATTTGGTGACCTTGATTCTTAGATTCTTTTTTTTTTTAAATTAATTCAATGATTGATTAGATCAAATTACTTAGCCTCCCTTAAGATCAAGACAAGAAGGGACATTGAGTACGGGATGAGATTTAAGACGGTACCGAGACAATAGTAAATAAGATTAAGACGGAATGAGACAGGATACAAGGTTTCTAGGATGAAACTGCAATGGAATATTTTGTCCCGACAAAATTATGGGACAAGACTATGATAGTCAAAATTCTGACCCATAGTGTCCCATGCACACCCCTATTAGTATCACTTTATCCAAGCCTATCCACCTTTCTAAGAAGCATCAATAAAATAAGGAATGAGAGGCTAGATGGAGAGAAATACCATTCCTCGTAGATATGGATCTTGTACTTAAAATGACTATTTCAAGACCAACGTGGGGCAAGCAAAATTAAATAGAAGAGGAAAAATAGTGGCTATATATTTGATGGTGGACAAAGAGGTGAAGTGAGATTGAAACAATATGGTTTCATGGTCGGGAAGGAACTATCAAATTGTCCCTCGCTAAAACGACATCGTTGTATGCTGCTATCAAATCATTTGTTTTTATCACAATTTCAATTCAAATTGTTTTTTTATAGTTTTAATATTTGTTAAATTATGTATAAAAACTACCATAACATTGATCATATTAAAGATTTATTTTTATACAAATTTCTTTTAAACTTTAAATCTCACTTTAAAATCCAATAACTAAAAGTCCAACATCTAATATCTTGCATCATAGTTTTCTAAAGTTAAAACTCTCTCCACATCATTGTTAATTTCTCTCCCTCTATTATTTTCACCAACTGCTCTAGAAATGAGCTCAATTTTCATGTTTTAAAAGCTTGTATTTAGCCATGGCCAATTTTATGTTGCTATTTCAAGAGTGCAATGGAAGGAAGGGCTAAATATCCTGATTCATGACAAGGAAGGTCGTCCTTTGAGAAAGACAATAAACATGGTTTACAATGAGGTTTTCCAAAATATTTAGTAAGTGATCAATTTCATACTCTTTAAAAAAATTATTATTATTTTTTCTACAAATGATGTTTAGTTCATCAAAATGGAATTGCTTCTAAATCAGAAATTTTCTTACATTATAGGTTGGTGGTTGTGATGTACAAAGTATTGTTCACATCTTTTGAAAAATTTCCACAATTTTTTTTTCGTTGTTGTGACGATAAAGAGAAGCATAATGATAGATTATGAATGAAATACGAAAGGGGAAGTTTTTGCAGATAGCTGTATATTTTAGATTTTTATTGATTAATGTGTCAAATATTGTGATTAGAAACAATTTCCTATGTGTACACATCTTTGTGAAACATTATTTATCAAGTATTAACTCACATTTAATTAGTTTTGAGTGGATGAAAGGATTTGGATAGATAACCCAAGAGTTAAAGGCAGGAAAATTTTGTTGTCTTTTAATGTTCCATGCATCACAAAAGAGTAAGAAAAAAGCAAAAAAAAAAAAAAAATCATATCAAATTACATAGATAAGACAAGAGTAATGGCAAAACCAATGATGTATGGAGGCTAAGTTTTTTTTTTTTTGTTATTTATATTTACTGACTAATGATTTTTTTTTTTTGCTTTGAGTTACATTAAAATATTGAATAACATGAACCTAATTATTAAAAAAAAAAAAAATTACTCTCCCTGTTATTTTTCTTTACAACAAATCACATCACGTAAAAATGAGTAGCTAATCATAATTATCTTTATATTTGATGTGACAAATAATATACTTATTTATTTAATATTTAAATTTCTACATCGTTTTATTTTAAAAAGAACATATTCATCACTTTGTATTTACTTGATATTCTTTAAATATTAAAATTTTCACATTTTTTATTTTATGTGAAAATAAAATGGAGGATTTCGTTAACCAAATGAAACATCTTCCCACACACAAGCAAAAGGAAATGCTTGAGAGATTTCTCATGGAAATGAAAGAGGACAACGAAGCCATGGAAAAAGGCAAATTGGTGGAAACCATTGAGGAAGAATGTCAAAGTAAACCTGGACCTGCAAAAGAAGGAAGATCAAAAAGAAATGATTTTTCCACACTTGTGGGAAGAGAAAGTTCAAGAATGGGCACGGGTATGCTTAAAGGTGACAACTTTCATGGAGAAGCAGCCGCAGAGAGTAGTTTGGGTGACATGCAGACTGTTCACGGTGAAAAGGAAACAATTCCAGTGCTACCCGAGAGTGAATAAAATTTTTCTAAAATTGTAATTTTGTGTTTTTAGGGTCTTTGGTGTATTTTGTAGTAGATCCATTTTTCGAATTTAAAATAAGGATTATTTTATGAAGTTATCGTCTCTAGGGGTGAATAAGACGTGTTTATTCTTTATGAGTGAAGGATATTCTCCTTCATCAAGCATCTTAGCATTGATACATGCTAGACTTTACTGCTTTTTTGTCAATGGGTGACTGATTTTATTTTGCACTATGTTTGATTGTATAGCCCAAAGTTGGGAATTAAGTAATTTTTATTTTTTTTTCTACTGATTGTACCATGGATGTTTGTATAGAGTTTGTTTTCTTTTGTTTTCCTTTTTTAAAAATCTAATGTAGTATCATTGTTCTTGTTTGAGGTTAGAATATTCTGGAAGTATTGACATGTTTTCCATGTATGTATATATATATATATATATATAGTCAATTTACTTTTGCTATTCAGAAATATTACATCAACTTGATCATGCTTTGCATATTTCTTTGATTACTGATGTGCGAATTATAGGTGGAATAAAGTGCAAGCAAACACTATCAGTATAGCCAGCAAGTACTCCAAGGTTGTCGTACCCAAGGGATTGTGATTGATTACTAAAGTACAAGAACTCTAATAATGCTCATGCGATCAAAAGAGAGTGATAACAGCAAAATCACACAAAAGAAATTAGCATAACAGTAAATTGAAGTAGGAGTAGGAATATGAGTAGAAGAAATAAGAGATAAAGACCTAGGGATTCAGATTTCACCACAAGTCCTTGGTATAGATTTTCATGATTCAGTTATGACTTTCCACAATTATTAATTGCTAGCCAGGATTCCCTAATCTAATCAACCAGCCTTGGCGTGAGGTCGGATTGAATCTAATTATAATTACCAACCTTGCTACGGGCCAGTGTGATTTGTAGTAACCATAATTGCATTAAATTCCATGGACATCCCTTTCGGGTATTCTAGGGGATCTCCCTAGCTCCCTCATAACTACATAGGATTTTGAGTATAGACCGCCACAAAACCCTATGGATTTAACCCTCGTGGTCTAAGTTAACTAATCATCTTCAGAGTCATAGAAAACCCACAAGTTTCCCTCAACTAATTGGCCAGATCAATCAAGAGTGAAGTGCAGAAAATTAAACCTCAATTAAATAAAAGCTGGAATTGTCATAACATCATCAATCATGTCTATACAAGTACTTGGGCTACATCTTAACCCCTAGAGAAGAAATTAGTTACACATGATGATGGAAGAAAACATAATGATAAAATAAAGGAACATGGAAGATGGATGGGTGATGCCTTGCTTGCTTGCTTTGTGGACTCTTGGATGCGTTCTGGTTTGCTTCTCAGCCCTCCTTCCTATTTATAATACCTTCATTCCTAGTTAGACTCATTCTAGGACTCTAAGTTGAGTTATAATTCTTAGCTATAATGTAATCCTAATCATACTTTCATTAGGATTCTAATTACATTGCAATTACACAACTTTAATCCTACTTAATTAATAATTCTAGAGAGTCTTCTATGTCTTGGAGTCTTAATTATTGTAGGAAAAGGATTTATGGAAATCTAATTGGTTTATAACTCTTCAGATCTTCATCAGAAAATCTCCAGCTCGCCACTGCGAAGGACATTTTCATAATTTACTGTTTTTCTGCATTTGGTTCCTTTTGATGCTTGGTTCCTGCAAAATAGTAAAATGACATTAAAAGCATCTTAATTTACCTTAATTTGGGACTTAAATGCAAGAGAATTCATGCCAAAATATCTATATAATTTACACTCATCAAACTCCCCCACGCTTAGCCTTTTGCTCGTCCTCGAGTAAAACTAAAGAGAAATAAAATAACAAAGGTAGCAAGACTTTCAAAAATGACTTAATAACCATATTGGCCTTAGAATTATTCACATGAGATTCATTGGAATTTAATCAACATGTCACAATGCAAGATTACTCAATTCAAGATGAAATAGTCCCACACCCCAAGTAACTCTCAAAATAAACAATGGTTTAATCTCAATTTCTCACTCAAGTGGATGTTGAAAGTTACCATATGAAAGGGTTTTCAAATCATGGAAAGTCATTAGAAAGGTATAAGGTATAAAGTGAAGTGCACATGTATATAATAACTCATCAAGTTTCATGAAATTAAATGCAATGAAGATGAACTCCCTCACAAGGATCAAAATTCACTCTAATCTCTCAAGTGTTTAGAGGGTTGAATATACACTCAAGTCAATGCAATTCGAAATTTTTCCATAGGCTTGCTCATATATCAAATCTCCACCACTTTAATAATAAACCACAAACACTAATCAAAAGGTCTTTTGAGGGTTGCAATGGGGCTTTAGGAAGGTGAAAGGGGTTAATGGTAGTGAATATTAAGGGTTAAAATACACCAAGAAGAGACTATGTGAATATAAGGCTACCTTTCAACTTAATCACTCTCCACTTACCAAGCCTCATACTTGCGTATTTTTCTCCATTCTTTCTCATTCTTTTGCTTTTCTTGCTGTTTTTCTTTTCCTAGAATTTTTTCAGATTTTTTGTTTTCTTTTTTCTTTTCCTTGGGAGATTTTCACATTTTTTTGAGGCTATTTCTTTCCACTTTCCTAGTTACTAACTAGGCAACAATTCCATACCTTAAATTCACAAAATCCTTCAAAGTGTTGGGTTCAAAAATATGGGTAAATCAAAGGAATGACATATGGCTTAAAATGTGGTTAACAGATGGAAATAAAGGCTAAGGCTTAAAAAGGGTCAACTAATGGTGATTATGCAAGGTGGGCTGTTAAAGGCTAAAATGGCTAAACCTACGTGCCCTAATCACCTTAGTGTCCATGATTTCATTGTGGTCTCAACATGTATAATAGAGCAAGTTCTAGAAAAATAAAAAAAATAACATGACACACTCAGAAACAATTTAAGAGCTTCAAATATGTAACTCTTATGGCTCAAAAGCTCACAATTGGCTAATATCCATCCTCATGCATTCTTATTTATTCTACTATCAAAGTAATTATGCACAAAATTGGAATTATCAATATGGGATCTCACATAATCAAAGTTAGCCCAAAATTCCCAAAAGGCTTTCCAATAGTTAATGGAATAAGAGATAATGAATAATCAAACATTGCTTCCATATCAAATCAAGTTTCCTCATCCCATGATATCATAGATTAAGCAAAATTTTCATCTTTAGCCATGGTTTTTAGTCAAAACACACAATCATGCAAAACAAAAATAAAAATTTTCATGCAATCATGCAAACTAAAAAAAATTACTACTACTGATCTACTCAAACATTCACATACTAGGCTACTTAATTATTCAACTAAATACATGTGTCCCTCCCCGACACTTAAAATTTGCAGTGTCTTCAATGCAAAATAAAAAAAGTAAAGGAAAGGTCTAACTTGATAGAAGTAGCCTACTCGGAGTCGTCCATGGAAGGTGATGAATTATTTTTTTTTCTTGGTTCTTGGACAGTAGGAGGGGCTACTAGAAGTTCATAGGCACTGGAAAAAAAAATTCAAAAATTTGAAAAAAATTTTTTCGGGTCAAGTGAACAGTAATGCTCACCGTGGCAAGCTGAACTTTGATTTTTGCCATGTTTTATCCTGAAATTGATTAATTATGCTCCCATTTGATACCTAACACCTGCATAGCTTCAAATAATTATTTGAGTGGCTCTAAGTAGTAGAAATTACTGACTAAAATAAAGAAACAAAGTGCAAAATTAAACACACAAAAAGAAGGAAAAGAGATGGAAGAAAAACCATTGGGTTACCTCCCAACAAACGCTTAGTTTATAGTCCTCAGCTTGACTATCTCAGGAACTTCATGGCACATCGAGAGGGCTGTAGGGATATATCATAAGCTCTCCAACTCCCTTTCCTTTCTTGCTTGGGCAGCCAACCATCTTTAATATCTTCTCAAGGCAAGTTGGAAATCCAGAACAACATCACTCTGGAATTCTCTTGCCTTTACTCTTTTTATTCTTGGTTTTCTTCTTCTTTTTCTTTGCATTTTGGGCTTTGATAGCCAGCTGTACTAATTTCACAGCTTTGACTTCAACCTTCTCTTGGAGTTTTTCATTTGTATTGCATGGTTCAGGGTCTTCAAAAAGTTTGAAAGTGGCGTGATCTTCATTGACCCTCAATCTAAGCTCCCCAGTAGCTAGATCTATTATGGCTCTACTAGTTGCCAAGAAAGATCTTCCCAGTATTAAGAGGATATCTGCATCCTCCCTCATATCAAGCACTACACAGTCCACTGGGAAGAAGATTTTGCTTACTATGATCAGGACGTTTTCCACAAACCATATGGGCGTTTAAGGGATCTATCAGCAAACTCTAGAATCATCTTGGTGGGCTTTACTTTCCTAATGCCCAATTTCTTGAACAAAGAGAGAGGCATTAGATTCACACTAGCCCCTAGATCACACAATGAGACCTACATCCATATTACCTATTTTGCAGGGTACAATAAATTTTCCTAGATCCTTTGCCTTTGCTGGTAGTTGCCCTTGGAGGATTACACTACACTCTTTAGTGAGTGCAACTATTTCATGGTCCTCTAGAAATTTGGCAGTTTGTTGGTCCAGGTTCTACTTTCTGAACCTATTAGGAAAAGTAAGAAGCGGCTTGTATGGTGGAGGATTGTCTGGGAAAAGCTTAGATTTTGACTTTTCTTTCTGCTGCAGTTCTGGCCTCTTCTCTAGAGTGATTTTAGGTGCTTTCTCAAGTTCAGGTGCAGCCTGTTTGGTCCCTTCTTCAGGCATTGGCTCCTCTTCTTTCTCCCCTTTAGCTGTGGGAGTTTCTTTCAAGTCAATCTCAGCTACCTTCCCACTTCTCAGAAAAATGACATTGACATGTTCTCTTGGATTTGTTTCAGTGGTGCTAGGTAGTGAGCCAGGTTGTCTTGTTAGAAGTTAAGAGATCTGCCCTACCTAGTTCTCCAATTGCTTTATGGAAGCATTGGTGGTGATCATGAATTGATTGGTCTTCTCTGTAATATCCGCTTGTGATGCTGCCAATTTGTCTATTGCTTCCTCTAAATTCATCCTTGGAGGTTGTTGTTGATGAAAAGGTAGCACTCCTTGACCTGAATTCTTCTATGAAAAATTAGGGTGATTTCTCCACCCATTATTGTAGGTGTTGGAGTACGGATTGTTATTCCCCAGATAGTTCACCTTCTCAGCTTCTTTTTGCATGCCTCTTATGGAGTTTCCCTTGAGTAATGTTGTTTGGAAAGAAAGTACCTAATCTAATTTAGCTGTTAGGTCGGCTAGTGCATTTGTTTCCTAAATTCCAACTACTTTCCACTCATTGTCTCTCCTAGAGCTTCAATCAGAGACATTTGTGGTGACATCTTCAAGTAACTCATAGGCTTCAACATAATCTTTGTTCAGAAAAGCTCCTCCAGCTACTGCATCAACAACTGTCTTTGTGTTCGTGCTCAATCTCCCATAAAATACTTGCATAATAAGCTAATCCTGCATCCCATGATGTGGATACTTCCTTAGTAGCTCCTTGAATCTTTCCCAAGCATCATAGAGAGATTCTCTATCAAATTGTGTGAAATTCACAATTTCAGTTCTTAGCTTAGTAGTCTTCGAAGGAGGGAAGTATTTAGTAAGAAATTTCTGGGCTAAGGAGTCTCATGTGTTAATTGAACCTAGTGGCAAATAATTCAGCCACCTTCTTGCTCCATCTTTGAGTGAAAAAGAGAATAATCTGAGCTTGATTGCCTCCTCTGACACCCCATTATAGTTGAAAGTATCATAGATCTCCAAAAAAGTAGAAAGGTGCAGATTTGGATCTTCATTAGGTGCTCCTAAAAATTGATTATTCTGGACCATTTGAATCACAGTTGGTTTGATCTCAAAATTGTTTGCTTCTATAGCTAGACTTCGGATGCTTGACATGGCGTTTTGGATCTTTGAGACAACAAAGGTTCGAAGAGGAATATGCCCTCCATTCGGGTTGTTGTTTGGGGCTGCCATCTCCTCTAGTTCTGGCTGCAAATTTCTGGCAACGACGCCAAAAACTAGATGTGCGAAGTATAGGTGGAATAAAGTGCAAGCGAACACTATCAGTGTAGCCAGCAAGTACTCCGAGGTTGTCGTACCCAAGGGATTGTGATTGATTACTAAAGTACAAGAACTCTAATAATGCTCAAGCGATCAAAAGAAAGTGATGACAACAAAATAACAAAAAAGAAATTAGCATAACAGTAAATTGAAGTAGTAGGAATATGAGTAGAAGAAATAAGAGATAAAGGCCTAGGGATTCAGATTTCACCACAAGTCCTTGGTATAGACTTTCATGATTTAGTTATGACTTTTCACAATTATTAATTGCTAGCCAGGATTCCCTAATCTAATCAACCAGCCTTGGCATGAGGTCGGATTGAATCTAATTACAATTACCAACCCTGCTACAGGCCAATGCTAGTTGTAGCAACCATAATTGCATTAAATTCCATGGACATCCCTTTTGGTATTCTAGGGGATCTCCCTAGCTCCCTTATAACTACGCAGCATTTTGGGTATAGACTGCCACAAAACCCTATGGATTTAACCCTCGTGGTCTAAGTTAACTAATCATCTTCCGAGTCATAGAAAACCCACAAGTTTCCCCTAACTAATTGGCCAGATCAGTCAAGAGTGAAGTGCAGAAAATTAAACCTCAATTAAATAAAAGCTGAAATTGTCATAACATCATCAATCATGTCTATACAAATACTTGGGCTACATCTTAGCCCCTAGAGAAGAAATTAGTTACACATGATGATGGAAGAAAACATAATGATAAAATAAAGGAACATGGATGATGGAGGGATGACGCCTTGCTTGCTTGCTTTGTGGACTCTTGGATGCATTTTGGTTTGCTTCTCAACCCTCCTTCCTATTTATAATATCTCCATTCCTAGTTAGACTCATTCTAGGACTCTAAGTTGAGTTATAATTCTTAGCTATAATGTAATCCTAATCGTACTTTAATTAGGATTCTAATTACATTGCAATTACACAACTTCAATCCTACTTAATTAATAATTCTGGAGAGTCTTCTATATCTTGGAGACTTAATTCTTGTATGAAAAGGATTTCTAGAAGTCCAATTGGTTCAGAACTCTTTAGATCTTCATCAGAAAATCTCCAGCTCGCCATGGCAAAGGGCATTTTCGTAATTTACTATTTTTCTGCGTTTGGTTCCTTTTGGTGCTTGGTTCCTGTAAAATAGTAAAATGACATTAAAAGCATCTTAATTTACCTTAATTTGGGACTTAAATGCAAGGGAATTCATGTCAAAATATCTATATAATTTACACTTATCAATTACATATATTCAACAATATACGATGCACTTGCAAGTTTGAACTGGCTTCCTTAGAATATTTTTAATTTTTAGTATGATTTCATGTTCTGCTTTGTAGACACGTTTGGTGGAAGAATACCTATTGAGTATCACATTAATCTATTATCTATGATTAAGATCTTTTCTAACCTAAAGAATGAATACAATTTTGAAAGTCAACATAAGGGAAAGCATGTTTTTAATTGGTCATTACTTTATTGAACATGATAAATACATATTTAGACTTGATTACATTATATTTCATTAAAGTTGATGAAGACATTGACTGATTTACTTAATGTTTAATTTGGGTGTAGGGATTGCAGGATGAATATGAGCAACTTCATCCTACGCCTTTAGTCGTTGACTACAGTAAGTCAAAGTTTCAATCCCCAAGTGTAGTGAAGTCAAAACTCAAACAATCAAGTGGTAAGAAAGTTGTGGAGATGGTTGGCTACTCAGATTTAGATGTAGACTGAAGATGATGATTCTATAGATTCCAATCAACATGTGGATCACGCAATGCATGAGTAGTTAGAAAAGAATGAAGCTGCTGAAGATGTTATTGATGTTGAAGATTATGTTAAGAAGATGAAGCCTCAAAAGTCAAAAGGGAAGCAACCTATTAAAAGGTGGGAGGGGATTCTGAAATTAGAGGAGACAAAGATTTATCCTAATGCAATTCGTGAATTTTACAACTATATATTCTATGGGAAAGAGCTTGCAATCCATGGACATTTTTGTTTGACTTCCAAAGTTAATGAAGTGGACATTACAATCAATGAGGAGACAATCTCAAATGCTATTGGAATTGTTAGATAAGGTAGAAGGATACATAATGAAGATGACTGGGCTGGAAAAATGTCATCTTTTAAAATCTCTTTGCTTGAGATTGTTGATTTCCTAAAAATTTGAAAATAGTATGCCTACCAACCAATGAAGCGTTTAATCGAATCAACTGGGCATTCCTACAACTTATCAAGTCATGTGTCTTTCCCAAGGCAGGGCCAATTGAAAATGCTTCTTTTCAATAACTCCTAGTGTTTTACCATTTAAAGAATGGTAAATATATAAATCTGCACTACATGATTTTGAAGTTCATAGAGTTTGCATCTTGCCGAGACACTGGGTATCTTTTATATGAAATGTTGTTAACCAAGATTTTCAAATACCTCAATGTAGACTTGTCTTATTTCAAAATAAAGCTCTACCACCCTCAAATTACATCACAGGCTTCTTTGATGTTGACCAGCCAATAAAGAATTAGAAAATTGAGTTGAACCAAGATACAATCGGTATGAGTAGAAAGAGTTCTAAGTTGAGCTTTGATGAGGCTGGATCATCCAAACAAAACAAAGTATTATCTACAAAAGACAGCAAGAAGTTAGACAATACAAAAAAGAGTTTAAAGCAGAGTTGTGTATGATAGTTGATGAATTGACAAAGGAGATTAACAACTTGAAAGCTTTCAACATTAAACATGATGACAAGATCAAGAAACTCCGCAAGAAGATCAAAAAAGTTTCCAAAAAATCTTATCAGTGATGCTAAGGTGATCAATTAAATTTCTGATTTTGTTGTTGATATGTGTTGGTAGAAAACCTAATTTATTCTTTAATCTTTTCTTTGCAGATTCTTCTTCCTTTTGTAACAAAGATGTTGTGTGGTCAGAGGTTCGCTATTGATGAAGACATTTAGATGCAGAATGTTTTTTAAATGTAAAGACTAGAAAATGTCTTTTGGAACTTCTATCTTTGGAACAATATTAGTTGTATATTTCCCAGGTGTGAACAATATACTTTTGGAACTTATATGTCTAAAAGTTTTATCTTTATAATTTTGGGGGTGAATGTTTTGATTACTTCACATGTGTGCTTGGATATCTATTTTGATCTTAACTATTATATGTTATAGTTTGTAGGGTGAATGTTAATAGACACAATAAACTTTAATCTGTTGTGAAATAAATAGAGAGAATGAGAGAAAGTATAATGCCTCCAAGAAAAAAGTTCTATATTCATTCACAGAGGAAATTTATATACAAAGTAAGTGAAACCCAAAGGAAATATTCCATGGACATCCAAAAATTAAAATATTTATAACACTCCCCCTTGGATGCCCATTGCCAAAGAATGTGCCTCATTACAAACCTAACTAAGAAAAACCCTGTGGACAAAAACCTAGTGAGGAAAAAAGAGTAAACAATTCTTTGAATACACAATCATATATGCCTCATTAAAAACCTTACCAAGAAAACCCAATGGAAAAACATGGTTAAGGGAAAAAGAGTACAGTGCGTATATCAATTGAGATCTTTGAGTAGACGAAGGCCGATACCATGTGCAAGCTTTTCAAATGATGCAGTAGGAAGTGCTTTGGTGAACAAATCTGCTAGGTTATCACATGAACGGATTTCTTGAATGTCTATATCACCATTCTTTTGAAGCTCACGATTGAAGAAAATTTTTGGTGATATATGCTTTATCCTACCGCCTTTAATGTACCATTCTTTTACTTAGACAATGCATGCAGTATTATCTTCATATAAGACTGTCAGGATTAATTTTCCTACAAGTAAACCACAAGTCTCTTGTATGTGTTGAATCATAGCTCTCAACCATACACATTCTCAACTTGTCTCATGTAATGCTATAATTTTAGCATGGTTAGGTGATGTGGCTATTATAGTCTGTTTCATAGATCTCCATGAAATTGCTATGCCACCAAATGTAAACACATAACCAATTTGTGATCAACCATTATTGGGGTTAGGCAAATATCTTGCATCAACATAACTAATCAAATTTGACTTGGATACATTCGAGAAAAATCAACCCATATCCATAGTACCTTTAAGGTAGCAAAATATATGCTTAACCCTAGTCCAGTGTCTTCGTGTAGGTGAAGAACTAAATCTTGTGAGTATATTAACAACAAATCATATATCTGGCTATGTATAACTAGCAAGATATAATAGTGCTCCAATTGCACTAAGATATGATATTTCGGGACCAAGTAGTTCTTCATCATTTTCTTTAGGCTTGAAAGGATCTTTATCCACTTCAAGTGACCTAACGACCATTGGGGAGCACAATAGGTGTGCTTTGTCAATATAGAACCTCTTTAGCACTTTGGATATACAGGCTTCTTGATGCACCAAAATTCCATTGCGTCTTTCCACTTTGGCCAATCATTCCTTTGTCGACATTCATTGAGAGATTTTGGTTCATGATCTTCATTTTCATGTATATCATACGCTACATTTTATGCAAAATTATCGTCAACGTTGATTTTACTTTGATTCCATAGTTTTCCATTCATGACATAATTTATTGAGATCTCATTATCTTCACAAAGTTTAGGTACCTGAGTTTTTTTCTGGAATAAAAACCTTAATTATGTTTGAGGGCCTTTCTAGGCCTCTATCTAGGTACGCTTCTAGAGTTACCCTATCATCAGTTAGGCCATCTTCACTTTTAGCTCCTTTTCTTTTTCAAGGATTTTTGTCTTTGGAACCGATAGGTCTTCCACGCTTCATGCATGTTTCAAACCTTGATTGTTCGATAGGGACATCAATTTTTACTGGAGCATTAGTGGCTAGAATGTAAGATTTTGTTACACTTTTTGGGTCAGTAAATGCATCTGGCAATTGATTTGCTAAATTTTGCAATTGAATTATCTTTTGAACTTCTTGTTCACATTGTTTTGTGCGAGGATCAAGATAAGATAATGATAATGATAATTCATTCTAGCTAATTTCTTTTTCTAACTGCTTACTGTTTTCTCTCAATGTTGGGAAAATTGATTCATCAAAATGACAATCTGCGAATCGAGTTGTGAATAGATCTCCCGTTGATGATTCAAGATACCTTATTATTGATAGAGATTCATATCCAACATATATTCTCAATCTTCTTTGGGGTCCCATCTTAGTGCCTTGTGGTGGAGCTATTGGAACATAAACCGCACACCCCAAAAATTTTTGGATGGGAGATATTAGGTTCTTGACCCAAAACCATTTGTAAAGGGGAGAATTTATGGTAACTTTTTGGCCTAATGCGAATTAATGTTACTGCAAGTAGAATTGCATGCCCCCAAGATGAAATTGGGAGTTTTGCTTTCATAAGCAATGGTCTTGCAATTAATTTTAGACATTTGATAAATGATTCTGCAAGTCCATTTCGTGTATAAACATGTGCTACAGGATGCTCAACCTCAATCCCAATGGACATACAATAATTATTGAAAGCTTGGGATGTAAATTCACCAGCATTGTCAAGGCGTATTTTCTTAATTGAATAGTCAGGAAAATGTGCTTTTAATCGAATTAATTGAGCAAGCAATCTTGCAAACACATAGTTGCGAGTTGATAATAAACAAACATGTGACTACCTAGTTGATGCATTGATTAATACCATAAAATATCTAAATGGTCCACATGGTAGGTGGATTGGCCCACAAATATCACCTTGTATACGTTCCAAAAAGGTGATAGGTTCATTCCCAACTTTTGCTGGTGATGGTTGAATAATTAATTTTCTTGGGAACAAGCAGCACATGAAAATCTATCCATTTGAAGGATCTATTGGCTCTTCAATTCATGTCCGCGTGAATTTTCAATTATTCTTCGCATCATAATTGATCTGGGATGGTCCAATTGGTCGTGCCAAACAAGAAATGTATTAAGATTCGTAAACGTCTGGTTTACCATGGTATATGATTCAATTGTGCTAATATATGTATAATACAAGCTAGAATAAAATGAAGGTAATCTCTCCAAGATACACCTTTGTTCTAGATAATTCTTGTAAGGTAGAGATACTCATTAGTTCCTTCATTTGTTGTCTCAATATGATATCTATTTTTACGAATATCTTTGAAACTTAATAAGTTTCTATGAGACTTAGAGGAATATAATGCATTCTTAATTTGTAATTTTGTTCCTCTTGGTAACATTATGTTAGCTTTTCCAGAGCCTTTAATTAATTTTGTATTACTAGATATAGTACTCATACTGCCTTTTTGCATCACCAAATTTGAAAAGTATTTCTTATCCTTAAGGATTGTGTGAGTCATAGCACTATCCGCAAGGCACATATCCTCATAATTCATGTTGGTGTAAACCAATGGAATACCCATTCTTCAAAAAAACATAAAAAAGAGAATAAATAAATATGAGTGTATAAAAAAATTCATAATAATAAGTCCAATGAAAGTCCATAAGTCATAATAATAAGTCCAATGAAAGTCCATAAAAAGTTTAATGTTCTAAAAAAGAGAAAAGTACATAAAGCATAAAATATAATAACATCCAAAAATTTATTTTTTAACTGTTCCATCACCAATTAAATGGTCAATCCTTTCATCTGGGTCAGTAAAGAAGTCAACAACATCCAAATTGGAGACATCAATATGTCCATAATCAGAATTATTGTCATAAGATGCAAAGTTTGTCTCCACTTTCTTTTCTTTGTTTTTGAGGGATTCTTGATAAAGGTCAATAAGGTGCTTTGGGGTACGACGAGTACGAGACCAATGACCTTTCCTTCCACAGCGATAGCATGTATTCTCAACAATCTTGTTATCTTGCCCACCTTTTGCTATAACATTTTTCACAACATTTTTCCGCTTTGGGTGAGCATATACATTAAGAGAATTACCATCACGAAACTATTCACATCCACGGCCACGACCATGGCTATAGCCACAACCACGACCACAAGATTGTACATAAGTATGGTGGTCATATTTTGCTACATTCACTTCAGGTAATTGGGCACTACCAGTTGGGCATTACTCATAATTCTTCATCAATAGCTCATTATTTTGCTCAGCAACCAAGAGACAAGAAATTAATTTAGAATATTTCTTAAACCCTTTTTATCTATATTGTTGTTTTAAAAGCACATTGGATGCATGAAAGGTGGAGAATGTTTTTTCAAGTATATCTTCATCAGTAATTTTTTCTCCACATAATTTTAAGTTAGAGCTAATTCTAAACATTGTAGAATTGTATTCACTTACAAATTTAAAATCTTGTTGTAAGCCCAAGTGCATTCATTCATAACGAGCTAATTCGAGAATCACAGTTTTTTATGGTCATACCTTTCTTTGAGATTGGTCCAGAGGACAAGTGGGTCTTTTACTGTAAGATACTCAGCCTTAAGTCCATTTTATTATTTGATATTATTTGGATATTATTTGGATAACTTCAAGATCTATGTTTGAGGATAGAGAATTAATTTGGTAGATAACTCTTTATCAATTGGATGGATAACCTTGAGATTCACTTTATACTATTTCAATGGGTAACTTTAGGATCCATTTTGTAGAAAATGAATTGTTCATAATAAATTATATTTAAATGGATAACTTCAAGATCCACTTTATATCAAATTTATTGTTTAATTGTTGAAAATAAAATTCCTCATACTTCTGGATGAGGGTGTATCAAATGAATAAAATTGTCCCATACTTTTGAAAGAGACAAATTAAAAAAAAAAATCTCATACTTTTGGATCAGACAAATTAAAAGAATTTAAATTTTTCTCATACTTTTGGATGAGAAGTATAAAAGAGATTAAATTGTTCTCATAAGACAGAAATTAATTGTCTTCGTATTTCAGGATGAGGCATATTAAATCATAAATAGATTAAATAGTCTACATATTACATGTGTAGCATTTCTTTCAAATAAAAAAAAAAGCATGTAATTTTTCCTAAAATAATTAAACAATTAAAGCAAGTGGTTCAATGAATAATAAATAATAAATGTTGAAAAACATACATACAAATTGACGCAAAAGGTAAGTGATGACTTTGTTTGTCTTTTAGTGATGATCTTGTTTGAAGTTGAAGACTAAAGGCCGAGGTTGTGTTGTTGCGAGGGCTGAGCGAAAAGTGGTGATAGGAGTAGAGTGTTGTGTTGATAACATATTGTGAAATAAATAGAGAGAATGAGAGAAAGTATAATACCTCTAAGAAAAAAATTTTATATTCATTCACTGAGAGAATATTTATATACAAAGTAAGTAAAACCCTAAAAAAAATATTTCATTGACATCCAAAAATTAAAATATTTATAACATAATCCTAATTGTAATTTGTTATCTTACCCATGCGTAGGACGGGTCTAAGTATCTAGTTAAATCACAAATAAAAAAATATATATATGGGGCAACACTTATGCACCACGTGGCAAGCCCATATTACATAACAATTCATAGATTTTTCTTCTTGGTTTAAATATCTGATTTAATAGAACTTATTTCTTTTAATAAATTAGTCTCCAGACCCATGTGTAGAATGGTTTAGGAAGCTACTTTCTTTTTAAACACATTTGATGCTCTCTTTCTTTTATTTTCCTCTAAAACAAATCAATTAATCAATACCAATATAAATAATAAAATAATAAGTATTAATATAGACATAGAATAAATGATTCCATGCTTCTTAATCTCAAGTGTTGAATAACTATCACAGTTTAAAAATATTTTTATATTTTCTTTTTAAATATTTTAAAAATATTATAAAAATTTTAAATTATTATTTATTACACATTTCATTTTTAATACACCGCACCCAGTAGTAAAAAACATGGCATGGGCTGTCAAAAGAAATTTGAAGGTGTAAAAAGAAATGGCCCTAAGTTCTAACAATACGGACGTTAGTTACTCGTACGTTTAGTAGGACTACAGTTTTAAAAACCTGTGCTACATATTTGGGCAAGTTAAAAAAAAAAAAAAAATAGCTTGATTTTACTTAGTCATTAGAGAAATTATTAATGAAACCAACTATATGCTTCAATATATCCACCCGTATTCAAGTTTAAAAATGATATGGGATATGGTTTGATATATGTTAAAAGCAAATAATTAAAAATTAAAAATAAATGTGTAAAAAAAAATTAACTCGAGTTTACTTATTGATTAGAGAAATTATTAATGAAATCAACTATATGTTTGAATATATCTATCCGTGTTCAAATTTAAAAATGATATGGGATACGGTTTGATATATAATGTTAAAAGCAAATAAATAAAAATGAAATGTGTAAAAAAAATTTGGCTTAACTTTACTTACTCATTAGAAAAATTATAATGAAATCAACTATATGTTTCAATATATCCTCGTGTTCCGGTTTAAAAATGATATGGGACAGAGTTTGATATATAATGTTAAAAGTAAATAATTAAAAATTAAAACTGAAATGTGTAGCAAATAATAATTTAAAAATTTTATAATATTTTTGAATATTTAAAAATATTTAAAAAGAAAAGTTATAATTATCAACTAATAAAGTAGCTAAGTGTCAATACTTTGAGAGTAAGAAGCATGGAATCACTCATTCCATGATATTTATTAATTTATTATCCGATTATATATATATATATATATATATTAATATTGATTAATTAATTTAAAAAAAAATAAAAGAAAAAAGAGAATCAGGTGTGTTTAAGAAAGAATGAAAGAGTTTTACTAATATAAATTTAACATGTGTCAAATAGAAGCCTACACTTTTTAAGTGTAAAACCTATATTTAAAAAAAAAATGTATTTTAACAAAACTCATTCAATTCATTATATTATCCACCCTTGTTCAAGTTTAAAAATAATATGGTGTAGATTTTGATATATAATGTTAAAAGAAAAAAGAGTGAGATAAGAACCCAAATAATCAAGCCGTATAGCCACAAGTTTGGCTTAAAAATGATATTTCAAAATTATAAATTATTGCTAAATTTGTTTTAGAACTAAAAATCAATATGAAGATGGAAAAATCAGTTTTTTTTTTTTTTTTTTCACAAAATAATACATTTTTAAAATACAAAATGTTCCAAATTTATGTATATAAAAAAAATGTGACAATATATGACAGATGTAGAATCTTTCGACATCAAACACATGATTCTTACGACTTAAATAATAATTGTACGTGTGTGTGTGTGAGAGAGAGAGGACCTGCAAGTGGCTTTTAACATGATACATGTTTAATTCAGGAACCCCCATAGCCTTCAGTATACCCTTGCTGTTGCCCCTAACAAAGAAAAGCATGTATAATATCCATGAGTCATAAATAAACATATACAAGATCATAAGTAATCAACGACCATTAATCATTAACATTAATTTCTGCTAAGCATTATGCAGAATATATATATATATATATATATATATACACACACACATTGCACTTTGCAGTTGCAATGCTGAGACTTACTATCAGGGCGACCAAGCCTATTAACAGCTTCGACAAATTGATCATGGAGTTCCTGCGTCCAACGAAGATGAGGCTCTTTTGCAGAGCCAGTTGAGCGATTGGAAGCCATCTTTGAAGATGTTGCTACTGAGAAGCCCAAGCTTGGGGTGGTACTAAAGAGGAGGATTATAGAAAAACAACAACAGTTGTAAACAGAAAATGAAGGAAGGTGACGATGCAAATTAGGGTTTATTGTTAGGCTCAGATTCTGGGAAATGTCCCGTGTTAGTAAGGACAACGTATATATGCTTATCCCTAAAGACAACAATTTGTTATATCTTGCTGTCTTGGCAAGAAAATTCATTTGGCGAAGTTGTCTAGGATTCACAGTCAATGAATGACTTATGTTCTTGGTAATAGCAAAAGTAACTTCCTGGTTAAACCAAATTCATAGATACCTTCGATTTAGCTCATTTTTATGGTTGACACCTATCATGGTATCCTTAGACCTTTTGACTTTTGAGCATGAGACAACTTTCTACCTAGATAAAGAGTGATAAATGATAGTCCCTTGTAACAAATACAATTTCAAGATTTGAACTTAACCCTTCAGCTTGAAATGTTTTGAGGCTTAATCTACTTTTTGTAATTTAGCTCAATTTTTAAAAATATTATTTGTTTGTCTCATATGCACAGTGTACATATTTGCATCTAAATGAAGACATGTATTGATATGCATAGTCGTGTTATGTGTAATTTAGCATATTTCTTTTCTTTTAAAGCTCATAATTATCAAAATGATTCCAGTTACACAACTGATATATGTAAGACGAGGTAGAACTTTCTGAATGAGATTATCTTAAAAAGGATTTATACAATTATAACATTACTTTTGTTTAAACCTAAAGTATTATTATACTTTTTTTATATAAAACTAATTTATATTTAAAATAATAAATAATAAATTTTCTTAATAATAAAAATTTCATATTTCTAATTAAAAATAATTGATCTGAAATATCTTGAAACTCGCTGTTTTCCAATAAAACACTTTAGTATTATGACACTACTTTGAATGTGAAGGTTGTGTAGACAAGATTGCTTTTGTTAACGTTACTTTCTAATAATTTAGGATATTGGGACATACTATAAACATAATCTGGGGTGTTTGCGTACAGATTGGATCGTTATGATTTATGCGAAACTGTTCTCCAAAGACAATAAACATTGTAGGCCGACAACAAGTACGAAACAAAATTTTAGGGGGAAAAAAACTGTGTATACGTTCTTTTCTACACATTTCATTATACACCTTTTAATTTTAATTTATTTATATTGACAACATTATAAAAAATAAAAGAGATATAAAAAATATAAAAATAAAATTAAAAATATAAATATACATGTAGCAGGTTTAAAAAAAAACTAAGAAAGTCCAACTTCACAAATATTATATGTTTCCCATTCGGAATAGATTGTCATTTTTACAGTGCTTTATTATAAAACTATACTATAATCTAACAACTTAGTTTCCTTGTACAATACAACGTATAATAATTTGCATCTCAAAGTTATCGTCCTTATATTTATTTCCATGTAAAAAAACTACTGGAATGATAAAAAAAAGTGAGTGCCAGGAAATTCAAGAACTCAGAAATACGTTGATTGTTGATAGGATCCCAAACCGGAGAAATGGACTGAAGTATTATTGATCAAAGAAATTAAGTACAATGCTTGTTCTAGAAGTAGAAGAAAAATTATAGTACCTGGCCAGAGCCAAAGCTCCTATCTCTAGAGCAAACTACTCCTAGAAAAATATGACATATGCTATGGGTATACCTATTTCTTACACTCGATTTTATGTCTGTTTTTTCTTCTCTCTCTTTCCATCTTTTTATTTTTATTTTTTATTTATAATTTTATTTTTACAAATAATTAATTAGATTTTACTAAAATATTATTTTAATCTCTCTTAAATTGGTAGTCATAAAATAATTCTTGATAGATATAAAATGATCACAAAATAATTCTTTTATTATAATACGTTAAGTTCACGTTGACATAGATATTATTTTTCACACTTAAATATTTTTATTGATAAAAATGCTAACTAGACTAATTAAGTCAACATTAGAAAAAAAAAAAAATCTAAAGAGTTTCCAATTATTTTCTCCATTCCAAAATTTCACAGATTAGTGCTTAGACATTCCTTGAAATTTTTTGCCCCCTGTGTTCACAAGGCAAGTATATCAATTCATCTCAATCAAGGAAAATTTCACAAAAAGTGACAGGATTTCCCTTCCCCCATCTGACATAGTTATGCAAACAAGATATTAGTGCAGGGAATTAAGAGTTTGATTTCATATCATACTGCTCCTTTCATATATAGTTATGGAAACTTGATTTTTTGGTTGTACTCCACACACCAATTTCTCCTGTGCAGCTCATGCTCAGATCTTCTCTGCTTTCTATTGTTATAGATCTTTAGTTATCTTTCCAGTTGTGTTTATTATCGTAATGGATTGCAGTTATCAATTATCCAAAATTTTAGTTTATTTTTTCATTTAATCTAATAATAGGTTCCTCTTGAGTAATGAGCTTTTATGGATTACCGTGTCAGTGGATAGGAAAATTTACTAAGGGAAATTGCTAATGTTCTTCAGTAATATGGCTTATCCACACTTGAATCCTATCCACATTACCTGATTACCACCATTACCCCTATTACCATAAGATTCGTACCTTTGGTTCAAGAATGAAAAGGGAACGATTGAGTCTCACAGAGAGACTCAATCTGTAGCTTTTAACACAGTAAATAAGTCCTTCCGATGAAGGCACAATTGCAAAGAATCTATTTGGAAGTCTGAACTTCTCTCTTTAAGTAGAACGTAGGAAAAAAATTGGAAACTTTAGAAAGCCATAGTATTAAACTGACTCAGTTAACCTAGTCAGCAATTTTATCATTTAAAAATATCTACGTGTAAAAGTTATATAACTTATAGGTGTTATAATAATTAGACTATTTTACAACTATTTTATATTTAATAAAAATTATTTTGTAACCACTAATTGAAAAAAAATTAACTCTAATATAAGAGAGATTAAAATAATATTTTAATCAATTAAATTTACCATAAATGTATATAAATAGATGTACAAGTAACATTTTTTAAAAACTATCCCTCCGAACTAACCATAACTCTCCCTATCCGTCACACTTAACTCTTCCTCTCTATAGACCCAATTCTCCTTCTCAAAGCCGCTTGGCCCCATTACCTAGTGGGAATTAATTTTGGCACTGCCCCATTTTAATACCCACCCTCCTTTCTCCCCATTTTTTTTTTTTTTATAAGGTTTTATTCCTAAAATATCCCTCTCAATCCCCTCTTATACTTCAACATTTCGCTCCCTTGATTTTTTGAAAACTGAAATTCCAAAAGGTTCCAAAAATCATTTATGGATGTGTTCATTTGAAAATACTGAGAATGAATTTCCTAAACATACCCAAACATTTGTTTACGATCTCAGGGAAATTCTTTTTGCACTTCACCCATCCAAACACCCCTTGTTCTCTCTTCTCTGTCCCAACTTCCTTTTCTTCTATCTCCTTCAGAAATTTTCTTGGTAAACACCAACTAATGAAGGAAATGAGGTCCAATTTGAGCTCATTTAGTCATAGGTCTCGCTTTTGGCCTTTTCTGTCAGTACAATAATTAAATCAAAGCTATTTTTCATGGTGAGCTACATAGTATCTGAAGACTAGAAGTGGACTAAAGAGGCGCAACTTTCTTCAAGTTGAAGTACTCTGTTGTGAGTTGACCATATTTTGGTCCAATGAGAAGCTTTCTTGTATGTTAAGCTTTTATATTTTATTACTTTTAATTCCTATATATAGCAATTATAACTAAGACTTGTTATAGGATGAACATGATCAATTAAGTTAATTCTCTTCTTCTACTCTCTATTTGTATGTATATGTGAGTGTACTATGCTATATTGATATCGAATTGGTATTAGAGCTTATCAGATCCAACGCTAGCTCTTAGAGAGATTTGTGAGAAACCAAGAGTATTCTCGTACTTGAGAAGTTATGTGAGAGAGTGTTTCACTTAAAAGAGAGAGATGACAAATTATAATATTGTGTGGTCAGGTCCCAAATCAGATGGGAAACTTGATTCTAATTATTGGAAGATTTTGATGTCTCCCCATCTCAAGACTCATAATATTTGGAGTCTTGTTGAACTAGGCTTGCAAGAAGGAGATGATGTAACTGCTCAAAGGAAGGACTAGTTAGCGCTGTCCCAGATTCACTAAGATGTAAATTATTCAGTTTTTGATAAAATTGCTAATGCCAAAATTGCAAAAGAAGCATGGAGTATCTTGAAGCTGGCTTACAAAGGTGTAGATAAGGCGTAGAAATCCAAACTGACCTCCTTGCATATATAGTATGAAAGGTATGAAATATTTAGCTCAAAATCTATTGAGCAATATTTTTCTCGTGTTACTGATCTTGTCAACAAGATGAGGGTATACAGAGAAGATATACCTGATAGCCAAGTGGTGGAGAAAATTCTTCGCACCATGCCTATGAAATTTGCCATATTGTGACTATAATACTAGAGTCACATGATATGGAGACAATGACTGTAGCAGAGTTACAAAGAAGCATTGAAAGTCACGTGAATAGAATATTAGAAAAAACAGAAAAGACAATTGAAGAAGCCTTACAAAGCCAGGTGAATTTCAATAATATTGCATATTCTAATCAAAATGCACATGATAGAAGTCATGGTTTTGATAGGGGAGAAAGAGAAAATTTCATAAGTAGAGGTGGAGGAAGCTTTAGAGGAAGATGTCGTGGCAATAATTTTAACTGGTGGAAAGACAACAATTCTAGAATATGCAGTCAAAGAGGAGGAGGAAATAATTTGGGCCTACTAGTCGAGAAGAGGACAAGGTAATCAATATCGAGAGATGTAATTTTAATTGTTTTAATTGTGAAAAGTATGGATATAAAGCTGTTGTTTGCAGATTTGAATCTCAACAATTACTAGGCTAATGTTGCAGAAAATTAGTGCCAAACATATTGATGAGAATTCTAATAATATAAAAGGTTTATTTCTACCAAACAACTCTTTTGTGGAAGATGAAAATATTTGGTATTTAGATGATAGTTGTAGTAATCATATATGTGTATAAGAAGTTATTTTCCTCTTTGGATGAAAATGTCTAGTTAACAGTTAAATTTGGGAATAATATAAATATTACTATTTTAGTGAAAGATCGGATATCAATTAAGCTAAAGGATTGTTCTCAAAACTTTATTTCTAATGTTTTCTATGTTCTTGGTCTTCATCTTTATTTACTAAGCATGGGACAACTATTGGAGAAAGGTTATCACATGCATGTTCATCGTGGTTCCTACAACTTGATGGATAGGAGTGGAAGATTTCTTGCATAGGTAAAGATGACATCTAGTCGCCTATTCCCATTAAAAATTAATCATGAAAAATTTTCTTGCTTGAGTTTTGTGATACTTGATGAAAATTAGTTGTGGCACATGCGATTTGGACATTTTCACTTTTCTAGGCTAAATTATTTGTCAAAGAAGGAGCTTGTTTTTGGTTTATCTGTTGCGAATATTCCTAACCATGTATGTAAAACATGTGAGTTGGGATGTATTTCTAGTTGGAAAATCTTAGGGAGCAAAGAAGCTGTTAGAGATTGTTCATTCAAATTTGTGCATTGTGGAAGTTCCATCTAATGGAGTTAGCAAGTATTTATTACTTTTATTAATGATTTTAGCAAAAAGGCATTAGTGTATTTTCTCAAACATAAATCAAAAACTTGTGAAGCTTTCAAATCATGCAAGGCATTTGTAGAAAAGCAAAGTGGTTGCAAAATTAAAGCATTAAGAATAGACAAAGGTCAAGAGTATCTTGCTTGCACAAAGTTCTTTGAGCAGCATGAAATTCAACAATTGACCACCAGATACACACCTCAATAGAATGGAGTAGCAGAAAGGAATAATATAACTATTATGGATATGGTAAGATGCGTAATGAGATCTAAACAATTGCCTAAAGAATTTTGGGTAGAAGCTATTGCTTGTGCAGTTTATATTTTGAACAGGTTCCAACAAAAAGCCTTAATGACAAAACACTTGAAGAAGCTTGGAGTGGGAGAAAACCATCAATTCAACATCTTAGAGTCTTTGGGTGTATTGCTTATGCCCATGTACCAGATCAGTTGAGGAAGAAGCTAGATGACAAAGGTGAGAAATGTATTTTCATATGCTATGGTACAAATTCAAAAGCCTATAAATTGTATAATCTAGAAACAAAAAATGTGATTGTCAGTCATGATGTAACATTTAGTGAAGGAGGAATATGGGATTGATCTTCAAAAACCCAAAAAGGAGCCAATGGTGATTCAGAAAGCTATGAAGAAGAAAATACTCAGGCAGATCCAGTACTCAACCAAAGACATCTAGTAGACCCCAAAGAAGTCTCTAGTTACCAGCCAGATTGGGGGATTATGTGATAGGTACTTATAATGACCCATCTAATGAAAAGATTATCAATTTTGCTTTATTTGCAGATTGTGAACTAGTTAGTTATGAGGAAGCATCAAATGACTTGAAATGGAGAAAAGCCATGGTTGAAGAAACGCATGCGATTGAAAAAATGACACGTGAGAATTAATAAATTTACCTGTTGATAAAGAGCCTAGAGGAGTAAAGTGGGTGTATAAGACAAAATACAAGCCCAATGGTGAGATTGACTGTTTTAAAGCCATATTGGTTGAAAAAGGCTATAAGCAAAAACTAGCTCAAAATAACTGGAAGATTTATCAAATGGATGTTAAATCTACATTTCTAAATGGCACTTTAAAAGAGAAAGTATATGTCGAGCAACCTGCAAGCTATGAAGATAGAGGAAAAGAAGAGAAAGTTTACAAGTTGAAGAAAGCATTGTATGGATTGAAGTAAGCACCAAGAGCATGGTACAAAAGAATTGATTCATACTTCATTGAGCATGGTTTCGAAAGGTGTTCTTTGAGCATACTTTATATGTTAAATTTGTTGAGCCTAGTGATATTTTAATTGTTTGTCTTTATGGTGATGATTTAATTTTTACTAGGAGTTACTCAAAGATGATTGAAGAATTTAGGGAAGCTATGGTAAAATCCTTTGACATGATAGATTTAGGTTTAATGTCTTATTTTCTTGGAATTGAGATAATTCAACAGGATGATAGAATTTTTATTTCCCAAGGGAAATATGCTAATGATATTTTGAAGAAATTTAAGATGCAGAATTCAAAACCAATTCCTACTCCAATTGAAGAGAAATCGAAGCATGTGAAAGAAGGTAAAGGGAGACCTAGGAATCCAACTTACTACAAGAGTTTAATTGGAAGTTTGAGGTATTTAACTGCAACCAAACTAGATATAGTCTTCGGAGTTGGATTACTCAGTAGATTTATGGAGGAGTCATTTACAAGGAGCAAAGAGAATCCTTTGATATATCAAAGGTACTTTGAATGAAGAAATTTTTTATGCAAGTATCAATCTTGTGAATCTTGTTGGCTACACAAATAGTAATTGGGGTGGAGATATAGAAACAAGAAAAAGCACATCAAGATACCCTTTTCATCTTGGCATTGGCGCAATATGATGGTCTTCAAAGAAGTAACCAGTCATTGCATTATCAACTGTTGAAGCAAAATACATTGCAGCAGCAAGTTGTGCTACACAAGCAGTATAGCTAAAAAGAATACTTGAAGTGTTACATCAAAAGCAAGATACTCCCATAGAGATATTTTGTAATAATAAGTCTGCTAGTGCACTGTGCAAAAATTCAGTTTTTCATGGGCGACTCAAGAACATAGACATTCGATTTCACAAAATTCATCGGCTAGTAATTGAAGAGAAAGTGGTGATTAATTATTGTCCCACTGAAAAGCAAATTATAGTTATTTTTACAAAGCCATGGAAGTTTGAGTCATTTTATAAATTGAAGAAATTGTTAGGGATAATAAATTTCTAGCAGCTTGATTTAAGGGAGGCAATGTCAGTACAATAATTAAATCAAAGCTATTTTTCATGGTGAGCAACATAGTAACTGAAGACTAGAAGTGGGCTAAAGAGGTGTAGCTTTCTTCGAGCTAAGCACTCCATTCTGGTTTGACCATATTTTGGTCCAATTAGAGGCTTTCTTGTATGTTAAGCTTTTAATATTTTATTACTTTTGATTCCTATATTCTAGCAGCATTATAACCGAGACTTGTTGTAGAATGAGCATGATCAATTTAGTTCTCTTTCTCTACTCTCTCTCTCTGTATGTGTGAGTGTATTATGCCATATTGATATCATTTTCTTCTCGGATTTATTTAGATTTTCGTCAGTGGTAGAGAGAGCCACCTCCTCGTCTTGTTGCAAAGGAAAGTCAAAACTTCTTCAACAACAACCGTAACAGGACTTGATACTTCACCAGTGAACAAATATCAACATACCTTTCTTTATAAGGTGACTTTAACAACATTCCACATCCCCCTCTGAAGAGTTTTCCTTTCATCCTTTGCACATTGGCACCATCCAAGATAATCATTCCTGCACACATTTCGTAAATGAGACAACACGATCATGACGAGCATTCAAAGTTGAAGCTTGTCTACTGATGTGAGTATGTGTGCTTGAGTAGCATTTTAAAGGGCTGTTCTTTGCACATGTCCCGCACATCAATGTTATTTGCTTACACGGGGAAACAAACCTATTTCTATTATGAAATCTCTCTGGAATTAGCATACTCCTGAACTTATCAATCTAGTGCTTCCAGAAACTTGAAAATGTTCACATGGTGAATTGTCTTTACCACCATGGGTAGCCAAATGACCAAGAAGTGGGAATGGCCAGACTTCCAAAATTAGCCAAATGACCGTGAACAAACGTGTTTGTTGGCGAATTTCAATTCTTGTGAACAAGCATGAGTTGTTGCGGGAATTGAGTTTTCAGACACTTTTTTTTTTTTTTTTTTTACTTTTATGAAAATTCAACTTCTTATCGGAAATTTATCTTCCAAAAAAATTAGACAGCCTTTATGTAATTTAAACTTCTGATGAATGGGTTATTTTAGTAATTTTGTTGACAAAGAAAGAAAAAGGAATGTGAGTATCCGGCAACTTCCCTTTGCCCACTAAATCAGACCCTCTAACAGCAGCGTTAGGACAAAGAGTCCTATCAATTATCTCAAAAGCGGACTCAAATGTTTCACCATCTGCTTCCTCGTTCGGATAAGTGATAATTCTCTCAATGAGTGACTAATTAACATTACTGTAACATGTATTTTCTGATACAAGAAGAAATAACCATACACTATAGTTTATATTCAAGATCTTAAATTGATTGACAAATCAGAATAGTTCGTATTCTATTCTATAGATATGGTATCATACACTAAAGATTCATCTAGATTAAATCATACTTAAGCTCTTGGAAATTACCTACCAGAAATAGAAACTACACCCATTACAAATCCTTTTATAAGTAAGCAATATTACAGTAATCTGTCAGCAATAACATATTATTCCTTTTAAGTATTGGCTTTAGCAAACTATGGCCTACCCCGCCTCAAGCTGCATGATGGGCATTTGTATTGCTTAATGCTCTCAGCCTTTGCAGGAGTGATCTTCACACATTTCCCATGGAACCATCTGTTGCAGATATCACAGCAAATCCAAAACTCATCTGAATTGTAATCTCCACCACAGCTCCCACAAAGGGTTTCGGTATGCTCATCTTCGTCCTCTTCATTATCATCGTCGGCATATTTTGGGTTTGGGTTGCTTTTAACTTGCCCGTCACTGGATCTCTGCAAATAAATGCATAGTGATGTCCGTGCATTTAGGCATGTTCAGAAAGCCTTAATTCATGGTTTTAGTAGTATTTGTTACTCTGTAATGGCACAATAGTATAAGAAAATCAACAAAGTAGATCAAACAGTTTTGTACAATGCAGTCTACTAAATAATTCTCTAGTTTCATTTTCTTGGCTGGACAGAAACTTATGCTCTGTTTGGGAGTTCAAGGGGGAAGGAAAGTGAATGGGATGTCATATTTAAGTTTATATTCAGAAATTTACCTTTAAAAATCATATTTAACATTAAACTTATCAATATACTTCACATCTCTCTCTCTTAATTAACTTTTTTTTTTTTTTATCGCTCCAACAGATGTTACAAATCAATTAATTGATTTTTTTTTTTTTGTCAAATATATGATAATTTTTGTTTTGTCAGTAATTTCTCCTACTTGTATGCATTGAAATTTGATTGGATCAGACCATTGATTTCTTCTTATAACTTTCAAATTCTGCAAATATTTTATATTATCAGACCAACTTCTGATCACATGCCCTCAATCTAAACCCTCTTAACTTACTCCTTTGCATCTTTGGCCCCTTGAATCATTGATAGCTATTTGGCAATAATTGGGTTTAAAATAGTACGAGTACAAGAGTCAAATCCTTGCCTTCCCTCCCCAAACCCCGAAAACTGGGGAGCTGTGTTTCTTGTACTGGAAAAAAAGAGTGCAAGGGTTAAGATGAAAACCTTGGTTCCAAGATATAGGAGAGGACTGGTTTAGTTATCTGATCTCCATTCTCCTTTTCCCTCACTTTTTAACTCCCAAACAGACCATTAGAGAAAAGTAGAGTTTGAGAGCGTGATAGATTCTAAAGAGAGATGGCAACATGGTTCACATCAACACTATTCTAGGGGGTATATTATCAAACCAAGTGACACAACTCTACAGACCAGCCAAAAAAAACTGTTAAAACCATACACACACAGACAGAGCAAACCTTGGTGCTGCCCCGAGACTTGCTTCCACTGTCCACAGTGGGCTTGTCCTTTGCTGGCTTCCTCTCAGTCACAACTTCAAAGACAGTGGGAAGATCATTGATCAAGCTAAATAAACGTTTCCTGCCAAACATAATCAGTGCAACAATCACTTGAAAGAGCCACATGCCAGGCATCATACATTGAGGAAAATATCAGAGAGGAATTGAATCTATTTACATCCCTACTAAGTGCTAAATGTAGTAGTTTCAACAGGAAGAACTTGCACAGCAGTGTACATACATTTCACCATACAAATCAATTAAATAAAACTCAAGTGAACATATTTCCATCAAGTATTTTGGGGTTTATAATCCTAGTGAATAGACACTAGATCATTTTAGGGTAAAAGAAAAGAACTGCAAGAATGTGTGGTAATAGAAAATTCACATGTAATTCAACCTTTTTTGTCCTCATCATCATCCTTAAATCAAGAATTCTTCATAATAACTATGCAACATATTGCCCATTTTAACTAACCCACCAAACATGCCTTAGCTTTTTTATTGCAAGCAGAATCAAAAGCCAAATGCAAATTATCAATATTCTAATATTTCTTAAGGCTACCAAATACAGAACCAAATTTATAGAGTTGTCCTCGAACCCAATGACCTTGGCATCATTACTATACTTCTTACCAACCTCCACATTTACTTTTATCAACTTTTCGAATGGGACCCTCTGGAAATGTTGCTTGCAAAACAAATTTTCATCACAAGGCCTCATAGTGCCCCACTTTAAGTAGCTATATATTCTAGAGGGTGCATGAATTATCTACCATCATGCTGGACCAAAGGAAAAATAGGGCACTTAATATTTTGTTAAAAAGCCATGAATTTCTTCTCAGCAATTCATTCTCGCTTATATTCATTCAATCGGAGCAGCAATTCCAATTCTCATCAGTACTTTCTACCTTTTATACGTGCTAAAGAAAGTCATTAACAGATACAAAACCATAATCAAATAAGATGGTTTCCACATGGATTTACCCCCCCTACCAGAGCTTGATTTTACCTTTCATTGCGGTTAAGCCGTGCTCCCAGATAAAAGGCCACAGAAAGCAACCACGAATCACTGTGCACAGCAACCAGAGAAAGCCAGTCCCTGCGATTCATGCCATCTCTAGCAAAGTTGATTCCCAGAGCTGGCTCAGGAAGCTCTGGTGGAACTTCCTCTGCTGGCAAAGTTACTTCCCAGGATTCATTTGGGTGTCCATAAAGACACAAGTTCTCCTTATCTTTAAAAGCAAATATAAAACTTTGAATTTATTTGGGTAACTATAAAATCAAAAGTACTAAGCACATATTCCAGCAGTATTTCAATATGTAAAAGAAGATTATAAAGCAAAAGAAAACAACAACAAATTGCATTCTTTTTAATTCACCAAAGCATTCTTCACGCAGTTGTTATGGAGTACACTAGAGAGATTTGGTTTTATATGAACATTGAGAATTCAGCTCAATCAGATAGTCTTTCAAATTTCATGTTAAAATCCACCGAAGGAACTTCAATATTTCCTCAAATGTCATGGAACAGTCTCAATCCTAGTCAAACTTGACATTTTCACAGGAACATAACAGCACAAAACGCATGTAAAACTTTTACTTTTCCAACCCTCCCCTGTATGTTTTCCTCAAAATTTCCGAAAATCCAAAAGTCAACTTGAGTAACTCAAACAAGTATGCAAACTCTATACAATGACAAAACCGAAATTCAGAAGTGAGTATTTTTAGTGAACAGAAATAGAAAATCGGATCTACAATAAAATGTTACCTGGATCACATAGCCCATAAAATTCATCAACATCTGAGAAGGTAAAACATCAAACATAAAATCTTTTTAATTGCAACAAATGAAAAATCAGAGTCTGAAACTGAGACATCTCAAGAACAGGAGAAACCCATTGCAGTACCTTGAGTTAGAGCACGAACAACACCAGCTCTACGAGCACTATAGTCCTTAAAGATCTCCTCCACGGTGCGAGGACTGGAAGCCATTTCCATAACCCAATAGAGATCTAAGGGAATGGAATGGAATCGAATTTAAGTACACTAAAGAGAATTGAATCTGGAGAAGGGATTGCAAGGGCAGAGATGGTGGGGTGAAGAAGAGAACATGAGAAGGGATCGAAGAGATCGTACAGAAGAAAGATGCATGTAAACGGCAGAAAGGGAGGAGGTTGGAAACTGGTGTGTAAATAACGCTATTTGTTAAATTGCTTCCTCCACTCCTATTATCATCGCTTACCCCGTTGCTTCTAAACCTTTGCTTTGTACTCGATTTTTTTTTTTTTCTCTTATTTTGAGTTTCGCTATTTTTTATTTTTCAAAATATATTTTCATTCTCGCATTTTATTTTTTAAAAACATATTTATTACATTTTATTTATTTTTATTTTTTTCTTTTTATGGTCATTTGTTTTTATATTCATTTAGTATTTAATAATCACTTTAAATGAATTTTATTAAATTATTAAATATGTTTAGAAATTGTCATCAACTGCACTGGGCTAGCGATACCAAATTAAATTACATCGAAGTAGTTTTGAACCACTTACGGTTTCAAACCGTTGGTATCAATTTTATCTAAATCAATAGTTTAGTTTCGGTTTGGTGGTTTCATATAAATTCAAATGAAACTGCATCACCCTTTTATATTATTATTATTAAATTATTATAAAGTACGTTGTATTTTTTTTATTATTTTACTTGAATAACATATGATATTATTAAATTAAAATTTTAAAAATAAAAATTTAAATTATTCTTTTTTTACTTATAAGTTTTTAAAAGTTAAGTTTTTCAATTTTTATACTTTTAAAACTTATAAAATAATTTTTATAATTTTTTAAAAATTAAGCGTTTGGCCTTACCATCATGGTCTTCTAGAATATTCCGTTTTTTAACCTTGTGAACTATCTAATGTGTTTGCTTCTAAGGTAGGCTTGCTTAGGTGGTAGATTTGGCTTTGTTTGAGTGTTCAATTTGGTAGGTAATCACTATATATACTCTCTTCCTTCCAAAAGGGCCAAAAATTGTAGAAAAATGCAGAGGCACACAGCGATTCTCAACCCAACCCCTTCTAATTTGTGTCTTCCCCTATCTCTTGTCTCCCCCTATCTCTTGGGTTTCGGTTCATTTCTCTCTCTTCAATCCTATTCTCTTTGCATGCACTCATCTATAAAATTTTTACATTATGGACTAACATTAATTTTTTTTTTTTATTAAAACTTATATCTAGTATTATTTCAATCATACGAGTATAATAGCAGAAACCTAAATTTGTAAGTGATTCATATATTTATTGGGCTGTATATATGTTTATTGGACTTCTATGATTGGGCTATAATATTAGGTTAATTGTTAATAAATAGGTTAATACGGTAACCCATTAAGATTATCATAAAGAGCTCATGATCTCTGCTATAAATACAATCACTATTACCTAAGTAACACGTTTATGACTTCTTGTATTATAGCTAAGAGATCATAATTACTCTTCAAAAACGGTTTTCTATCTTATTCTTTGATCATATAGAATTCATTTTTATTATGGGTAATTCTAAACTCCTTACTTCTCTAATACATGCTATGGATCCCATGTGGTGTGTATATAATTGTTGTGTCAATTCTTTCATGAAAGAGTAAAATACACTTTTGGTCCCTCACATTCAAAGACTAAATAAATTTAGTCCCTTTCATTTAAAACTTCTTAAATAAGCTCTTAATATTTTAAAAACATACTAATTTGATCTTCCTTTCATGTTTGTTAATGAAATGTGACTGACTTTAATGATTGGATTGTTAATTGCTCGCTCACATGTGACGTTAAATGTTGACTCAACTTATTAAAATATTAAAATAAGACAATCCATCATGTTAAAAAAAACACTCTTCTTTCTCTTTAACTCTCAAGTTTCTTCTCCCTCTTTTTCCTCTTTTTCTTTCTCTCTCTTTCACCTAAAAAACATAGACCAAAGGCCATTGTTGTTGATGGTGAATGAAATTTAAGAAAAATGGTTTACAAATATATTTCAAAATACAATATTCAACAGTCCTTTATAGCTTCAACAGTGGTTTTCCCATACATGGCAAGCTACTTGCTGGTAATCTCTACAACATTTCCAAGAGAAAATGACAATTCTAACAGAAAGGCTCATTAACGAAAATGAATGAGTTCTTATTAGTGATGGGGCTATAAGAACAAAATACAGAAGGAGAAATGTGTCAATAAAATATGCATGTCAAATTTCATTGCCAAAGTGGATATTCAAATATGATCAAAATTATATGATGTTTATAGGTAAGATATTTAAATAGACCTTGAGTTTTGGTTTGGAAAATGTTATAGGTGCAACAAACCTAAATTCATAGATTCTAAGCCAAGGTAAATATCCATTTTATGTCTTTTACAGTATTAGGAAAAGCAGGACTACTTTCCCAAGGATTGGATTAGAACTTGCAAGCACTTAAGGGCCTCTTCAAGATCCAAAATGCCGTAGGTTTATGAAGACATTCCGTTTTAAGGGCACCTTCAAGATCCAAAATGGCATAAGGAATAGCAATCATAACATATCCCCTGCATAGAGACAAAGACAACAGCATGATGATCTCTTTCCTTGCCCTTTTGTTTTGTTTTGTTTTTCTTTTTCCCATTTGACCAAGAAAAACTTCGCATCTCTTGCAACCGAAATCCTTAAAGTTGAAGCTTTTAACAGAAACTCAAAAAAGAATAAAAAAACTACACTGCCATGGAACGTAAAGCAGCAACCAACCTGATTTGTTGGTAGAGTTCGCAATCTGTAGTCTTCAATATCCCTTGCCTTGAGGTCTTGTTGGTATTAAGGGAATAGATATCTTTAATCCTTCCTCGTAGTTCAACTATTATCTTCAATAGCACCTGTAACATTGTTCAATAATCTTCTTGATTATTGAAAAATACAAGGAAACACCCATATAATTAACACCGAATAGACCTTTATTATTTTAAGTTCTTGCTGAAATATATTTGTAAAACATTTTTGTTAAATTTCATACACCACCAACAATAATCCCCTTCAGTCTCTGTTTTAAGGTGAAAGAGAGAGAAAGAATGGGAAGAAGAAACTGTGACAGAGAAAGAGAAAAATGATTTTTTTTTTTACATGCTGAATTATTTTTTATTATTTTAATAAGTTGATTTAGCATTTAATGGTTCAGACGGCACAATTGTTACATCTCATTAATAGATAAATAGAAAAATTGATTTAAAGTATTTTTAAAATATCAAGGATTTAATTAAAAAAATTTAAATTTAAGAGACTAAAATAATTTGACTTCCAAACTCGAGAAATTAAAAGAATATTTTACTCACCATAAAAATTGAAGTCCCAACATTGGAGTTGCTCATGCCACTTGGGTGATTTATTTTTCAACACTAGCACCCTATCTTTTTGATCTCCCAGAGGTCCAGAAGGGAGTTTTCAACGTGATTGGAATTTTAATGGCATCCATGGTGAAATACTAAGGATTCATGGTGAAATACCCTGAGCTCATAAAACCATTCCACCCCCCTTTCATCCATTTCATCTCCTTCACACATCCCTTTCTTCGATTTTGAAAATTGTTCTTGTTTGTAAAATTTTATTGTTTGAAGGACTAATAAAGTGTTTGATTTTGGTATTCAATCTTCGTTTGAAGTTGATACACAACAGTAATCAGGTATAGAATTATTTTTTTTGTAAAACATTATATTGTATTTCTAGAAACCTAACGGCCTTGGAAGGATGTTTCCAGCCTAAAACAGCTCTACATAGCCGTTTTGGACAAAAAAAATTGTTGTGTAGAGCCGTTTCAGGCTGAAAACATCTCTCCAAGGTCGTTTGGGCAAAAACAATTCGGAGATGTTCTTGTTAATGAAAACAGCTGTAGACAGCCGTTTATGTGGTTCAACGGCTATGAAGATTCGTTTATTGCATTAAACATCCCTCGATAACCATTTGGACTTAGTTCAAGTGGGGAGATTTTTTTTAATGCAAATAGTTGTAAGGAGCCATTTCTTGACTAAATCGGCTGTGGAGGGCCATTTTTTAGAGTAAACAGTTGTGAAGGGCCGTTTTCACCATGGTAACATCCCTGTATGGCCGTTGAGCGAATAAAAAGTGTGCAGAGGGTTATGTTGCTCTATTGGTTGATTTTGGTGTTGTAGTTCTCGCAAATAATATTACAAAATGCATATATATTGGTTGATTTTGATGTTTTATTTCTTGCAAATAACCTTACAAAATACATAGAGATTCATATTTTAATTATGACTACATCCCATCTGAGGATGTAAATGTTACAGGAGATGCAAATTTAGTAGTTGAGCAAGTATGTTAAAAATCTGTTGTTAGGGTATCTATTGAATGTTTTTGCATATTCAGTGATTGGTATGGAAATTTCTATTGACAGGTGAATGAACATGAAATATGCGATGGTGGACATTCTTCTGTGGGAGATGACTTGAGTCATCTATTCAGCACCGATGAAGTATGTCTTTTTATTTTTAACGACATAAACATAATACATAGTTTGATCAATGAAAATTAAGTGATGATGTTATTTTTGCTGACAGACATTTGCCACAAGAGATGACCTTCTCAAGTGGGCAAGAGAAATTGCAAAGTCGATGGGATTTGTTGTGGTTATTGCTAAATTTGAGTCAGGAGGTGAAAGGAAGCGGACATAAGTGAAATTAGGGTGCGAACGTAGGGGGAAATATAGGCCAGGAAATAAAAGTATTCTAGTGGCTGAGACTACAACAAGAAAGTGTGGGTGTCCATCTAGAGTGAAGGGAAGACAATGGGCTGATGGTCAGTGGAAGGTGCGAGTGCAGTGTGGATACCATAACCATCTTCTAGCAGAGTCTTTGGTTGGGCATCTAACCTTGAGTGCTTAACTATATGCTGGGCCTCCTCAAGTATTGCCGCATATTGAAGGGCCTGCAGTTTATTGCCGTGGATCATCGATTTCAACAAAGGACGATCATGTGTTATCAAAACAGCTTGTTAGTTACATATTACAACAAGACAACATAAAGCGAATCTCCACATAAATTTTCTAATTGTGTTAACTTACCGGCTCACCCACCCATACATGAAGTGCAGTGTGCCTGCCGTATCTTCTAAGTACTGATATGTAGTACGGACTATCGAGAGATGGAGACGTCAGGAGGTCAGCTCTCTGAATAACCTCCACTAACTGATTGCGTGCTACACCCTCGTCTTCATTTGCAGAATCTGATTGATCCTAGGGAGCCGCCTGTCTTACATTTTCAAGCGGAGGCTTTGGTGCAGCATGCTTTACCTGCCGACGGTTCACCCGTTGTCTCTGCTTGGACGCTGTCGGTCGACAATGTACAACCTCCTCTTGTTATTCCTCTGGTTCAGCATGCCTATAAGCAGGATTCTTAGTTCTAACCATGTTTTCCTGCAACAAGTTAAAGCAAATTATTTTAAATCATATTAAAACAAATCAAGTCAAGTTCATTGCCACCAATTTTACCAAGATATTACTCAAAGTTTCGTAGTTCTGTACTCAATCCAATTTTTTTTTTAAAATAATTAATATAGCTAAAAGCAATGTAACAATTCCAATCTATATTCCATAACTCAAAAACACAAATTCTTGTATCATTCTTTCATTAATCCAACTAACACCCAACTATTATAAAAGTTAAAATTTTGTAGATATTCATTTACCAAGAATTTCTAATGTAATATACTAATAATGAGACAAATAGGATTTTATAATTATGTAAAAGGATTATTACACAAGCAAAATGGAAAAAAAAGGGTTTGAGCAGCTGTGGGAAAGGCCAAACGGCTTTGTACAGCCGTTGGGCAGCCCAAATGGTTGTACACAATCGTTTGGCCTTTCCCGCAGCTGCTCACACCCCGTTTACTTATTCATGCATCCTTCCAAGGCCGTTCAAACATGAAAGTTTAAAACAATTAATATAGTTAAAAGCAAAGTAACAATATTAAACGATATTTCATTACTCAAAAACACAAATTCTTGTATTATTCCTTGATTAATCGAAGTAACACCCAACTATTATAAAAGTCATAATTTTGTACATGTTCACTTACCAAGAACTTCTAATATAATATCCTAAGACTGAGACAAATTTAATCTTATAATTATGTAAAAGAATAATTGCACAAGCGAAATGGAAAAAACAGTTGTGAGAGGCATGAGAAAGGCCAAATGGTTGTACACAACATCTCCTCACAGCCGTTTAGTCATGCATGGTTGCAAAACAAATGGCAAACGGCTCTTTGGAGCCGTTGGGGCTGTCAAACAGCCCTCCACAACCGTTTGCCATTTTGCAAGCCCGTTTTCATGTTTTCCTTTGATTGTTCAACTGAAAACACTAACATAATAGTACCCAATCATGAAATATAGTAAAATGAAAGAAATTGCATGACCCCCTCAAGTGATGCTCGGGGATGAAAGGAGGACAATGTAAGTCGAAAAACGCAACGTCACCAATTAAATGCCTAACAATGAAGAAGGAGGAAATGCTTGACTTCAAAATGGGAGTGATAGAGTGGGGTTGAAGTGGAGAAAAATGAGGAAGCAAAGAGCAACCTAGGGTTTCAAAAGGAAAGGGGGGTTCGTGCCGAAGGAGATCGGGGAAGGGGGAAGGAAATGGTGAAATGGGAGGCCTAGGGTTTTAGGGGTATTTTAGGTATTTGAAATTTTTTATGAGGGTGGAAGCGCGTAGCAAAGGCGGGGGGTGCCTTAAGCAGCCCCTTTCATGGTGCAGTGCATTCTCCAAAGCCCCCTATGGCATTTCAAGCTTTTACTAGCATCAACTGATCCTGAGATTCTTATAGCTACATTGGAAACTCTGAAGTTGTTTCATACACTTTAGTGTATAGGATCATTCCTAACCTATTCTATTATATAGTTAGTTATTGATTGTAACTACTTTGACCTTACAACTATGTATATGAACACTAGATACAATGCCTTGTACTCATCTAGTGATAGTTTAAGTTCTTTGATTCAGATAATGAAAGCTCAATTTTCTCTCTCCCTTCAATGAAATTGATGAATGAATGCAAAAAGGGTCAAGTTAAAGATCTTAAATAAGCGCTTATTGAGAGACAATACAAATTTTATTTTGTTGATTTATAATTGCATTTTTCTTTATAAAAAAGTGGGTTAGGTTCATGAATTTTTCACTTCTTTTTATTTTGCATTTGTTACAACATCATTGTGGTTTGAAATAGGAGGAATTCAGAGAGAGGTTTACGAGTAGCTTGTAAGGGAGAATACACATGTAATCATTGCTAGAAGAAGAGATGAAAAATTTGGATAAAAAGAAAAAAGAACCAATGAATTTTGGCATGACAGAGACACTTACGGGGTGGTCATAAGGAGACTTATGCTTGTAGGGCTCTCTAGAAGGAATAAAGGACTAGCTTTCAAATAATAATAATAATAAAAAAAAGTCACGCAGAGGCATTTACAGGTGGACCGTAAGGTCCCTTATGCTTGTAACTAGGAAAATTTGAATTTTACATTTTGGCTCCTTGATAGAGTCGCTTATGGGAAGGATGTATAGCATCTTATGCTTGTAATCAGGCTCCTTGCAACTTTAAAAATCGTGTCTTTTCATCTCCTTCTTCCATTTCTTTGATTTTCTTCAACTTCTACCCATTTCTCTCTCTAGAAACCTTCAAATCCCTAGCTCTACCCACTCAAAGTCTCCACTTGATCTCCCAAATTTCTCCATAAATCTTGTCATAAACACTCTCCCAAACTCATTTCCACCATCAATTACACCCAAAAACCCATTTTTCATCCACTTCAAAACCCATTTTCGCACCAGCTCTCTCTCTCTAGACCTATGAATCTCCCTTCCCTTTACTTTTTGTCAAAACATTTGGGACAATGTTTAATTTAAGTTTGGGGGTCGTTGGCTTTGCATTTGAATTTTTAGCATGTTTAGTTGCATATGTTTCTTTGTTTGATTTTGCTTGTCATTTATCTTGTTTAGCATGATTAGTTAGCATGTTTATATTGTTAGCACTTTTCCTTCTTTTGAAAAAAGAAATTGAAAATGGTGAAAATCTGAAAAAAAAAATTGCTTGACTCTCATGGTTTAATTGGATGGGGGTTAATTTTACCACCCCCAGCTTTAATCAACCCACCCCCCTCATAAAATTAAACTACCTAAATCCCAAGAATACCCTTTAACCTAACCTACTCGCGGACCCCCCTTTAACATTCAATCGCTGCATACTCCCCACACATCTCTTCTTCTTCTTCTTTCCACTTTCTCTTAGCCGAGAGTCACCTCCACCACCCCAAAAACCTCCAACCTCCATTACAACCAAGTCTTCAAACACAAGTTTCTTCCATTTCAAGTGGTTATCTCCTTTAATCTTTATGTAAGTTCTTCCAATTTTTTTTTCTTTGTTATTGGTTTTTAAATTGGTTCTGTTCATGAAAAAATGGGCATGTATGTTGGTTGAAGGCCAAATAGCTCTCTAGGTTGGTTTGGAGCCCCAAATGGACCTATAAAGTCGTTTGGGGCTCCAAACCAACCTAGAGACCTGTTTAGCCCTCCACAAAGCACTCAATGGTTGTCCAAATTTGTTTGGCACTGTAACTGCATTGGATTTCAATTTTTAATTTTATGTTTATTATAAAAATTCATTACTGGGCATTGTTGCAGATAAATATGGTGAAAACTAAAAACCCAAGCTATAGAAATCTTAAACTAGAGGAAGAGCCTCAGAATGAGAACATCAACGATCGATCGCTTTTGAATGTAGAGAGCGGGTGAGTTGTAGGCAGGCACAAGCTGTTGCTAATGAGGATCCCATCTATGATATTCGTCCGACGACTCCCTTGGATGACTCAAATAATGTAGACGAGGACAAGGGAATAGGACTTGATCAATTAATGAAGGTGATCTAGAGAAACAACCTCCTTATGGCTCCTGCCCTAAGTGTTCCTTATGATATTTCAATGCTTAGGAGGTATGACGGGCACACTGTACTACATGTATGGATGGGTGAGCTAATAAATTACAACAATTGTAAACTATGTATGTACAATAATTCATTGTTGTTGTGTTAAAATATGAATCTAACAGGTTGTTGTGACAATACAGGATCGTAATCTTTTGAAGACGATCATACAAGGTAATAAATTGAGGGCCTGGCATTATGAGGCAATGCTTGAGGAGGTTCGCCATATTATCAAGCATTCATGGCTGGAGCCACTTATTAGCCTTAATTACTCTATGGTGGACAAGGCAATGTTGGCTGCATTTATAGAATGGTGACATGCGGACACCAACACATTCCACCTACCGGTAAGCGAGATGACCATCACCCTAGATGATGTGGCATCACTATTGCACTTCCCAGTGCAAGGTAATTTTATATTTGTGCCTCTCAACAACTAAGAGATCCATTCTAAGAACATGGGGACTAGTTGAAGTACTGAGCCTCCCAATATCTACCTTGACATTAGAGACTACATTGACACTTGTGTGTGATCTTCTTAGGCTCCCACCTGCACTTGTAGTTGAGGAGTTGGATGCCAACAAAAAGTCGACATTCTAATTCGATAGTCTGTGAAGGGTCATCAATGGTCACCTTAAATAGAGTAATTGGGTTTTTACAGCAAGGGCAATTATGCTATTCGTGCTTGGATGCAAGGTCTTCATGGATAAATCCTCCACCTCTATGCGAGTAGAGTGTCAGGAGCTATTGTGGTAGGGTGGGCACGAGCTGGGATGGGCATGGTTTTTGACTATCTTAGCCCCATCCCAAAAATATAATGGGACTAGAATCCCTGTCCTGGTCTTGTCTCGAATCATCAAATTGTCCCGACCCATCCTGTCCTGTTAATAAACATGCATGTCCTGATTTAGTCTCGATTGTATCTCAAGTCCCGTCTCAGTTGTCCTGGATCATGTCCCGGTTATAACCGGAATCTCGTCCCGTCTTGAATCACGAAAAGAACCAAGACTTTCCTTTTTTTCTTTTTCTTTTTTTGGAAGAATAGAAGTAATCACAGATGCCATGTAACAAACCCCAGCCTTATCATAGTCCCCTTACAATCCAAAGAAAATATTAGTGTTCTTAGCAATAGTAAAAGTCCATAACCAACACTATAAGAAATGCAAGTTTAGTTTTTGTTTAAAAATATTACCTTTATAATCTCAACAAGTTGATCAACTCCACTTTCTCTTGGGAATAGAGGCTACAAATTCCAAAAGACCAACATTAATAAACAACTTGCAGGCACCCTGCTATCATTATTTGGCAAAACAAAAGAACTACCAAGAGATAAAATGGTTTTTGTTTTGTAGCAAACTTGTCCCAAGAGTAGCTCAGCAAGGACACATACCACATTTCAATTGCATTAGTATATTCACTTGCTCCAAATATGAGTTCAGGTGCTCGATAGTAATGAGAGCATATATATGATATATTAGGCCCACCTTTAACCTAATCATGAACACAAATTTACAAAAAGGCCAAGATTCATGATTCATCCAATCAATGAATTCTAAATAAATTTAGGGACAGAAAATATATATGGTATATATGCATGCCCAATAAAAACCAAAGATAGCACCTACAACTTGTCTTGTCGCATACGAAAGGGGAAGACAAGTATAGGCATGAAGAAATGTAGCAGGATTCCTTATATATTTAGGAAAATAACAATGTTTACTACTGATGCTCAAAACAAGATAAAGGTAAACCAAGAGCACTAAAGAAATGCAGGACTCCAACAAATAAGTATACAAAAGTCCCTAAGAAGATCAACCAAAAACACAACAATTCCAAATTAAAGAATTTATTTTTCTTTTCACTTTTGCTACCATAAAAAGGATTGCGCTTCTTAGAACAAAGAAACAAACCTATTGAAAGAAAAGATCAGAGAAGAGAATACAACATATGTTCCTCCATGCAGAGGTGTCATATCAAACTTAGGATTCTTCTCATAACATCTATTTACTGACTTTGTTAATATAACAATCATATGAAAAAGTGTCAACAAATAAAATAGTGCTTTAAGATATAACCATCACATTAAAACTCGTATTAACTGAAAAATGTAATATTTTAACAATAACTTCAGAAGATAAGAGGCAAGCAATAACATGGAATCAAGACAGTTGTTGTTGAGTAATTCAATTATACTTGCCCATAAATAAGCTCCAATTGTCCACTTAATGACTCATAAGGTTCTTCTGTGTAGCTAATGCACACTAAGTAAGTTGGTCCTTTCACAAGAAAAACCACTTGTGCCAAAAATTCATTCTTTTAACACCTAAATCAATAAAAAGGAAATATATTTTACAAGAAATCAATTAAAAGCTAAACTAAAAAATGTTGCCCAGTGAACACTGCAGCTACCCGTGCTCCTTGTGTACAAAGCATTGCACTTCATCAACCCTGAAAAAACAGAAGGAAATATATTTACAAGAAATCAATTAAAAGCTGAAGGGGGAGAATATTCCCTTTATAACATATGCCATGAACCATTGAACCTCTATAAGTCTCTAATGCCAAGAAAGAGAGAAAGTGGTAACCTGAGAAGAGGTATGCATCTATTTTGAAATATAGGGAGGTAAATGGAAATAGCTAGAATGCAATTCATTACTTTTTTTGGTACAATGAGAAAAAAAAAATGTAAGAAAAACTAATCTCTAAGGAAGAGAAGATCAAATGTGTAAGCGTTAACGTCCTAGTCAAGCCAGAGGATGAAGAAGCTCCATCAATTCAATACCATCTTTGCTTGCAAATTCAGCAATTTATTTGCACACTAAATAACTTTTTTTTTTTTTTTTTACATATGAACCAATATTAGTAAAACTTAAAATGAATTAGATATTACTTCTTAAATGCAAAAATGTGATTGTAATTATAAATTTATAACATACTCAATGAAGGAATATAATCACAAAAGACAACTTAGTTTAAACCTTTTGTCTTTTTCCAAAAAAGGCCTTGATGTTGTAATGAAGATAATTCCCTTGATTACCTTTTCACATCATGCCTACCTATTCATAAGCAAAGCAAAAACAATGAAGAACTAAGAACATATACATAGCCATATATATAAAAATGAAGGTTCTCAAAAATAGAGATTTAAAATAAAAACAATAGACCCTTTATTAATTTTTCTACTTTTGATATCTATGATAACTAATTCAATTGGTTTGAATTTGGAAGCAATTCATCATTAAAAATAAGAATAATTAGAGTATAATTTACCATAAATGGCAAAAATAAAAAAGAAAGGGGTTTCTAATTTCCCAACTAAACAATTTAGTCATAGAGCAAAATCAACTTTAAAGAGGCACAAATTATACTAAACACAAAGATAACCATAGATGAAATAGAAAAAGAAACAAAAGCTTTTAAACTTGACTATACAATTCCTTTTCATAGATTGAAAAACTCTTCCAAATTATTAACAGAAAAGTTGGAAATTAGGTAAAACATAATGAAAAATTGAAAAAAAAAAAAAAACTTTGGCTTTTATTTGTAGAGAGATAGAGAATTAGAAGAGAAAGGAAAAAAAGGAAACTTACCATGTGGTAGAGAGTGGAAATGAAGGGAGATCAATCTCTATAACATTTGTCATTCTTGTTAAAAGTGGAGAAAAAAAAAGAAGAAGATGATTGCGCAAAAAGAAGAAATAAGATAAGCAAAATAGTTGTTTTAAGAAGATAATAAAAATAAAGTTTAACATTTTTTTTTTAAAAATAATGATGATTGATGAGAGCACAAAAGAGACGTGATAAGTGACAATAAAATAAAATAAAATAACTAAAAGTGGCATGAGTCTAGGAGAAAGTAACTTTTTATGAATAATGAATAAAACTAACCAAAAAAATATTAAAATTAAAAAATAGAAATAAAAATTTGTAGAAAAATGTCAGTTTTTAAAAAACATAAAGATGAGGTGCTAGGGTATTTAGCCTCTAATCATTTTCTCCTCTCCCTCCTTCCCAATTCCCACCCTTCTTCCTCTGCCGTCAAATCTAGTTTTCACCCAAACCAAACTTCTCAACTTGGCAATTGTGAAGTGTCTAATAAGGTGTGGACCTTGGCCATGCTTTGACATTTACTCAAAAGGTTCGAACTTCTTCCTCTTTGTTGGAGAAAATATCGGTACCTTCTCCATATTAACTAATTAGAACGTTTTCTGAGAGCTTCACCGTTTTTTTGAGTCAATTTATCTAGAAAATTTCTTTAGTCATAGCACCCAATTGCAAAAGAGAAGAAACAACATTGAACCCAGCTGTAAAAATTGGATAGAAAAAGTTTATTTAGGGTTTCAGAAACCAATCTCTCACCAAGCTAAATCTAATCTTGCCTCGGTTTGCTCCACACGGTAACACAATTCACGAGAATTTGAGTTTTCTCTCCACAACGATCACATCACCATTGTAGAGAAGAGAGAAGCAGAGATGGAATTTTTTTTTTTCTTACGTTAAAATTAACAGACAAAACTAAAGGAATATCAGGAATATATATCTTCCTGATTTGGCATAATTGTGCAATCAATCACAAAACGGTTATGTCTCATCAATTTTAATTCCAAATTAAAAACTAATTATTTGTGTTTAAATGGGCTTAAACACCCATTATGGGTTCGGTTAACATCTCCCACTTGCACATAATGGGTTGAGACATAAACAATACTTCATCTCTCTTTGAATATTGTTGTGACTGTATGGGCATGACATCTTCATCTCGGGTGTCATTGCACTAAAATCCCTATTATAGGATCAACATAAAACAACCCTATTCTCATTTTCATAGGATGCCCCAAATACCCTAGATTTCCCATGTACACTTTACATTTGCAAAACTTATCCCTCATGAGCTTCATTGTAAGCTCAGTTTGCGATTCACTTATGCATAGTGTCCACAATTATGAAGTTGCCAAAATACCCTCATAATGGACATGTTTCAGACACTTAGCATAATAGCATATATACTAGGAAATCTTCCTTTCGCATGCGTATCACTTTGATTTGAAATAGCTGCTTTCCTAGCATTGCACCTTGTAGGCCAGGTATATATTATGACCATAGGATGCATACTAAGGTAGCAAACACTACATCATCTCTATTAGACCGTCAAAGTCGAAGGGTATCATGAAAAGAATTCTCTTTTCAAGAACTCACACATCAATGAATTAGGGATCTTTCATTTGCCTTCCACTTATGGTTCTTACGCTCATGCAATATGAATCGCATGCTACTGTGTTTCCCTTACTTCTTAAGGTGTATGTCGGTTTCACAATTAATGACAACACCATACAGACTTTAGTTCAAGCACATACAATGCACAATCGAAGTCTTTCCAAAAATATAGTTTCTCTTGACGTCAACTTTGGTAGACTCCATGTCTTCCAAAAATGAATCTCATCTCGATTTTTTTTATGTCGAGGCGAGATTTATCATTATTGTGTTTCTTCTTTGCCAAGGAACAACATCTCTTGTCGTTGTATTGGCAAACACATATGTCTCATCTCTGCCTACTCCTCCTAAGCGTCAAAGGCGATTGTTCGTGTGAGAGAACCAACCTTAACAACTTGTACAACATACTATACATTGTATAAGCATACTCTTACACATGTTGATATATGAAAAATGAATGAAAATCATTTATTCAATAAAAAAAGGGTCAAATTACATTCTATGCATACCTAGAGCTTTTACATGTTCATTGAATACATTTCTAGGTATTGGTTTAGTAAAGGGATCCGCTATCATCTTCTGTGAAAGAATGTACTTGACGGTGACCTTCTTCTGCGTTATGGCATCTCTCACAAAATGATATTTTTTTGTCTATGTGCTTGGTCTTATTGTGGTACTTGGGATCCTTTGTGTATGCTATGGCTGCCTAATTATCACAATAAATCAAGATTAGGCCTAAATGTTCACCTTACAAGCCCAGATGCTCTATAAACCATTTTAGGCATATAGCCTCTTGAACCGGTGCAAAACATGCTACAAACTTAGCTTCCATTGTCGACAATGCAATGCATGTTTGCTTTTTATTGCACTGTGATATAGCACCATTATTTATCACAAATGAGAACCCCAAGGTTAACTTCCCAAGTCTCCAGCCTAATCCACGTCGGACTACCCTACCAAGCACGAATTGCTTCCTTGTTAGCTTAGTTCATGTTTTAGTGTGCCTTTCAGGTATCTGATAATCCTCTTCGCTGCTTTCCAGTGTTTCTCTCTGGGGTTCGATAGATATCTACTTACCATTCCGACCGCATGATAAATGTCCAATCGTGTACAATCATTGGGTCATTAGATTGCCTACCACGTTGGAATAAGGAACTCTTTTCATTCGATTCTTTTTGGATTCCTCTAGGGGACACATTTCTAGACTCAATGGTTCACTCTTGTTCATAGGGGTATCCATGGGTTTGCAATCTTTCATATTGAATTTCTTAAGAATTTTCTTTATGTACTTCTCTTAGGAAAGAGAAATGAGTTTCTTGCAATGGCCTCTAAAAATCTTCACTCCAAGAATGTACTCAGCTTCACCCATGTCTTTCATCTCAAAATTTGAAGACAATTATTCTTTAACAACTTTGATCAAATCTAGACCATTCATGGCTAACAGTATATTGTCGACTGATAAACACTTTTTAGTGTTTATCTTTGTACTCTTATATTTAACTTTAGCATCCTAAACTTATATTTTATTTGTTTAATTAGAAACTATTTATATTATTGATGTCTAATTATAACTTATTGTATTTCATATTAATTTTTTTTCACTCTAAGGTCCAATTTTACTTGTTAAGGAATTTTTAATTTCAGGATTGAACCTGGAAGACTTCAGAGCGTGTTGGGATTTATGTCCAAGTGACACGTGTGCCTATAGCATCGCTACTATAGGTGGCGGCCAAATTAAAAATCAAAGTTTGAGTTTTCAACCAAGGGTTGTGTTCTCAGAGAATCACTAGTACAAGTCTCAATCAATTTGGGCAAAGGGAATGGCGGTTTTCAGCAGAATCAATAGCACTAATAGTAAATAAATGCAATAACAGGTAAAACAGAAGTTAATTGATGATGTAAATGCAATCAACCCAGGAACTATCCAACATCTAATGATTTTATCCTCGACCCAAAGATAAAATTTAATTTCAGTTATGCCAATTAACTATATTAACCTCGAAATCTCAAGATTAACCTACCTAATTAATTAATCTAGTTGAACCCTAACTAAGCCGGGATCCCTACTCCTAGCTCGACAGTTCCTACTACACAATCACATAGGTTATGGCCATTGGAACCAAACCCAATCCCAATCCCAACCATCATCACAACAAGGGATTAGAGCATCCAAGACCTAAAATTTGAATTTTTATTCAACCAAATTGAGTTCTACTCCATGAAAATTACTCATAGGGTGATCAGATCTAGAAAACCTACAAGCCCATCCAAGAATGATACATAAAAATCATCATACACAATTCTAGAGAGAGAAACAAAGAGTAGAGAAGCATAACCTTCATTAAATTCAAAATAAACACAATATTGGTCTCAAGAATCAAATTGATCGTCTTCAAGTCATCCTAGGTTGATTACAGAAGCTTCTAGCCTTCCATTTTCATGGAGGCAAACATGGGAGAAGAGAAAATAAGCTAAAACTAGTGAGAGAGGGGATGGAGGCGTGAATTAGTTTAGAGGAAGAAGGCCGAAAATTCTTAGGTTAAATGTGGGAAAATTACAAAAATGTCATTAATGACCCCCAAATGACGACTTGCCCCTCATTTAAGTTGCCAAATGCCTATTTTGCCCTTTTGAGTTGAGAAATTTCCCTTTATGCCATCACTTCATGAATTTATGAAGATTTATTGCTCCAATCCTATGTTTGGACATAAATCCTAACAAGCTCTGAGGTCTCCAAAGTCCAGTTTTGAAATTAAAAATTCTTAACAAGTAAAATTGGACTTTAAAGTGAAAAAATTAATATAAAATACAATAAATTCTAATTAAACCTCAATGATATAAATAGATGCTAATTAAATGATTAAATGCAAGTTTGAAATGCTATAATTAAGTAGAAGCGTACAAAGATAAACACTAAAAAGTGTTTATCAAATCCCCCCACATTTATCCCTTGCGTGTTTTTGGCAAGATAGAACTTTACATCAAAAAATAAGAGGAAAATGGCAATATGCAAAAAGCTAAGAACAAAACAAAACTACCTCTACTCTATTTTCCAATGACTATCAAGAATGAGATAATGTGTAACATAGAGGACAATCAAAAACATAGAACATAACCAATCATGTCATAATTCATTACATTCTAATTTAACAAGCAAGGCAATGTCAAATGAAAGTATATATCAAGAATGATGGTCTTACAAGGTGCTATCCACTCAAACTCTCAAGTATTTAGGCTAGGCAAAGTGTTTACACTCACTCACTCAAGATGTAAGCACTACCATAGGCTTGCAAAAATTATAATCTCCACCACTTGAAAACATATGCATTCATAAATCAAAAAGACTTTATTCAAGGTTGTAGGGAAAAAGAAGAAAGGAGGGATAAAATGGATATGGAAAAATAAGTATCAAAGAGAGCAAGAGAGCATGAAAATAAGAGTTCAAGCACAAAAATGTATAATCAATTCTTATTCTCACTTCCTTCAATTACAAAAGCCACAAAACAACACTTATTATATATGTAGATCTTTTTCTTCTCCTTTTTCTTTTTCTTTCTTTTCTTTTGTGGTTTTTTTTTTTTTTTTTTCAATTCATATGCACAAACCAATACTTGCAACTAACAAATCCACCCCCACACTTTATTTTTGGCAGTCCCGCACAAAGAATAAAATTATAAAGTTCCAAGAACTTATATAAATAACATTCATACTCTCTAACTCTATAAGGGTAGGAAAACATGATTTTGCATTTAAAGTTAGGTTAGAATGAGTTCAACCAAAGATGGATAATAGGCTTAAGGGGGCTAAACAATGGTAAATAATGCAAGGATGGTTATTTGGATAAGTAGCTAAGCAAGAAAAGTGACCTTCATCATCTCTATGCATGCACATGAAAATGTAGCCTCAAAAATAATTAATGCAAGTTCTAGAGTGAGAATGCACACAAGAAAGAATGAGCATGTCATATATATGCAATGATGCTCAAGAGGCTCAAAAGCTTACAAGGTATATTTTTTCAGCATCCTCAGCATATACGTCCATTATCCATCACCAATTCATAAATTCAAAACATAAATAAATCAAGGTTTTAAGTCATAAAAATCCACAAAAGTTCTCATCAAGTCACAACATCATCATAAGTCTCAAATCATCAAAGAAAATTATTCAAGCACTAAAAAGATATGGAATGTAAACTACTAAGGAAATAAAAGAGAAGAAAAGAAGTGAACTCCCTCATGGTGGATATGTGGCATCCACTAAAGTGATCTCATCATGATGTGTTTGCTCTTGAATTCCCTCATGAAATTTCTTGACTCGGTGCCCATTCACTTTGAAGCGTCTTTTTGTTGCTACATCCTTAAGCTTAACTGCACCATAAGAAAAAGTGTTAGTAACAACAAATGGACCCTCCTATCTAGACCTAAACTTACCGGGCATCATCCTAAGGCGGGAATTGTAGAGGAGCACTTTTTCACCAATGACAAACTCTTTTTTCACAATTATGCTATCATGGAATGTCCTAGTTTTTTCTTTGTAGATCTTAGAGCTTTAATAAGCCTCTAACCGGAACTCTTCTAATTCTTGAAGTTAAAATTTTCTTTCAAAACTGGCTTGGGCAACATCCATATTGCATAGTTTTATCACCTAATGGGCTTTATGCTCTATTTCTACCAAAAGATGATACACCTTACTAAAGACAATCTTATAGGGAGACATCCCTATTGGAGTTTTGTAGGCAGTCCTATAAGCCCACAAAACATCATCTAGCCTTATACTACAATCCTTTCTATCGACCTTGACTGTCGTGTCTAGGATGTGCTTGATTTCCCTATTTGAGATCTCGGCATGGCCATTGGTTTGGGGATAATATGGTGTAGAAACTTTATGTGTAACACCTTATTCTACTCTTATATATATAACTCTTACATTTATGAAAAACACTTTTTATTAAGCTTGGTTTAAGGTGGTAAATCTTAATTATAAGTTTAGGGTTTCAAATAGACAGCTTACTGAGTTGACAGCTTACTGCCTTGTTCTTGTAAAATATGAAAACGTGATATATAAATGTCAGAAAATCATGAAAAGCTCCAGTTTAGAAGTTTAATATGTCTAGAACATGTGATAAAAATTTCATACAAAATCTCGTTGGTCTAATGGGTTAATTAAGCAAGTTTGTACACTGCCCTGTTTAATGCGAGAATACTATTTAGCTATTTTGGAAAATTATTTGAGCATATAAATTGTGGTCCAATTGCCACGAAAATTGGTATGGATGAAGTCCATTATGTCAACTACTTGCTGTAAAATTTTCAAGTTAAAACTCAGGGCTTAAAGCATCTTACTTGATTTATCCTCTTATCTGCCAGAGAACCAGTTTTGGAGTTATTGTACATACTTGAGTAAATTCTATTAATTTACCTCTTCCATCTATTCAGTTCATTTCTCATTTATGAACATAACAATACATCCTTATACATTGAATGTTCAACTAAAACAAATAATTACACATTAATCATGACATTTTACAATTTGAATCACAACCACACTGTATGTTAAGCTTGGCAGCCACCCTTGGTGTTTCTCCACCTGGAAATTATTGATATTTCCACAAAATGGATATGAGACTTCAAGTCTCAGCAGCTAATGAGGCAATTAGTAAATATACAAGATTGGTACTAGTTATTAATCTCAATAAACGGCATATGAATGCAAAGGAAACACCATGATGCACATAATGACACATACTCACTTAGAACTACTTCCTTGGCAGCTCTAAGCACCACAACATGATAATCCTCATGAATATCATTTAAACACAGCAAAGAATATAGATAATAGCATACCATAAACACTCACACCCATAGGCAACTATATAGCATGCAAGAAGAGGTTAAAGGGAGTCATTAGCTAACTTAACTCCTAGCTTTCTTTCTCTTCTCCTTTCTTCCTTTGCTGCAGCTCTCTCTATTTCTTTCCTTTCCTTAAAGTTTCCGACCTCCTCCCCTCACTTCCCCCTTTTATTTATTTGTTTTTTGTCTAATTTATTTTCTATATTTATTTCCTTAAATTAATTAATATTATGGGTAATTAATAGTATGGCAAGTGTGGCTTGATGATTGGTTGTCTCCATTGACTAACACCCCTCTTTAATAAAGTGGTCAGTCTCTTTTCTCCTTCTCCACTTTCCTAACCGACTTACCTTTGTCTTCAGCTCTCCTTCATGCGCAAGTCTCCACTATGCCTCCCTTTATTATTTCTATTATTTTTCTCACAAAATATCACCAAAATGCAATTATCACCTATGGTATTTTGTCAATTTTTCATTGGTGAGAGTGTCCCCTTAGCAAAGTTTCTAGAGGCTAAAGGCGTGCAAGGGGCGTGGGACTTGGGAGAAGCCAGCTGCTGCCTTCATTTGGTCCAATTAGGACCAATTTAGTCCATTCTAACCATTTCCCTAACTAGTAGTTCACTTAGATAGCCATTTAATTCAATTGCACTAATTTATACCACATTTCTAATTCTTTATTTCCTTAATTAATTATTCAAAGTTCATTCCACTTAGGCCAAGTCATGGCATTTGGTTCAATTACAACTTCTAGTTCCTATTCAATTAGTTTCCTTGCTATTCAACTAGGTAATATTACAACTAGTCCAATTTGAACTAGATAACTATATAGCTTCTTATCTTTTTTGAACTAGGTAATATATATATATTCTTACTAAACTTGGGCTAATATACAACTATATAAATCCATAACATCAAATTCCTAGCTATATGTGCATGTACACATAAATATCATCCTTATACATATCCTTAGTATTCTCACACTTCACATTTGCATTTAGCAAACATACCACTAATTAAATTATTCTAGTATAGATTTATATTCTTCTCTTAGAAAATTCGGGATGTTACATTATGCATAACCCTATATTTGGCCATCAAAGCCTTCATTTGCCTATTGCAAAAGTGTGTGCCTTGATCACTAATGATAGCCCTCAGGACTCTAAACCTACAGAAAATGTGAGACATAACAAAGTCCACAACAACTTTAGCATCATCAGTTCTAGTGGTCTTGGCCTCCACCCATTTAGAAACATAATCAACAGCAAGAAGAATGTAAACAAAACCATAAGAGCTAGGAAAAGAACCCATAAAATCCATGCCCTAAACATCAAATATCTCACAGAACAACATGGGTTGTTGAGGCATCTCATGTCTACGACTAATGTTTCTTACCCTTTGGCATTGCTCACAAGACTTGCAAAATTCATATGCATCATGAAACAGACTAGGCCAATATAATCCAAAATCAAGAATTTTCTTAGCAGTACATTGGGGACTAAAGTATCCACCACATGCATAGGAGTGATAGAAAGTAAGCACAAAAGTAAACTCATCATCAGGCACACATCTCCTAATTACTTTATCACTACAGAATTTTCACAAATAAGGATCATCCCACACATAATATTTAGCATCACTTTTTAATTTGTGAATTTGTGCTCTAGTGAAGTGTGTAAGAAAAACATGAGCAACCAAGTAATTAACCAACTCAGCATACCAAAACAACTTAACCTATAATTGCAAAAGCTGCTCATCAAGAAAAGTGTCATCAAGAGAAGGGGATCAGGGGATTTTTCAATGAGGCTCAAGTGGTCCGCGACTAAGATCTCAACTCTACTCCTATGTCGAATCTCAACATCAAACTCTTATAGCAAGAGCATCCATCTAATCAATTGAGGTTTCGCCTATGGTTTCTTCAACGAGAACTTCAAAGTTGTATGATCAGTAAAAACAACTTTAAAACATAGCAAATATGATCTATATTTATCTAAAGCAAAAGCAATTGCTATGAGCTCTTCTCTTGTGGTTGTGTAGTTTGCTTAAGCAACATCCATGGTCCGAGAGGCATAGTAGATGACATGAGGCAGCTTTCCAACTCTCTGAGCCAAGACAGCTCCCACTGCATAATTAGAGGCATCACACATGAGCTCAAATGGGAGTGTCTAGTCTGGAGGTTGGATGATGGGACTAGTAGTGAGGGCTCTCTTCAACTTGTCAAATGCTTGTTTGCACGCCTCATCAAAGGCAAACTCCACATCTTTCTGTAGCTAGTTGGATAGTGGTAGGGCGATCTTGCTAAAATTCTTAACAAATCGCCTATAGAAATATGCATGTCTAAGAAAATAATGCACTTCCCACACATTGGCGAGTAAGGCAAAGAAGAAATAACATCTATCTTGGTAGGATCTACCTCAATACCCTTGCTAGATATAATATGGCCTAAAAATATACACTGCTCAACCATAAAGTGACACTTTTCTTAATTCAGAATAAGGTTAGTTTTAATGCATTTATTTATCACCCTAGTAAGACTATGCAAGCATGCATCAAATGAAAAATCATAAATAGTAAAATCATCTATGAATACTTCCATACAATCCTCAAGAAAGTCAGAGAAGATACTTACCGTGCACTTTTGGAAGGTGCCAGGAGCATTGCATAAGCCAAAGGGCATCTTCCTGCATGCATATATACCAAAAGGACATGTAAAGGTAGTCTTCTCTTGATCCTCTGGTGTTATGTAGATTTCGAAGAACCCAGTATACCCATCAAGTAAAAATGTGACTTGCAAGTGAGTCTCTCCAACATCTGATCAATGAATGGTAATGTGTAATGATCTTTCTTGGTGGCTTGATTCAGCTTCTTGTAAATTATGCACACCTTTCAACTATTTTGGACTGGGTGAAAATCAATTCATTCTTTTCATTAGCCACCATTGTAACTCCAGATTTCTTTGGGACCACTTGCACTAGACTAACTCATTTACTATCTGAGATAGGATATATAATGCCAGCTTGAAGAAGCTTGGTCACTTCTTTCTTGACCACATCTAGAATAAGAGGGTTAAGTCACCTCTATGGTTGTATCACTGGTTTAAACCCATCATCTAATAGAATCCTGTGCATGCAAGTGGAAGGGCTAATGCCAGGAATGTCTGCAAGTGTCCATCTAATAGCCTTTTTGTTCTTTTTTTTTGAACACTCAGTAATCTTTCTTCTTGCTCAGGTAGAAGATTACTAGCAATGATAATAGGCAATTGCTCATTGGCCTCTAAAAAGACATATTTCAAATTTCCTAGAAGTGGTTTTAGTTCAAGTGTAGGTGGTTGGATCACAGAAAGAAGTAATCTGCTAGGTTGTAACTCTATTGCATTAAGCTGAAAGAAGTTTTCTACCATAATAGAATCAACAAAACTAACATAATCAATAGAATTATAACCCAATGTAGTTATATGAATAGAATATACAACAAGATCCACCATATTATTTAAAGCATCAACAAAATCAATAGAATTCCCATCATGGATAAATGCATCAATTTCAACACAAATAGATAGAACATAGACCAGATTTATCACAATCATAGTAAAAATCAACATAATCATCTAAGTCCACAAGTTTTGGGAAATCAATAAAGCATATATCACCATATCTCTCCTCTGTCAGCTCATCAACAATATCCATGCAGAAAAAGATAGTGTGATCCTTAGGTGGATATCTCATAGCATCATGAATATTCAATGCAACCACAATGTCACTAAATTCCATAGTAAGAGTTCCATTATACACATCTATTTTAGTCCTAGCAATTTTAAAAAATGGTCTACCTAGAATAATAGGAGATCTTCTAGAATCACCCTCCATATCTAGAATATAAAAATCAGCAGGAAATATAAGCTCATTGACTCTAACTAAAACATCTTCAATCAAACATGTAGGATATGCAGTACTCTTGTTGGCAATTGAATGATAACTCCAGTGGGTTGTAAGGAACCAAGGCAAAGAGATTGAAACATTAATTTGGGCATTACATTTATGGAGGCACCCAAGTTTAGCATAGCATCCTCAAACTTGCAATTCCCAATGATGCATGGAATGGTGAAAGTGCCTCAATCTTGGCATTTTTGTGGTATTGGCTGGATGAGAGCTGATACATTTTAGCCCATGGTGACCCTTTCTGCACCCTTAAGCTTCCTCTTATGAGTGCACAATTCTTTTAGAAACTTGGGATATCTAGGAATTTGCTTGATGGCATCAAGCAGTGGAATATTCACTTTCACTTTTCTGAAATTCTCTAAAAACTCTTTTTCTTTCTCTGCTTCTGTTATCTTCCTTGCTAGTTGTATGAATCTTTATGGAAATGGCAAGGGAATGCTTGGTTGTTGGGCAGAGTCATGTGTAAGAATAGTATCACTACTACTAGATTTTGCTCCATTAGTAGAATGCTTACTACTAGTAGTGGAAGTAGTAGGAGGCTCAGATGAGGTCAACGTCTTCCCATTCCGCAATGTAATGACACCCACATTCCCCTTAGGATTGGGAATGGTTTGTGAATGAAGTTGGCCAGAATTTTGACCTTGCTGCATGTGGCTCAAGGTAGAAGCTAGCTACACAATCTGAGTTTGTAAATTTTGAATTGATGCTTCTGTACACTACTAAAACTCAAGATTATTTTTTTGCATTTGAAGATTGTTCAAAGTCAGCTGCTTCATCATCTCTTCTAAGGAAGTCTCAAAAGTTTGTGAAAATGCAGGTGCAACAAGAGGAGCAGGGGCTTGTTGTTACTGTGGGAATAGATGTTGTCTAGGAGGAAACGCGGGTCTGCTTGGCCCAAGCTTATTTGGAAACTGTGATTGTTGCTGAAATGGTGGCTTGGCTGCAGAGTTGTATGGTTGTTGAGTGTTGCCATATGTAAAATTTGGGTGATCATGCCAAGTAGGATTGTAAGTGCTACAACATGGATCATGGCAGGGCTGTTGGTAATGTGGCTTGCTAAGAAATGCACCTGTTGTTGCTACTGACTCAAATACAATAGGATCATCTTGCATAGTAGGGCAGGCATCCGTAGTATGAGCCATGGAAGCATAAACACCACATGCTCTAATAGATGGCTATTGGATGGAAGTTTGGTACTAGGGGTCACTGCCAATTGTCGGACTAGAGATGTAAGCTTATCTAGCCGATTATGTACTGATTAGTCAATATGTGAGCCTTGCATCTCATAGATAGGACGGGTCACTACACTCTAGCACCAAATTACTAAGAATTGGCAATCAGTTAGCAATCAAATATTTGGCAATTGCTGGAGTTTTATCAACTAAGGCCCACCACTGGCAGCATCAATCATATTCTGGTCCATAGGGAGAAGGCCCTCATAGAAATACTGAATGAGCAACTAGTCACTGATTTGATGGTGTGGACAACTCGCACATATCTTCTTGAATCTCTCCTAGTACTCATGCAAAGTCTCTTTAGTCATCTGTCTAATCCCACAAATTTCCTTTCTAATTGCTGCTGCTTTAGATGCTGGGAAAAACTTTTTTAAGAACTACCGCTTCAATTCATTCCAAGTAGTGATAGAACCAGTAGGAAGGTAATATAACTAATCATTTGCTATCCCATCAAGAGAGAATGAAAAAGGCCTCAACTTAATATGATCTTCATGGATGCCTTGTGGCTTCATTGTAGAAAAGACAACATGGAATTCCTGAAGGTGCTTGTGAATATCTTCACATGTAAGACCATGAAATCTAGGAAGCAAGTGTATAATATAGATTTAAGCTCAAAATCAGTAGTAAGATGGGAGTATTGAACACACAATAGCTGGTAAGTCACATCAGGGGTAGCAAGCTCTTTTAAAGTTCTATAAACCATATTGACAGGAAGGTAAACAATAGTATTATCAACAACAAGATTATTAATAGTAGGAATATCAATAGCAGGATTAATAGCAAGGGTATCAATATCAACAAGAATATTAAAAACAAGAGAGGAAAGATCAATGTAAATGGAACCACGAATAGGAACAGAAAGATTATCACTACTACTAACACCTACAAAGGCACTTGCAACACTATTAGCACTATGACAATGCCGCCTCCTAAGCCTAAAAGTTTTTTCAATCTTAGGATCCAATACAAAATATTTAGGCACAAATGAAGACCTAATCATGCACTAACAGCTAGTACCACAACATAAAAAAATAGCAAAGCGATAGTAATATATACACAAGAAATAACAATAAAATAAGTAAGAATAACCTATCAAATGATTTTTAAAAAATTTAGAACCACCACAGCTTTGATCTAGATAACCCTAGGACTCAAAAAATGGAATAAAAATCTTCAAAAAATGAAAAAGTTGTCAAAGAAGTAGAATTTGGCTAAACAAACTAAAACTGGCACCCTGTAAATGAGGGGTCAAATTGACCATAAGACCAAAAACTACAACATGACCAAGTTTCGGGGCAATCGAATACTAAACATTTTTCGATGGGCCCCATAGAAAATAGAATACACAGACAAACTAAAGTAAGAAACAATATATAAAATAATGCGCCTAAAATAACTAAGAACATTAGTGATTCCCTAACAATAGCGCCAAAATTTGACGCATGCACCTATAGTGTCATTACTATAGGTGGCGGCTAAATTAAAAATCCAATTGAATTTTCAACCAAGGGTTGTGTTCTTAGAGAATCACTAGTACAAATCTTAGTCAAATTAGGCGAAGGGAATAGGGTTTTCAGAAGAATCAATAGCACTAACAATAAATAAATGCAATAACATGTAAAACAGAAGTCAATTGATGATGTAAATGTAATCAACCTAGAAACTATCTGATATCTAATGATTCTATCATTGACCCAAAAATAAACTTTAATTTTAGTTATGCCAATAAGCTAGATTAACCCCAAAATCTCAAGATTAACCTACCTAATTAATAATCTAGTTGAACCCTGACTAAGCCAGGATCTCTACACTTAGCTCGGCAATTCCTACTACACAATCGCATAGGTTATGGCCATTGGAACCAAACCCAACCCCAACCATCATCACAACAAAGGATTAGAGCATCCAAGACCTATAATCCAAATTTTTATCCAACCAAATTAAGTTCTACTCCATGGAAATTACTCCTATGATGATCTGACCTAGAAAACCCACAAGCCTATCCAAGAATGATACATAAAAATGATCATACACAATTCAAGAGAGAGAAATAACGAGTAGAGAAGCATAACCTTCATTAAATTCAAAATAAACACAATATTGGTCTCAAAAATCAAATTGATAGTCTTCAAGTCATCCTAGGTTGAATACAGAAGCTTCTAGCCTTCTATTTTCAGGGAGGCAACTATGAGAAAAGAGAAAATAAGCTAAAACTCGTGAAAGAGGGGATGGAGGCCTGAATTAGTTTAGAGGAAGAAGAAGGCTGAAAATCCTTAGGTTAAATGTGGAAAAAATTACAAAAATGTCATTAATGAGGCCTAAATGACAACCTTGCCCCTTATTTAAGTTGCCAAATACCTATTTTACCCTTTTGAGTTGAGAAATTTCCCTTTATGCTCTCACTTCATGAATTTATGAAGATTTATTGCCCCAATCTTAAGCTTGGACATAAATTCTAACAAGCTCCAAAGTCTCCTAAGTCCAGCTTGGAAATTAAAAATTCCTAACAAGTAAAATTAGACCTTAAAGTGAAAAAATTAATATAAAATACAATAAATTCTAATTAGACCTCAATGATATAAATAAATGCTTATTAAATAATTAAATGGAAGTTTGAAATGCTAGAATTAAGTATAAGAGTACAAAGATAAACATTAAAAAGTGTTAATCACCAAGCTTAGGATTGGAGTAACAAATCTTCATAAAATTATGAAGTGAGGGCATAAATAGGAATTTCTCAACTCCAAGGGCAAATAGACATTTGGCAACTTAAATGAGGGCAAAGTCATCATTTGGCCTCATTAATGGCATTTTTGTAATTTTTCCTTCTTTCCCTTAGATGTTTTCGGCTAGCCCTTTCTTCCTCCACACAATTCATGCCTCATCACACTCTCACTCTACATTTAGTTCATTTTCTTCTCTTCCATGGCTGCCTCCATGAAAATGGAAGGCTAGGAGCTCTTGTAATCAACATAGGATGATTTGAAGATGAACGACTTGATTCTTGAGACTAGTATTGTATTTATTTTAGATTTAATGAAGGTTATGCTTCTCTATTCCTTGTTTCTCTCTCTAAAATTATGTATGATGATTTTTATGCATGATTCTTGGATGGACTTGTGGGTTTTCTAAGTCTGATCACCCTAGGAGTAATTTTCATGAAATAGAACTCAATTTGGTTGGATAAAAATTCAAATTTTAAGTCTTGGATGCTCTAATCCTGTGCTGTGATTATGGTTAGGGACGGGTTTGGTTCCAATGACCATAATCTATGCGATTGTGTAGTAGGAATTGTTGACCTAAGTGCAGGGATCTCCACTTAGTTCGGGTTCAACCAGATTAATTAATTAGTTAGGTTAATCTTGAGATTTTTAGGTTAATCTAGTTAATTGGCACAACTAGAATTAAATTTATCTTTGGGTCAAGGATAAAATCACCGAGTATCGGATATTTCCTAAGTTCATTTTATTTATACCATTGATTGATTTTTGTTTTACCCATTTATTGTGTTTGTTTACTATTAATTACTTTGTTGATTCTAGTTCCACTGAAAGCCTCCATCCCTTTGCCTAATTTCATTGAGACTTGTACTAGTATTTTTTTAGAACACTACCCTCGGTTGAAAAGTCAAACTTAGATTTTAATTTGGCCGCCACCCATTAGCGATACTATAGGGATGCGTGTCAAATTTTGGCGCTATTGTTGGTGACGGAAACGTAGCCACCAATGCTGCCAAGGGAGGCGCTGCTGCCAGCACTGCCAATGGGGACTTTGCTGCCAATGGTAATGATGGAAACGTGGCTGCCAAATGGAATAGAGACCCGCTTGAAGTCCCACCTGGACCCATGACAAGAGCTAAAGCAAAGAGGTTCAAGGAAGCATTGAATGGGCTAGTGCAAGAGGCCTTGGAGCAAGCTAGCTCGTGGAGGCCCATGGAGCATGATCAACCAAGGATAGTCAACCTCCTTCATGCCCAAAACAGGCCAGCAAATTGATTGGGAAATAATAGGGCTTATTGTATTTGAATTAGGAAATTACAAGGCTGATTGTATTAGGATTAGTTACTTTATTTAGTTTCCTAATTTTAGAAGTAATCTGATTTGATTAGATTACATTAGATTACTTTTATTTTATTTCCTTTTCGTTTTAAACAAGTTTCCTAAATTTGTATTGCCTTTAAATAGGCCTCTTTGATTCAATAATAATCAGAATATGCATTTTAACTAAATTGTGAGTTTGCATCTTCTCTTTAATTCTTTGAGAGCTATTCGACTTATCAATCAAGTTTCCATCCCTTGATTGTGGCGTCTTCACTATACCAAGGTTCACACCTCAATATAGGTGTTGGGTTGCAGTTCTTCCATACAAACCTGAAGTAGAAATGATCCTTAACTAATTTTGTTATGGGTTTCGTCACAATGTTGGCAGGGTTCGTATCAGTTGGTATCAGAGACTAATTTTAGTCTCAGGTTTGCTTATCTTTAATTTGCTTGTTTTCCTTTGAGTTTTTCAATTCTGCACTTCTTCTTTCCATTCGGAAATTCTGATAAAATAATAATAATAATAATAATAATAATAATAGAATAACAAAAGAAATTGTCCAGATTCGGTTATTGCATTCTTGTTATTCCATAAATTCAGATTCGGTGTGTGCAGAATATATTTTCCAGATTTGATTTGAATTCTGCACCTTTGTGCCCAGAAAATTCTGTATTTTTCCAGAATTAGTTGATCTTGTTTGCATGCACCTTTGGCCCAGAAAAGTCTGAAATTTTTCAGATTTGATTGACCTTGTTTTGGGTGTGAATTGTGCCCAGAAATTCTAAAAATTCTCCAGATTTGATTGACCTTGTTCGGGTGTGAATCTGCCCAGAAAAATTCTGTTTTTGGTTTAGTAGCTTAATAAGAACTCTTTAGAGGATTAAGAGTGGAAAAAGGCAAGAGTGATATACATTACGGAGAGCAAAAGCCAAATTTATTCTCCTTGTAAACACGAGTGAAATTAGAGTGTCAATCCATTGAGTGAAGAACACGTGAGTTGTGTGTTAGGAATTTTTTTACTAACATTTTCTTCTTGCAGCGAGCATGTCTCATGAAAGGCTTCGGTAGGTGCAAGGGGTGGTGTAGATCCACAACCGATGATGGAGGCAATGACAAGAGAGGTGAGGAGAATGATGAGAGCAGAGCTAGAAGCCTTACATGACAGAATAGAACATGCACGCAGGGAGCCACCTCGCGTGCCTAGAGGAGGACGAGCTCCATCAAGGGGAGTAAGAGCTGAACCCGAGGAGTATGAAGGGGAAAGCTTTGATGATGAAGATGATCGGGGTTCAACCATTGACCCTAGGAGGTATGGTGGATGGTTCAGAGGATTTAGAGAACCCATTCGTGAAGATGCCCTAACCATTAGACAGCTTGAGGGAGTTGGTGGTGAGAGGCAACCTAAACATTTCCAAACTAGATGCCATGTGAACGAAAACGTATGTAGCATGATCATTGATGGTGAGAAGAATGCTAACTTGGCTAGTACTTTGATGGTTGGGAAGCTAAGTTTACCCACCTTAAAGCACCCTAAACCTTATAGGTTGAGGTGGCTGGAAGGCAATGGAGACAATGGAGACACATGGGTAACAAAGCAAGTGTTAGTTGCATTCTCCATTGGCAACTATAAGGATGAAGTGCTTTGTGATGTAGCACCAATGTATGATTGTCACTTACTCTTGGGGTATCATTGGGAGGTTGGAAGAAAGGTTACTCATGATAAAAAGAATAGATACATTCTTTCCATGAATGACCGAAAAATTAAGTTAGTTTCTCTCAAACTAGAAGAGGCACTTGAAGATCAAAACAGAATTCAAAGGCAAAAGTTTGAAAGAATAGTGAATGAGAGTGCAAAAGAAAATGAGGTAACTTTTGAAAAAGAAAATAGTGATAAAAATGAATGTGAGAATTGTGAGAAAAGTCAGGAGAAAAAGAATGAGGAGGAGGAGGAAAAAGAAATAGAGAGAAAAGAAATTACATATGAGTTTGGAAAAGAAGTAAGTGTAATTAAGAAAAATAAGAGTGAAGAATGTGGACAGCAATGCAACAATGAGAGAGTGCTTGATATAAAAGAAAAATTCCTGCATGAGTGCACAAGAAAAAGTGAGGATAAGAGTGTGAGTTTTTCTCATGATTTCATAATTAGATCTCCTAACTCTTGTTCTAGGGATTTTTCTTTCTTGCAGAATTTTCATAGAGATTTCTCAAAGGAATTGCCTAGTGGATCATCATGTGTTATAAAGGTGAAAACTCCAATGGATCCTAGAGGTAAATCTAAATTGATTTTGAAATTTGAATATCTGTTTGAGTATGATCCTAATATTGTCATTATGATTGATGTTTGTGGTGGATTAGCTCATAAGAACTTCTATAAATGACTTTATTTTACTCTCTAGTAGTAGAGCAAAATCTTTAGGACTTGAGCATGTTAATACGTTATATGAGGATCATATTACTTGTTCAAACATGTTGAATGCAATTGGAATTGTTGAATATAAATATGTCAATAGGCATGTTAATTCCTTGATTTGGGAGCTTGAAACTCATATGCATGAAGATCACATGTGTAGATCCTATTGTTATGATCCTATTGTCAGGAAAAGGAGTGATGGATTTTTCTTGTCGTGTTCTATTGATTCTTTACTGCACTTTAAGGATAATATGGTTCTTAATTCTTCATGTCAAAGGAAAGTATCAATCCTTAATGCAAATAAGTTGGGATTTGACTACTATGCTTCTATGTCTTTCTTGCATGATTTCAAAAGTCTTTTCATTCTTGATTCAGTATCACCAAGGAATATACTTGTCGTTGCACTTGATTTGAATTCATTAGAATTTGATTTCATTAAAACTTTAAGCACTGCTAGGCTGAATTGTTTTCATGTCTTCAATGGATGTGGAATTACATTGAAAATCAGTTGTGTGTGATTCATAGTTTCTTTTGTGCATTTTTGTGTAATTTTGCTATTGAATATTTTGGAGATTCTTTGGTCTATAATGGGAATTTCATTGAACATCTTGAGCATTTTCAAAATGTGTTAATTGATTTGAGAAAAAGAAATTTGAAGAAATGGCATAAGAAGTGGCTTGAATTCATGGAGCCCTTGCTATATGTTATCAAATGCAAGCATGAAAAAGAACATGCAAGTGTTGAAAATCTTCCTTTAAGGTACATTCTTATTCCTATTTTATGTGAGGTGTCATTGGAATGTAAGCCCAATAGAACATTACATGCAAATCTTGATTTTCAGAAAATGCCCAATGCTTGTTTGGCAAATGTTTTTGTGCAAATCCATAAACTTGTGAAATTTTGGAGAAATTTATTCTGTGAGGCCAAAATGATTAAGTTGAATAATGTGCATGAGAGAGTTTTCAATACTTTCGAGGAGCTTTCTAATGCATCATTGTTGTGTTTGCTATTGCATAGGGAATTTAAGTGTGATAAATTAGTTCATTCTAAAACTTCATATTCTCTTTTTGCTAGTGTATGGTGATGCAAGTATTCATAAGAGTGCTCATGTTTATGACACTATGAATCCTAATTTGGTTTATATTCCTTCAATAAGGGGTACTTCTAATCCAATTTGGGATGAAGAGTTGTTAGAATATAAGTACTTTAGAGAGTCTTGTGTTCTTAGCAATCCTTGTAACATGTTTAGTACTTACTTGGGAATTGAGTTTTCAAAGTTCTTTGAGCATTTTACTCCCTTACTTGAAGAAGACAACAAGTTTGTGCTTGAAAATTCTTTGTGTGATTGGGAAGAACATATCATAGGATCAGTAGATTTTATCATTCCTAGTATGACATGGTTTGGTGATTCTATGTCATATACAGTGCAATTTAAATGGCCCATAAATGGAAAAGTATTTGTGTTGGATACTAATATGTTGTTATTTCACTTTGGTTATAATTCATTAACCCACATGAATCAATTACTATCATATGATGATAAGTATACTAGCTTAAGTGGGAAAGTGGAAGTTTTCCTTGTAGAAAAATTGCATACGAAAATTCAACAGAATGCTGCCCAAAGACTAATATTTGACCCTGGAGGATTACTTCACATGAGAAAGGAACGATGTCCACAACAAAAGAAATCAAAGCTGCTACCTCAAGGGGATGGTCCATTTCAAGTCATTGAAAGGATCAATGACAACGCTTACAAGATAGATTTGCCTGGTGAGTATAATGTCAGTGCTACTTTTAATGTTTCTGACTTAGGTCATTTTGATGCAGGTGATGATTTGAGGTCAAATCCTTTTCAAGAGGAGGGAATGATGGAAATGTAGCCACCAATACTGCCAAGGGAGGCGCTGCTACTAGCACTACCAATGGGGACTTTGCTGCCAATGGTAATGATGGAAACGTGGCTACCAAATGGAATAGAGACCCCCTTGAAGTCCCACGTAGACCCATGATAAGAGCTAGAGCAAAGAGGTTCAAGGAAGTATTGAATAGGCTAAGGCAAGAGGCCTTGGAGCAAGCTAGCTCGTGGAGGCCCATGGAGCATGATCAACCGAGGATAGTCAACCTCCTTCACACCCAAAACAGGCTAGCAAATTGATTGGGAAATAATAGGGTTTATTGTATTTGAATTAGGAAATTACAGGGTTGATTGTATTAGGATTAGTTACTTTATTTAGTTTCCTAATTTTAGAAGTAATCTGATTTGATTAAATTACATTAGATTACTTTTATTTTATTTCCTTTTCGTTTTAAACAAGTTTCCTAAATTTGTATTGCCTTTAAATAGGCCTCTTTGATTCAATAATAATCAGAATATGCATTTTAACTAAATTGTGAGTTTGCATCTTCTCTTTAGTTCTTTGAGAGCTATTCGACTTATCAATCAAGTTTCCATCCCTTGATTGTGGCGTCTTCACTATACCAAGGTTCACACCTCAATATAGGTGTTGGGTTGCGGTTCTTCCATACAAACCTGAAGTAGAAATGATCCTTAACTAATTTCGTTATGGGTTTCGTCACAATGTTAGCGGGGTTCGTATCAATCGGGGAATCACTAGTGTTCTTGGTTATTTTAGGTGCATTCCTATATATATTTAAGTTGTATATACTATTTCTTGCTTTAGTTTGTCTGTATGTTTTTGTTTTTTGTGATTTTAGTATTTTTCTGCAGGGCCACCAAGAAACATGCACTGTCGATTACCCCGAAACTTGGTCAAGTTGTAGTTTTTCGCTCCGGGGTTAGTTTTGACCCCCTCGTTTACAAGGTGTCAATTTCAGTTTTTTTAGCCAAATTCCACTTCCTTGAGAACTCGTCTATTTTTTTGAAGATTTTTATTACATTTTCGAGTCTCGGGGTTATCTAGAGTGAAGCCGTGGTGGTCTCAAAATTCTTAAAAAAATATTTGATTGGTTATTCTTACTTATTTTGTCATTTTTCAATTGGTAGTTTAGTGTTTTTGTGCTATTTATTGTATATATATTATTATGACTAACTGTTTTTGTATGTTGTGGTATTGATTGTTAGTGTATGACTAGGTCTTCCTCTGTGCTTGACTTTTTTGCATTGAATCTTGAGATTGAATGAACTTTCAAGCTTAGGAGGTAGCATATTCATAGTGTTAAAAGTGCCCCTGTAGGTGATAGTGGTAGTGATAATTTTTGTGGTTCCATTTACATTGATCTTTTTATTCCTATTTTTAATATTCCTGTTGATACTTCTATTAATACCAACCTTTGTATATTCAATTTCCTCATCTTACTGTTGATTTTAAGCTTAAATCTAGATTGATAGACTTGCTTCCTAAATTTCATGGTCTTTAAGGTGAAAGATCCTCACAAGCACATTCAGGGATTCCATGTTGTTCGTTCTACTATGAAGTCACAAGGCATCCACGAAGATCATATTAAATTGAGGGCATTTTCATTCTCTCTTTATAGCGTGGCAAAGGATTGGTTATATTATCTTCATGCTGGTTCTATCACCACTTGGAATGAATTGAAACAATAGTTCTTAAAAAAAATATCTCCTAACTTCTAGAGCAACAACAATCAGAAAGGAAATTTATGGGATTAAATAGATAATTGGAGAGACTCTGCATGAGTATTGGGAGAGATTCAAGAAACTTTGTGAGTGTTGTCCACACCATCAGATCAATGACCAATTGCTCATTCAATATATATGCGGGCCTTCTTCTTTTGGAGTGGAGTATGATGGATGTCGCTAGTGGCGGGCCCTAGTTGATAAAACTCTAGCATTTGCTAGAGATTTGATTGAGGTTCAATGACCTATCTTGTTCATGAGATACATGGCTCACATACTAACCAATCAGTACATAACTAGCTAGATGAGCTTACATTTCTAGTCTAGTAGTTAGTAATGATCCAGCACCAGCACCTGCACCAACACTAGCACCAGACTGTCATCCAACAACCACCTATCAGAATGTGTGGCATTTGTGCTTCCATGTGTCATACCATGGATGCTTGCTTAGCTATGCAAGATGATCCTATTGAACTTGAGCCAAAAACAACAACATATGCATTTTTAGAAAGCCATAGTACTAGTAGCCTTGTTATGATCTATATAGCAGCACCTACAATCTTAGTTGGTGTGATCATCCAAATTTTAGATATGGCAACACTCAACAACCATACAACTCTACAGCCAAGCCACCATTCCAGCAATAGTCCTAGTTTCTAAATAATCCTGGGCCAAGTAGACTTGCTTTTCCTCTTAGGCAGCATCTATTCTCATAGCAACAGCAAGCCCCTACCCTTCCTGCTGCTGCACCTGCATCTTCACAAACTTATGAGACTTCCTTAGAATAGATGATGAAGCAGCCAATATTGTATAATCTTCAGATGTAGAAAAATAATCTTGAGTTTCAGCAACATACAGAGGCATCAATTCAAAATTTATAAACTCAGATTGGGCAGCTAGCTTCTACCTTAAGCCACATGCAGCAAGGTCAGAATTCTGGTCAACTTGCTTCACAAACCATTCCCAATCTTAAGGGGAATGGTGTTGTAATTGTTAATTTAATATGAACTTTTGTGCTTGTTTGATTGTAATTTGTGTAATTTGGAGTTTATGTGATTGTAATTTGTCAACTTTAGAATTTATGTGATTGTTGTTGTTATTTAATGGTTGCCATATTGTGCTTCTTTAAACATTTGTTTTTTGTTGTATATCATCTTCTTCTTCTTTTTTAAATTTTATAGCCTTTAATAATGGAAAATGAAGGCAGGGACACTAGTGAGCAACTATTGGGTGACAAGAAATGCAGACGTAATTAGAGAGAATTTAAGGAAGAAACTTTGCTTACTATATTAGAGGAGCTAATGGTGGCCGGCCATAAAGGAGAAAATGGAAATTTTAAGAGTGGGACTCATGAAAAAGCTTTAAAGAGGATGAAAAATATTTTTCCTAGAATTACTTTGAATATTAAGCAAATTGTTAACAAGATGAAAAGGTGACCTTCAAAGTTAAATGAAGTTGTTGACATGATGAATACTAGTGGATTTGGATGGATGACACAAGAAAATGCGTCACGGTTGATAGCAATCAAGTCTTATTGGAGTATCTAGAGGTATTTACTATATTAGTTTTAAAGTATATTTTCTTATTTGATAATCTATTTTTAAACATATACGTTTTATTTTTTTATTTTTTTGACTTGCAAAAAATCCTAAAGTTGGCAACTATGTTAACAAAGAGTTTGAAAGGTTGCAAGGAATTTTTGGAAAGGATCAAGCAAATGGTCTTGGACCTGAGTCTGCAACAAATGCAATAGAAAGGGATAATGTGAGACTGAAAATAATGATGAGGAAGATTGGCTGCAACATAATAATTCACCAACTTCTACTCCAAATACTTCGATTAGATATGAATCTGCTAGTGATGCACCACTTCCTAAGCATAACGCTTAGCTCATGTTGCTTCAAAATTCTTGAAAGTTTTAGACCAAAATGGACATGGTAACATTTGATTTTGCAAAGGTGATGAGCAAAATGTGGGATTCTCCAAAAGGTGGCTTGGTTAAAGAGGTTAAAAAATTAGGATTAAAAGAGGAAGAAGAGATTGACTTGATCATTAAATTCTCACAAAATCATCAATATGAAAAGTTTTTTTTTTTTTGGAGTTTCTAGGTAGCCAAATAATGTCCTTTGTGAGAAAGATAATGAGAATGTGATAATAGAGATGATTTAATAGATTGTGAAATCATGATATTTCTTGAGAAATATTTGAAAGATGGTCTACGTTGAGTTTTTATGTTATTTGATGGATTTTTAATCTTGTTTATTAGATATTTTGTTTTGGTTTTGTGCTATGAACTTGGGTATAAAGCACATTGTGGAAATTAATATATTTTTCATAATATTTTATTTGTATGCTTTTATTTTAATTTTCATATTTTTATAATATATTTTTCAAGGATTGTTTAATAGAAAATGTGACATGTGAAAGAAGATAGCAAACCAAAAATATAATTGTCATGTCAGCGATAAATTAAAAGTGTTATAATGTAAGGACTATTTTATGACTTTTTTTAAATATAAGAGGGACAACTTTGTAACCAATAATTTAAAAGAAACTAATTTATGATAACATCAATCTAAGAGGGATTAAAATAATATTTTAGTCTTTTCATAATTTTTTTTTTGTATGCTTTTATTGTAATTTTCATATTTTTATCAATTATTATATTTTTACATGTCAAAATCTTATCCAATACATTTTTTCTTTGAATAACAAACACTGTACAACATAGAGGGTATTACAATAAATTTCACATTATTTTCTCCAGTACTTATGTTAATCAAATAGTAGACAATACAAAATTTTTTGTCCTATACATTAACTAACAAACAGTGAACAAGACTAGAAGTTGTCATATAACTTAGTTACTTGTGTTATATTGTTCTATACTGTGTATCAAACACACCCTTATACTTAATTCTAGCATATTAAACTTGCATTTAATTATTTAATTAGTAATTATTTATATTATTGATGTCTAATTAGAATTTATTGTATTTCATATTAATTTTCTTACTTTAAGGTCCAATTTTACTTATTAGAAAATTTTTAATTTCAAGGCTGGATTTGGGAGAACTCCTAGCGTGTTGGGATTTATGTCCAAGCTTAGGATTGGTGTAACAAATCTTTATAAATTTATGAAGTGAGGGCATAAATTGAAATTTCTCAACTCCAAGGGCAAGAATTTGATGGTGAGGTTATTAAATTTAATATATTTGATGCCATTAGATATCCTGCTGATGTTAACTATTTATATGCATTGGATGTTATTGATGAAATGTCCCAGAAAGTTTATGAATTAGAAAAATCTGATGAGTTAGAAACTGTTATTACTAAAAGCATGCTTGAAAGAGATGTAGCTGAAAATGATTTTATGTTGCATGATGCTTTGGTAGATACAATTTCAACATTGAAATCCTCACATCAAATGCATGCAGATTCATATTTATCTCTCCCTACACAGCATGTTAAAATTATTTCATCTCGCATTTCACCTCCTACCCTAGACTTGAAACCTTTGCCTGAAAATTTAAAGTATGTGTACTTAGGGGAAAAAGAAACATTACCTGTGATAATTTCAATTGCCTTGACTGAATTACAAGAGGAAAAATTGGTTAGAGTCCTTAGGGAATATAAGGAAGCTATTGGGTGGACATTGTTTAACCTAAAAGGTTTGAGTCCCACATTATGCACCCATAAGGTAGCTTTAGAACCTAATGCAGCCCCTAAGCGTGATCCTCAATGCCGTCTCAATCCTCCCATGATGGAAGTAGTACAGAAAGAAATTCTTAAGTGGGTAGAGGCGGGAGTTATATACCCTGTAGCTAATTTAGAGTGGGTTAATCCTATTCATGTAGTCCCTAAAAAAGGAGGAACCACAGTAGTGACCAACCAGCAGGGAGAACTTATACCCACACGTGTTCAAATAGGTTGGAGAGTTTGCATAGATTATAGGAAACTAAATAAATCCATGAAAAAGGATCATTTTCCTCTCCCATTCATGGACCAAATGTTAGAGAGATTAGCCGGTCATTCATTCTTTTGTTTCCTAGATGGATATTCTGGTTATTTGCAAATACCCATTGCACCAGAGGATCAAGAGAAAACCACTTTCACCGGCCCATTTGGCACTTATGCATTCAAACGCATGCCATTTGGTTTATGCAATGCACCTGCCACATTTCAAAGATGCATGATGAGCATTTTTTCTGATTTTATTAAAAAATTCATGGAAGTTTTTATGGATGATTTTACTATGCATGGACACTCATTTGATAAATGTTTGCATCATCTAGCATTAGTCATTAGGCGCTGCATTCAAACCAATCTGATTTTGAAAAATGCGATTTTATAGTTAATCATGGTGTTGTCTTAGGGCATGTTATTTCAGCTAAAGAGTTAGAGGTTGACAAAGCTAAGGTAGAAGCAATTCAGACCTTACCATATCCTGCTACTGTTAAAGAAATTCGATCTTTTCTAGGGTATGTGGGTTTCTATAGGCGTTTTATAAAGAATTTTTCAAAAATTTCCTCTCCCCTATGCGCCCTATTAACTAAGGATGCTGAATTTATTTTTTTTTTCTGATGATTGTAAGTGTGCTTTTGATGAATTAAAAAAATGTTTGATCACACCTCCCATTGTCTAAGCCCCAAATTGGGCACTCCCTTTTGAATTACTATGTGATGCCTCGGATAGAGCAGTAGATGCCGCACTTGGACAGAGGAAGGGTAAGGAATTTTATGTTATATGCTATGCTAGTCGCACTTTAGACCCTGCACAATGCAATTACACTGTCACTGAGAAAGAATTATTTGCCATTGTGTTTGCTTTGGAAAAATTTAGATCATATTTGCTTGGTGTTAAGGTAATTATATTTTCTGACCATGTAGCCTTGAAATATTTATTGCAAAAGAAAGAGGCCAAACCTAGGCTACTTAGATGGATTTTACTCCTATAGGAATTTGATCTTGAAATTAAGGATAGAAAAGGTTCAGATCACCATATAGCTGACCATCTAAGTAGAATCCAAATTGGGGAAACTAGTAGAGAACTAGGGGATTTTTTTCCTGATGAGCAATTATATGCATTGACTAGTACTATCCCTTGGTATGCTGACATTGTTAATTATTTAGTAACTAACACTTTTCCCCCAGAGTTACCTAGGCATGCTAGAGAGAAAATTAAATCCCAAGCTAGGTTCTACATATGGGATAACCCTTACTTATGGCACTTATGTAGCGATCAAGTCATTAGGAGCTGTTTAGATGAAGCTGAAATTTTTTCTGTGCTAGAATTCTGTTATTCCCGTGAGGGAGGAGGTCACTTTGGACCCAAAAGAACAGCACACAAGGTGCTGGAATGTGGTTTTTATTGGCCCACCATTCATAAAGATTGTTTTCACTTCTGTCGTGCATGTGAGCTATGCCAGAAAACTGGTAATATTGGGAATAAGAATTAAATGCCACTTTATAATTTTTTGTTTGTGAAATATTTGATGTATGGGGCATTGATTTCATGGGCCCATTCCCCTCTTCCTTTGGTTACATATACATCTTGGTTTGTGTTGATTACCCTTCAAAATGGGGAGAAGCTTTCCTTACTAGGAATGATGATGCGAAAACTGTAGTCAAGCATATAAAGAATGACATTCTAAATAGGTATGGGATGCCAAGAGCCATAATTAGTGACAAGGGCACACACTTTTGTAACCGCACCTTAAAAGCTTTATTAGACAAATTTCAGGTCACTCATAAAGTGTCTACTGCTTACCACCCCCAAACAAATGGGCAAGCCGAGAGTACTAATAGGGAAATCAAGGGAATTCTAGAAAAAATTGTTAGACCTGATAGGAAGGACTGGAGTTTGAGATTAAGTGATGCTTTATGGGCCATAAGAACAGCTTATAAAACTCCCATTGGCATGTCACCTTATAGAATTGTTTTTAGCAAAGCTTGTCACCTTCCTAAAGAACTAGAGCATAAATCTTTTTGAGTTGTCAAGCAGTGTAATCTTGATTACAATCTAGCTGGGAGAGAGCAAAATTGCAGCTTCAAGAACTAGAGGAATTAAGGTTAGAAGCTTATGACAATTCTGTTATATACAAGGGCAAATCCAAAGCTTTCCATGATGCTAAGTTAACTAGGAAAAAATTTCATGTAGGGGAAAAGGTGTTGCTTTATAATTCAAGATTGAAATTATTTCCTGGAAAACTTAAGTCAAGATGGCTTGGACCTTTTGTTGTCACTCATGTCCACCCTCGCGGAGCTGTAGAGATTAGGAGCCTTGACACTAACAAAATTTTCAAAGTAAATGGACACAAGTTGAAGCAATTTTATGAAGGTGATTTTGCCGGGATGGTAGAAGCAATTCAGTTGGAAGATCCTTGAGCATAAAGAATGTCGAGCGAATGACATAAAATAAAGGCACTTCTTGGGAGGCAACCCATGTTAATTTCAGGGAAGTTTGCATTTTTAATTCTGTCTATTTTTTTTTATGTCTACCATGTTTTGTTACTTTTATTTCTGTCCATCTTTTTCCATTTTAGTTGTTTTTTTATTTTTTCTTGCATTAGGGACAATGCAAAATTTAAGTGTGGGGGGAGGAATGGAAAATTCTGCATGTTTCCATGACTTAACTACTCTCTACATCTGAATTCTTGCATTTCAAAGAAAACAAGAAAATCTCTTGAAAGTGTAGTTTTCATATCAAAGCAGTATAACCCATGACATAAGTGAATATGGCTGAGTGGATCCTTAACTCAAAAGCCAAAATTCAAACCTATACATTGTATAATGTGATTGATCATGAGGTCCAAGTAAGCTATTTGAGCCGAGTGAAGGTTGGGACATTCATGCCAACTTGAGAGTTCGTATGATATTTTTTTCATGTGTGTATCTTGTTCAATCTAGGGTATAGACCTCTGAAATTTTCTCTATGCCTTGCCACATGTTTAGAGTTATATCTGCATGCTTGAAAGTGATTTGGGCACTTAGGTATAACCAATTTAGCCTTTTATAGCCCACCTTGCATAATTACCACTAGTAGACCACTTTTGAGCCTCAGCCCTTATTTCCTTCTTTTAAACACATTATAAGCCATATACCATTCCTTTGATGTATCCATATTTTTGAACCCAACACTTTGAAGGACTATGTGAATTTGAGACATCAAATTGCTGCCTAGTTAGTAACTAGGGAAGTGGAAAGAAAGAGCCTCAAAAGATGTGAAAATCTCCCAAAGCAAAGTGCAGAAAAAGTCCAGAAAAAGGAAAAATTCTGGAAAGAAACGCATTCTGGAAAAATTCTGGAAGAGCTGAAAAAGAAAAGGAAAGAAGAAAAAAATTCTGCAAGCAAAAGCAAAAGAATGAAAAAGAAGGGAGAAGCAAATTATGTAGTATGAGGCTTGATAGTGGAGAATAAGTGAGCTTGAAAAGAGTATGCTTTTGAATTCACATAAACTCTTCTTGGCGTAGCTTAACCCTTGATTCCATCTTCATTTTCTTACCTTACCAAAAACCCCATTACAACCAAGGAAAAGTCCTTTTGATTCAAGTATGCAATGTGCTCTAAGAGATGGAAGTAAGACTGAAAATCAAATTTTGGTAGCTCTTACTTTATGATTATGAACTTGAGAGTGAATACCTTAAACCTAAACATTTGAGAGAACTTGAGCGTAAGCACATATATCCAGTAAGGATCATTCACATTATGCATTGTGAAAATCTGAGATAGGACTCTTTGCTTAATGACATATCTACTTATGTTTGTGAGGTGATAACTTGCTTGACATGGTGATTTACAATTCTCAAGAGAGTTTCTTTGTTTTGTTCTTAGTTTGATCGAGGACGATCAAGAGTCTAAGTGTGGGGGAATTTGTTAGGTCTCATTTTAGTCACATTTCAACCCCATATTTTCTTGGTTTAGTGGCACATTCTTAGACTATTTCATTTGATTTAAATCACTTTTTAGATTCTTGAATTCATATGGATGATAATATAAATTGAGCTTAATTGCATGTTTTTAATTAACCTTTATATTTTCACAAGTGATTAATTTCTATGCCAAGAACAAGCATTGACAAGCATTGAAGAGCCAAGCTAGAAAATAGAAAAATGGCAATGCTGCCAGTAGGCGCCGTGGCGCCCAGAGCCTGCATTGATGCGATTTTGAGGAGTTTTAAGCCAAGTCAATTATCGGGAAGCCTTGTCATACAAGGATTGGGATTCCTAAGCTTGGAAGACTATTTGGAATCATAGTTTGAGTAGATTAAAGTCTTGAAGAAATATGTCCACTTAATGTCCTAATTAGAGTATGATTAGGATTGACTTGTACTTAAAAGTATAACTTAATTAAGAGTCCTATTTTGAGTCTAATTAGGAGTGGATATATTATAAATAATCAGGAGGGCAGATGTGGAGGAGACACCACACCAACACACAACCATCCACGTATACACAGCTGCTGCCAGAACTGGAACCACACCACGACACACATCAAGAGCTGAAGACTTTCATCCATTGTTCAAAGTGGTCATGCTTACAGTCTAGAATTCTGTTGGATCTGTTAGCATGGTAGCTTAATTTCTTTTATGCTTAGCTAGACATATCTAAGCCATGATACTAAGTTTGTGAGACAAGATTATGGTTTTAATGTTTGATAAATTGATTTTGAGTATTCTGAAATTATTTGACAGCATTGTTATTGAATCTATTTGGATTTGTTTAGAGTAGCTAACTAACCTATTTGAATAATTCATATTGTTAGCCAATTAAGTAAGTCTAGAACCTTAATTAATTAGCACAAGTAACAACTAGTTAATCTTAGAATTAGATTGACTAGAATAATTTCAAATCTGAATTAAATAAAGCCACTAGTGGACCATTATGGTTTAGGTTAGATAATATTTTCCATAGATCTTAATGCTCCAAGTTCGGTTAAATCTTTTGCGCTGGTGTATTGAGGTTATTGGACTTGGTAGGTTTTATGTTCAGACGTTCTAGTTATAAAACAAAAGATAAGGGAAAATAGGGAATTTCGTCGTACAAAGTTCTACAGTCTAGCTATTCGAAATTAATTTACCTATGTGTCAATGATCGAATTTGTGTCAATCATGGTGAGGATATGTCGATGCTAAGCATACCTTATTAATTCTATTACTCAATCTACTCAATTTACTCGCTCTACTTATCTTTATTCTCTTTTACTAACTTCTAAATCTGCCTAGAATTTTTAATTTTGCAATTACATATTCAAAACCCCCCCTTTCGTGTGTTTAAGTATAGTAGAAATTAGGTTAGTTGGTAGTTTATTTTTCTGTTATTTACTTTCTTTCAAGGCAATCCTATTAGATTAAATACACGCTTCCTCGTGGGATCGATCCTACTTACCCGACACTATATTATCTTTTGAAGGGAGTAGTGAATTAATTTGTGAGGCTACGACACCTCTCTACACAAGGCTCTATAGCTTTGTTGCATACGTGGTTGAAGCCGCACAAAGAGAGATTTATTCCAACTTGGATTGACAGGTTCATGCATTTGGGAAACATGATGACAAATAGGTATGAGTGTATTTTTATTTCTTAATATATATCACCACATCCTCTTGCATTCCATATGTGTGTAACATGTCTCATTATATCATTGTTTTTGTTATAACAGAGTGGAGGGTTCACATGCTAGCCTGGAAAGAATGTTGCAATCATCAACAGGGGATCCACATCATTGTTGGGAGGTCATACATGCTTTAATGACACTGCAACATTATGCATCAGGGTTCACAGTCTTGTGAAAGTGGAGCACAAAATGAAGTGTTCATTGTTCAGTGCTTTGTATCATTATGTTTCATTTATTGCAATAAGATATATGTCGAATGAGCTCAAGAAAGCTTAATAGTATGTTGGTACGGACAAGGTAACATGTGGTTGTCGCATTAAGACTACACATAGATTACCTTGTGCGCATGAGCTTAGGCAATGGAACATGCTAAACATGTCTATTTGGTTGACTTTAGTTCACCATCATTGGAAGACTTTGACATTAGAGGTTGAGCATAAAGATGAAGGACCAGTGCCTTACGGGGAATCCATTGAGATGTTATGTGGCAAGTACAAGAGTTTGAGTACCGAGGATGAGCAGTGGGTTTTGTACCACAAGACCATTGAACTAACATCTCCAGACACCTCTTTATTAAAGCCACCACCAAAGAAGATCAAAACAAATGACACAAAAAAGAAGAGCATAAAGAGATAAGAAACTTCAACAAAATGTGGCCCATCATATTTTGAGTATGTCAATGCAATGTACAATTCTATGTATAACGACATGTCATCAGGATTTAGACCATCCACAAGAAACTCCATGACACCCACTAAGCCGCATCATCCACGTAGTTCATGTATTAGATTATCAATTGGCAGAGGTTCATCTGACCCATCCAGTAGAGACTTTGATGCATATGCAGATACGTTTGATGAATCACCATGCTTCATGCAATCTCAGGTGTTTGGCAAGATGGGCACCAGTAGATATATTCCTATGCTAAACCAATTACCATTTTGCATCCATGGATTCGTGGAGGATGTGTGACCTGATGGCAATTGTGGCTATCAAGCAATTGCTTTAGGACTTAGTCTTTCTGAGGATGAGTGGTTTAGAATCCGTCAAGAATGCATTGCATAGATGACAACACGGTAAGTACTATATACTGAAATGTTTCTCTAGTGAGGGTACATACAACTAATATCATCACTTGCCTTTGATCTTACTGTGTCTAGTGTTTCACCTAATAAGTGGATGTCCATACCGGATATGCCTTACTTAGTTGCTTCCTGGTTTAATATCATACTTGTTGTCTTACAACAGCAAGTGTTTCATACATATCTTCTGCTTCACTCTCAGCCCCCATTCAGTCTTTTGAGACTGGAAGAAGTCGTGATAGCCTATGTTCATGGAAATCATTTCGTGCAGATATTACCTTGTTGTTATTGTATACTTGTCATTAGTCTTAATGCAATGTTTTACAAGTGTAAAGTTTTCATTTCTTTTGTTTATGATCCCATAGGTGAAGCTAAAGGACAATTCCCCATTGCCACTAATAGCACCACAATAGGTGTATTCAGCATTGACTAAATCATGTGGCTAGATAATACCATACCTAGTACGCATTAACCAATATGAGATGTTAGCAAAGCAATGTCGTGCAGAGATGTAAATAAGAAACAACATGTATTCATGCAATCTAACCCAACATTTAGACATGCATTTATCGATTATGTACTTAACTAATTTATTTGTTAAGTTCATCACATTACATATGCTCATGTGTTTTAACAAAGAAAAAATTGTTAAGTGAATTATGAGTAGGGTAAATATACCAGTGGTAAGAAAATAGTTTAAAGTAATTGGAGGCATAATTTCTTATGACGTGTTTGAGCACACTTTAGTTTAAAACAAATTGTGTGGAGACGTTATGTCACTGAAGCCTAAAATTGCTGTCTATGTCCATTATGGCCCCAAAATGGCTCTATACAGCCATTTGGTCTTCTAGACGACTATGTATAGCCGTTTTAGGTCCATAACGGACCTAGACAGCCCATTTGACCTTCCCTAAACTATAGTATGTGAAAACGACTCTCTAGGTCCATTTTGAACCCAAAACAGCTCTATACAGCCGTTTGGAAGAAGCCTCTGCACAATTCGTTTTAAACTATTTTCTTACCACTAGGTATATTTACTATACTCCTAATTTGCTTGACAATATTTTTTTGTTAAAACACATGAGCATATATAATGTGATTAATCATATTTTAGAAGACACAATTCAAAAACTGTGCGGTTAGATTACAACAAAAACACATTTGTCAAAAATATACAAACTTGCATGAATACCGACGTCTATCTTTTTCTAGTATTTCATCCATCATATGATCAGTTATAGATAATTTGTCAACTTCATGCTTTTGTCTAGAGGTAAAAGTGAATAACAGAAAACAATCATATGAACTTAATAAATAAATTTCATAAAATAATATAATCAATTTGACAATAACTAGTCATTATATTGAAAAATTACACCTGCAAATGTACAATGTGATGTAACTACCTACGTGGACCCCTAGATGGGCATGCACCGAGACTAAATTGAGGGCTGCCATGATAGAGAGCAAGATAGTCCCATGCATGACCAATCTTAGCATATATCTGGCGCAACATTCGTCCAGCCTTAGAATCCTCATTTACTATTCTTATCTCGAACATGGTACGGATATATCTAGCTATAGACATGAGATGCTCCTACATGAGGAAACAATGTATATTTTTACAAGCATTATCATTAACATAACTAATAAATAACAAAAGAAGTTTATTAAGACATAACAGACATACCAATGACTCGTCATATGTGGCCGATATCTAATGCCACCCTTTGCTCTTCCCAGGGTCTAACCAAGTGGGAGGCTCCATGACACGTGTGGAGCTGGGCAACAAGTATGGATGTGATATCCTATGATACCACTCCATGTAGCTTGGCATGACTTCACCTAGCATCGTCATAATAGGCCCTCGTAACTTTGCACTCAACACATGCTGGTCTAAGTGCTCCCACATCGTATCAACCTTTGCCACATAAACAACACCATCGGATGCACGGATAGGAGGGTGGGGATCGACTAAACATGGGACAACTGACTAAGCACCCGCTCTAGCTAATGATATTTCGACCACATCCTAAATTGCAATATGCTAGAAAAGAATGTGATTGGGTGAAGTGGATAATAGGTGCAAGCATCGACAATAGGTGTTCACTCCACATTCCTATGTCTCAGCTAATCTAACTAGTGACATATCTGAGGTAGTTGACCACTCCCTCGACAAGATATTCACTGTGCTACTCGTGGGAGGTCTTCACGATACAACACATTGAGGCAACAGTAGTGGTGAAAGCCATGAAAGTGTTCATATATCCACGCTTGTAAAAATGCATAAATAAGTTAGTAAACATGACAAGACAAACAAATACATAACCTAAATTTACAATGGATAATTCATACCAATACAAGTGGTAAGCACCCAGCCACCTGCCTCACCCTATGCTTGGAAGCAAATCCTAGTTGCCTATACACGTGGGTGAGACAAATAGTGTCACACCCTATGTTAACTCTTTTATATTTGAAAAAAAAAACACTTTTTATTAAGCTTGGTTTGAGGTGGTAAATCTTAATTATAAATTTAGGCTTCAACTAAACAGCTCACTAAGTTGGCAGCTTGCTGCCCTGTTCTTGTAAAATATGAAAACATGGTATATAAACGTCTAAAAATCATGAAAAGCTCCACATTACAAGTTTAATGTGTCTAGAACATGTGGTAAAAATTTCATACAAAATATCGTTGGTTTGGTGGATCAATTAAGCAAAGTTTGTACACTGCCTTGTTTATTGTGATAATACTATTTAGCTATTTTGAAAAATTATTTGGGTATGGAATTGTTCTCCAATTGCCACGAAAATTGGTACAAATGAAGTTCAATGTGTCAAATGCTTGCTGTAAGATTTTCAAGTTAAAACTAGGGCTTAAAGCATCTTACTTGATTCATCCTCTTAATTGCCAGAAAACCTGTTTTAGAGTTATTGGACATGCTTGAGTAAAATTCTATTAATTTACCTCTTCCATCTATTCAGTTCATTTCTCATTTATAAACATAACATCACATCCTCATACATCGAATATTCAACTAAAGCAAATAATTACACATTAATCATGACATTTTACAATTTGAATCACAACCACACTCTATGTTAAGCTTGTCAACCACCCTTGGTGTTTCTCCACTTGGAAATTATTGATAGTTCCACAAAAATGGATATGAGACTTTAAGTCTCAGTAGCTAATGAGTTAATTAGTAAATATACATGATTGGTACTAGTTATTAATCTCATTAAATGACATATGAATGCAAAGAAAACACCATGATGCACAAATAACACATACTCACTTAGAACTACCTCCTTGGCCGCTCTAAGCCCCACAACATGATAATCCTCTTAAATATCATTTAAACACAGCAAAGACTATAGATAATAGCATACCACAAGCATTCACACCCATAGGCAACTATATAGCATGCAAGAAGAGGTTTAAGGGAGTCATTAGCTACCCTAACTCCTAGCTTTATTTTCTTTTCTTGCCTAAGCCGTAAATACCTTCTCCTCTTTTCTTACTCTTCTTCTTCTTCTTTTGCTGCAGCTCTACCGACCTCCGCCCTTCTCCTCCCCCTTTATATATTTGTTTTTTTTTGTCTAATTTATTTTCTATAATTATTTCCTTAAATTAATTGATATCATGGGTAATTAATAGAAGGGACAAGTGTGGCTTGATGATTGGTTGTCTCCATTGACTCACCATTTTCCTAACCGACTTACCCATGTCTTCATTCCCCTCCTTCATGCGCAAGTCTCACAAAAATATCACCAAAATACAAAATATCAAGAATGCAATTATCACACTTTGTGGTATTTTGTCAAGTTATGATTGGTGGGAGTGTCCCCTCTTTAATTGCAAAGTTTCTAAAGGCTAAGGACATGCAAAGTGGCATGGGACTTGGGGGAACCAGCTGCTGCCTTCATTTGGTCCAATTAGGACCAATTTGGTTACATTCTAATCATCTCCCTCACTGGTAGTTCACTTAGATAGCCATTTAATCCAATTGCACTAATTTATATCACATCTCTAACTCTTTAGTTCCTTAATTAATTATTATAAGTTCATCCCTCTTAGGCCAAGTTATGGCATTTGGTTTAATTACAACTTCTAGTTCCTATTCAATTAGTTTTCTTGCTATTGAACTAGGTAATATTACAACTAGTCCAATTTGAACTAGATAACTATATAGCTTCTTATCTCTTTTGGTTTCCAACAAAATGACATCATTTAGTTCCTTTTTATAATGCCTTTTATATATATTCTTATTAGACTTGAGCTAATATACAACCATATAAATACATAACATTAATTTCCTAGTTGTATGTGCATGTACACACAAATATCATCCTCATACATATCCGTAATATTCTCATACTTCACATTTGCATTTAGCAAACATACCACTAATTAAATTATTCTAATGTAGATTTATATTATTCTCTTAGAAAATTTGGGATGTTACAAATAGCTCCTCACAAAATATCAATAATAGCATCTACGTCTCGTAACAACTCTAAATACTTGATGCATACAGTCGTGGAGGATTTGTTAGAGAAGACCATGCATCCCAACACAAACAGCATGGTAGCCCTCACTGCATGTACCTACCTGTCATTTCTGACGTGACTGTTAATTACCTTCAGCAAACTATCAAATTAGAATGTCGCCTTCCTGTTGGCTTCAAACTCCTCAATTACAATTGCAGGTGGGAGCCCCAGGATATCACACACTACCACAACTGCATTGTCTAGTGTCAGTGCTGGCACGGAGACAAAATTTCCTCCCATAGGGAGGTGCAGTAGAGATAACACATCGTCTAAAGTAATGGTCATCTCAATAATGGGTAGGTGGAATGTGTTCATGTCTGCATGTCATCGTTCAATAAACGCAGCTAGCAATGCCTTGTCCACCATAAAGTAATCCAGGATGATCAGTGGCTTTAGCCTATAATGCCTGATAATATGTCAGACCTCCTCAGGCATTGCCTCATACTGTAAGGCCCTCAATTTATTGCCATGAATGACTATTTTCAAGAGAAGACGATCCTGTGTTTTTGCAATAGCTTGTTAGATTTATATTCTAACAAAACAACAGTAAATGAATATACACATAAATTTTGTAGCAATTTACCGGCTCACCTGTCCATACATGTTGTGCAGTGTGCCCGCCATACCTCCTCAACACTGAAATATCATACGGGCTACCAGAGGTTAGAGCCATCAGGAGGTCAGCTCTCTAAATCCCCTCCACTATCTATTCACGTCCTCTTCTACAGTGTCGGAGTCATCTGAGGGAGCCACTAGATGATCATCATGGATCGGATCCTCTTGAGCAAAACCCTGTGATTGATTTGTTGTCTATGCTCAGAAGTCGTTGGTTGACGACATTCCACATTCTCAGGCTCTTTATCTGCTTCAGCATTTTTGTAACTAGGGTTTTTGGTCCTAGCCATTCCTCTGCAACAATGTTAAACAATCAATTATGATCTAATTCAAACAAAAGAAGTTGGGTGAGGTGATAGTGCATTTTGGGTGCCAAAATGAGTGCCAAACTGCTGTGTAAGGCTGTCTAGAGTGTGAAATGGCTTTGTAGGGTTGCTTGGACTATCAAGCGGCTCTACTCTGAACAGCTCTCCATAGCCGTTTTCCACTCTAAAACATGTTTCGTAGTGAGGAACGACTCTGTGACATCCCGCACCCATTTTTCCTTTGTGGATGACCAAACTCAAGTTTTTAAGAGTACAATATTAAGAAATAAACTTAGATTGAGGCTCATACCTCAAGGTTTGTGTTGAAAATCCAAGATAGGTGAAGATTGCCCTCGTGGCTTTGGGATGAAAATGGAAGGAAGAAGAGAAAATGCAGGGGGATAATGCTGCTAGGGTTTCAGCGAGTGAGGGAAATGAGAGGGGTGGAGGGGGGATTAATGCATTAAGGGTAAAATGGGCATTTTAGAAAAAAAAAATTAAAGGGGGGCATATAGTAAAGTGAGAGGGGGCTTAATGAATACCTAAATATTAATTATGAGCATCCCTCCCATCAACAATCATCAAAGAGAGTAATTTGAAGCATGACCAATGGGCTCACACATAACATCCTCTTGCAAGAATTAAAAGTCAAGGCAGTCACCCCATAGGAACTACGAGATCAGTCCAAGAACACCTTTGACATTTAGGGCCGTAGACCAACCATAAAACCCTGTTCATTAAGTCTAAATAGTTCTTGTAAGAGCTTAAATAAATGAAAAACAAGGTCATTATAAGAAAATTTGGAGTAATTTTTTAAACAATAGAATGATCTATTCCATTCTTATTTTTATTTTCATTCCGATTCCATAATTATTTGATCTATATACAGAATGAGATGTCATTTCAATCAAGCTTAAGTATTTAGAGTTCTACCCAATTTATATAGGGCTAAGGCATAATTCCAGAAAAGGTTGCACCAAAGATTAATAATGTTTCCGGCAAGCACCATAATTTCAAAACTATTACTTGGGCCCACTGCAGACATTAAAAAATAATTTTGTCCCAATTTTCCACACCAAAATTCATTGATCTAATACGACCCTAAACTTGAGCTAAACGACTAACCTGTTAGGTTAGGCCCACATTAACACCCAAGGCAAGCTCCCCTTGAGCTTTTCTTACGCTTCATACACTTTTCTCCCTCAATCGAAGCCTGATACTTTTTAGACTCTATGAAGTAATTTTATAAATAATAATCTTTTGAAAAGATGTAGCTTTTTGGTAAATCAAGTTAAGTAAATTAAAGAATTATGACAAACTATTCATCAAAAAGAAAAATATTGCCAACTAAATCGAAATCTTTGCATAAGCAGAGATTTTTAAAAATACAGGTTCCTTTCATATTCTTAACGTGAAAAATGTATCTCTATGTTTATAATAATAATAATAAAAAAAGTAAATTTCTTACCATATTGAATTATACCTTATTGCTTTAATGCTTTTGTAGTATATTAAAATATATAGATATAAGTCTCATGCTAGATATGAGTGAGTTATATTTTCTCTAATTGTTTTTATTTGATTTTTTATTTTGATGAATTATGAGCAAAACTATTAAAAAAGTAAATCTAAAGAATCAATGCATTTTTTTTATGATATATGTTTATTACATTTTTTAAAATGCTTATATCTATCATAAGTTATTATTTATAAACAAAATGAATACTAAATCTAAATTAACAATCACATTTTTTTTTTTCTTTATATTTGAAGACAAATGGATGCATAGCGAGAGAGAGAGAAAGATATGCAAGAGCTCTGTGAGAGGTACCTACCCATCAATGTTTATAGCTTTGGGATTAAATATAAATGATGAAAATTGGAAAAAACTAAAAAGAAAGAAATTGTAAAATCAGATAAAGGTGGATGTGAAGAAAAGTGAACACAAAGGAAGAGATTATGGGATATGGGCTTTGAGTATTGTTGTGGATGTTTGCGAGTGTAGTGAAAAATCAAATAAATAACTAAGAATAATACTATAATCTTTTTTGAACTTTACTTTCTCTTGATCTTTCTCTGTTCTTAGATTCCATACGGTCAAATAAAATCACTGTTAGATCTTGTTTAACACCCACAACAATATCACCTTCCAAGACGAGAGTAGAAGGAAGAAGAGAGGGAAATTATTCTTGAATAAAATGTTGTAGAGTACCCAAATATGCACACTCACATGCTCTCATGTGTCTTTCGAAGGACTTATCTGGCTTTTCTCTCTTATGTATATACGTAAAGGACCATGCAAAAAATTGGTCTCTCTCTTTGTGTTAGATGGTTTAACTGCCAAAAGCAGCTATTGCTGCCCCACCCTTTTCTCTTTTATTTATTTTATTTCTTTTGTATTCCAATTATCGGCACAAACATGAGGCCTCTTCTCTGTCAAGTATAAATAAATAAATATAAATAGAAGTAAAAGAAAAAGGAGGATATGGAAGGATAGAGAAGAGAAGCCTGAAAAGAGGATTTATGTGTTTATCATGTGAATTTTTAAGGAAGAAATTTTAGCCATTGGATCATATTTAAAATGGATGGATGAAATGAAAAGTAAGTCAATTCATTTACTCTAAAGAGTGTTTTGTAGATGGATTTTTTTTATACTCAAGAATCTTAATTTAAGATTTTTTGTGTACTTTTTAACAAATAGAATCTCAAAAATCATGTTGTTTAGTATTCTTTTTTAATGAATGTTTTCTTAAAAAAATTATGAAAGGAGAAAAATTTTAATTTCTTAACTTTTTTAATTTTTTCATAAATATTTAAAATTAATTAAGTACATTTTAAAAATTTTATAATTCTTAAATTTTAAGATTTATGTGTTTCATCATTCACAAATCATTCATGAATCCATGAATCATATCTATCTAACAAAGGCTCCCTTGAAGTAATGGATCCCTGATTTTATATTGACAATAATCAAACAAACTCCATATTAAAAAATATGTTAAAAAACTTCATTAAATGTAACCAAAAAAAATGTTAAAAATGTTCACCATCAACAAAATATATAATAACTTCATTAACATAATACCTTGTCAAAAAAACAAAAAAGTATTTTTTTTACGAGAAATATGCAACTTTCATTTAGCATCAAAGATAAGAGCATCAACAACGAAGGATGGTGCCAAGTCCATCCAGTAAACAGTACCAACAAGGGAGTTGCCCTTATTTGCTAACAGGTGAGCCACCCGATCGGTTTTCCTACGAAAACATATGCACAAGAAACCCTTTACCATTTCCATGATATCATCCAATCGCAGACCAGTAGGAGAGAGTAGAGTTCGGTTTTCCTTTAGAGCCATCAGGATTGTTTGTGCATCCGCTTCTATCACTGCAGACATATAGCCCGAAGATTTCAGGAGGGCCAGGCCGTCTTGCACTGCCATGGCTTCTAGTGTCTCAGAAGAATCTGCATTCTGTATTTTGGTCACCCAAGCACACAAAAAATGGCCTTCTTCGTCCCTTAGCACCCCTCCCGTTCCACCTACACTGTCGCCATCAATTGATGGATCCATGTTGAGTTTAACAAAAGGATGTTGCGGCTTCCGCCATTGCATGTAGTTGTTGCTTCTTGCTTGCCTCTGCGTCCCTTCGGTATGGCAAGTTTCCACCATAGGTCCATCGAGCTTTGGAACACTCTCGCTGCAAGTGTCACCGTCTTGCCGAGTCTAGCCTCGTTTCGCAGCTACCATAGTTTGTATGCCATTATCGTGAAATTGAAATGCTACTTCTCATCCCAATTCTGTACTTTAACCTGTAACCACAAAGTGAAATCAGATTGTGGAAAGTCATTATCTTGCATGAGTGACTATAGTGCCATGCATCAGCAATGTTATTGCACCAGAACAAGGCATGCTCTAGTGTTTCAAGGCCATTTTCACAGCAGCGGTAATTCTGATCAACCACCATCCCAATGCACATCACTAGCCCTTTTCTTAAAGCTTCTATACTACTCCATATGCTTCTCCAGGTGTATGACAGTCGTGCACCTAGTTTTGTTTCCTAAAAATTGCTATGTTCGAATAGTGTTTAGCTTTCAACACAGAGGCAACCAGTGAACTAGGTTCTTGCAAGAATGTCCATTCCTGTTTGGCCAGCATGGAGATATTGAAGTCCTCTAGATTTCGGAAACCAAAGCCTCCCTTTTTCTTTGGTATTGCAAGCCTCTCCCAACTAATCCAATGGATCTTCTTATCGTCTACAACTTGTCCCCACCAAAATTTTGCCATTAGTTGATTGCTCTCATGGCAAAAAGATTTTGACAATTGAAAACAGCTCATTGTATATGTTGGGATGGCAATTAGGGATGGCGCTTCCAGATTCTTTCTTTGGAAAGATTCATTCTTTTTCCTTCCCACCATAGTTAGAAAGCCCAGATATTTCTCATTGAAAGAAATTTTTGAGATCTCCAAAATTCTCATAATTTCATCTCTCTTCGATGGCAATTTGGAGAGAAATAGATCGATGACTTATTGAAATTCACAAGCTGACCTGACCATGCTGCATAATCAACGAGGATATCTTTCATCTCTAGTCCTACTGCAATGGACACTTTAGAAAACACAACGCTGTCGTATGCGAAAAACAAGTGTGATACCATAGGAGCATTACGACTAACTCTAATCCCCTCTATCATCCTTTCTCTTTCTGCTTCATAAAGTAGTGCACTAAAGCCCTCAGCATAAACCAGGAATAGGTAGGGTGATAATGGATCCTCTTGGCGGAGACCTCTTTCTAAGATGACCCTACCTTGTGGTTGCCTATTGACCAGAACTGAATAGGAAAAGTAAATGATACAAAACATTATCAGCTCGATCCATCTACTTAAAAACCCCATTTTTTCCATCACGGATTGAGGGATGCTCCATTCAACTCGGTCATACATCTTGCTCATGTCCAGCTTAAGAGCAAAATATCCCTCCTTCCCAAAGTTTCTAACCTTTAAAGCATGAAGAAGCTTGTAAGCTAGCACCACATTGTCCATAATTTGGCGATTTGGAACAAAAATACTCTGGTTAAAGCTTATAACTGAAGGGAGTATTACCTTAAATCTATTTGCAGGAGCCGTAGTGATGACTTTATATGTTACATTGCATAAGCTGATCAATCTAAGCTGGTCCATATCTTCTGGATTATTTACCTTTGGAATCAAGGCTATATGGGTGTAATTCAACTCTCCCAACATCAAATTCCCATTCAAAAACTCCAATGCCATTTTCATGATGTCTTCCCCCACTAAACTCTAAAATTTCTGATAAGAGAGTTAGGAAACCATTTGGGCCAGGGGCCTTGGTAGCTCCCATCTAGAACAATGCTCTCTCCACCTCTTCAGCTGTATATGGTCTTAACAATTCAGCATTCAAATCGTTTGAAACTCGTTTCTACTGCTCCTATTATCACAAAGAAATCAAAAGGATTTGTTGACATAAAAATATATGTGAAGTAGTCAATTACCGTATCAACTATCGGTTCTGGATCTGATTGCCACACTCTCGATGAGTCTTCTAATTTTTTTAATCTGGTTCTTCTTCATACAGTTAGAGGCCCTCTTGTGAAAATAGCTAGTATTCCTGTCCCCCTCCTTTAGCCACTAAACTCTGGACCTCTGTCTCCACATTACTTCCTCCTGTTCCAACAGTTCATTGATCTGCCTCTGTATCCACTTCATACTATCTATATTCTCTTTATTAGGTGGTCTAACATTTATCACTGCAAGCTGCTTATGTAATTTATTCAACTGCCGCCAACATGATCAAAAGTAGTCTTGTTCCAAGCCTACAAAGTTTATTCTATGGTCTTTAGTTTATTCTGAATGTTCGTCCCCCACCCTGCTCGTTTCCCCCTCTCCAACAACATCAGATAAGAGGTGCACATCCATCATGGGACAACCACATTTTTCAAACCTGAACCGTCTTCTGTTTTGGCCAAAAACACTTTGCACAGTCGAATAAGCATGAGCAGAATAGAAATATGATCAAATGCACTAGTTGAGAGGTGAATTATTTGTAAAATTATAGACTAACATTAATCAATTTTTTATAAAACTTAGATCTAATATTATATCAATTATATAAGTATGGTAGTAGAGGCCCAAGCCTATAAGTGATCCACATTTATTTCTATTGGGCTTCACACGTATATTTGACTTCTTGAGACTAGGTCATGATATTGAGTTAACTGTTGATGAGTAGGTTAACTCAGTAGCCCATTAGGGTTGTCATGGAGAGTCTTTGATCTCTACTATAAATACAAGTGCTACTACCTATTAAGTAACACGTTCGTGACTTCCTGTATTATAGCAAGAGACTAGAACTGCTCTCTAGGAACGATTAATGATTTTCTCTCCGATCATATGAAATCCACTCCTGTAATAGGCAATTCTAAACTCCCTACTTCTCTAATACATGCTATGAATCTTCTGCAGTACAGTATATATATAATTATTATACCAAATTCTTTCATTATCTAGCTACCAGGAAACATGGAGATCCACCCAGGAGTGGCTAAGAATTGGTCCAACATGGCCCTAACACTTTCCTCATTACACCTTTTGTTGTACCAAGTGTAATCTTGACCTAAGAAGCCCAAGTCTGAAGCCCACAAAAATCTACTTCTCTCCTAAACATCTCTATCTGTGCAATAGGCCTGGCGGTAACAATCATGTTCACTGCTGGAGAGCACCTCGCTTCCCGTCACCACCCAACTTCTTGGATGATCGCCTTTGAGTGAGTGCAAAACCTCCCAGCTTCTATGTCGGAGACGCGTAATAGACTCACCATAGAAACCTCTGAGTCTCCATATGCCATGTTCCCCGTCGTCAATGTCAACATCAATATGATACCCAGAGAAAGATCTCAACGTCACGTTGATGCCCTCTTTCCAAATGAGTGCTAAGCCTCCTCTTCTAACTTCAACTACCACCCCAATGCCATTATTGAAGCCTTTGTTCCTTTTGAAATTTTCCCACTTTCCATAAGATAGTCTAGTCTCTCACAAGAAAACCAAACTGGGATCTTTTTGTTTGATCAACAGACTAAGAGCTTGAATTATTCGTAGGTTCCCAAGCCCGCGACAGTTCCAACTAATAATACTCATGGCTCTCAGTGGGACTACTCAACAACCACCGCCAATGTAGATTCACCAGATTTCTTAGCACCCCCATCCCCATTCACCTTGTACCCTTCTATAACTCCCTTGTATTTCTTCATGTTACCCAAGTCAATGTCCATACCAACAGGCTCATCTAGCTTCCTCTTACTGCTATCATTTTGTCGGTCTTCTCCTATAGGTTTCTCTATAGTTCTTGCCATTCTCTTCCACTTTTGACGCTTCTATTCTTCTTTAAGAGATGGACCGATTTCATTATCGTTCAGAGTACACTGTGGTAGGCTGGTCATTACATCACCCTTTGTATTCTCTTCTGCTTGTGAACCTGTCACACATGCGCCCACCTTTCTCCTTTCACCCGAGTCCTTAGCAGTTCCTTTGTATCCGACCTCCTTGGTATTTTCTTCCCATTTTGTGTTTCTACCTGCACTACTCTGGTAAATTCGTGATGTCTTGGAAGGGATTCACATTTGTTGGTTTAGAGTTTTTTCCTATCCTCTTTGAGGTGCTCACTCCTGCCTCTTTTGTTTGCTCTATCGTGACACTAAGATCAGCCAGATTATCAATAATCTCCTCAGTTCCAACCTTCATATGCTCTTTTCGACCTTGTTGCTCTTGCCCCATCCTCTTAACCTAAACCTTCTCTAGGCATTTCCCAAAGCTTTTCGCTCAGAGCCATGGACCCAGACTTGTTTCCTTTTGACAGCCCTTTATCTCATCCTCAATTGATAGCTTATAGTTTTGTTCATCATGACCCAGCAACCCACAATAATAACAAAACGTTGGAAACCTCTCGTACTTCAGGTCAACCCAACTAATCTCCCCCTCAACACCGAACTTGAGCCCCCTCTTTAGCAGCTTATGCACGTCCAACCTAACCTTGGCTTTTACAATGATTCCATCCTTACCCGGTACCTAGAACAGTCCTACATTCTCCACTATGCCAACCTTGGCTCCCAACCTATTCCCCACTGCTACGGTCTTACAATAATATGGTAAGCCCCATATATGTATCCATATCATAGCTTCGTCTAGCCTCAAGTGTTCCAACAAGAGATCCTCCGTCCATCTGGTCAGCAACACAAAGCTATTTTGGAAAGTCCATGGTGCACTCCTTAGCACCCTTCGCAGATCGGGTTCTTCCCCAAAGAAAATATGGAAAATCTTCAAGGCTAGTTTGATGATTCTGAACCTAGGCAGGTCACCCCACATTGATTGCATCACCATTCGAAAAATTCCTATAGGGACAATTAGATCTGTAACCACCCTCCCAATCAGACTGCATTTGTACTCATCCAGTCATTCCTCCACATCCTCATTGCTTAGTAGTGTAACCTCGTCGTTTTCAGTAGGTGTTCTACTCTCGTCGGCCATCTCACCCCCGTAATCGTAGCACTCGATATAGTTACAAGAGGCCAAGAAAATTTGTGCACACCGACACTGAAACCATGGAAGCAAGCTTCACACAAGATTCAACACAGCGTTGTCATCACCTCACACAACACAAGTGGTAACTCCACCTTAGGGTTGCAATCCTTAGGAGAGATTTCAACTTAAAGAAAAAAAAAATAGTAAAATTATATACATGTGAAGTTTTATATATATATATATATATATATATATATATATATAGTTTTAAAGTTTTATGCGGACATCAAAAATCAACTTTTCCAAAAAGTAGGCTAAAATAGAAGCATTGGAGCCTATCTAGGAAAAAGCCACTTGCACAATGTTTAAACTTCAATTTATTTAAAAGAGTATAACTGCAAACAAAAAGATAAAAGAAATACATAACATATCAAAATTCGGAGGAATAAATGGCTATATATATATATATATATATATATATATATATATATATATATATATATATATATATATATATATGAATAAACTTATTTTGGTGTGAATGTCCATATTCAAGGGCTTTCATTACCATGAAGGTTATAACCTTTTAAGTCCTTTATGTCCTATTATCCTTTATAGGTTATAACTCTTAGGTTTTTATTCACTTCTCATAATCTCCAAGTAATTACGTAATGGAATTCATAATGTATTATTCTCATTTATTAGGATGTTATATAAGGTTATAAGTCCTTGTGCTTATAAAATGGCTACTTCATTTGTATATGATGAAGAGGAATGAAAATAAGAAAGAAAAACTCTTTCTCTCTCAATTATTGTGCTCTCTATATTGTTCTTCATTTTACATTATTTTCATAATACATTATTAGCACGAGGCTCTAACAAAAGCAATTATGTTATGAAGCTTCTCTCTTGAATTGATCAAAAGAAGCAGGTTAGTCTTATTCCATGCATCCCTTATGTTCCTTAAGCTTTTAATCATTTGATTGAGATTTCAACACCTTGCATTTGTATTTCTTTAATTATTCTATTTCCAACTCTCTTAAAGCAATTGCCTAATACCACGAAAAAAAAATGAACCAAAATGAGTCTATGCTTTATATTCAATTGGAGAGTATATTGATTATCTTATCCTCACATTTTCATTACATTGCCTTACTTATTAAATTATATATACTACTACGTATGTCTAAATTTTCTTGAATTGTGTTTTATCTCTTTTTTGGTCTACATTGAAGTCTTATGTCTTTATCATAAAATATGGAGCCAAGTGAATGAATTATTGGCTAAAGAAATCTATGTGCCTAGAAGTGTCATAGTATGAATGTACCCAAAGAGACCTATATGCCTCGAAGAGCCATAACATGAATCTTATGTAATTTTGCCCCGAGTCCAGAAGCACCATGGCATATAAGAGAATAATCTAAATAAGTTGAGTCCAGAAGAACAATAGCAAGAGAACTAAGAATCCACTATTGTGATTCTAACTATTCTAGTATTTTCTTTTCTTCCTTTGATAATATTGTTGCCTAGTAATTTTACACAATACTTTAATTGGTTTTAGTTGTTTTATATTTTTACTTTATAAATAAGATTTATTTATCCTCTTTTACAATGTTAGATTATTGTTTTGTGATTTATTTATATTAAAGCTTTGTCTCTAGTGATAAAGAGAAAATCCCCCCTAATTCTTACGCCTTGAAATTGCTCTTGTAGTAGCAATGTGAAGAAAAAAAAAAGTTTATAGAAATATTAAGTCTTTAATGAGAAATCAAAAAATCACAAATCTCATATCCAATTGGATTTGCTCCATTCCCTAAAGTAAATTCAAAAACTTTGTTTAAAGGCTTAGGCATGGTTATGTCCATTGTTACAAAAAGAGATGATGGTCATAATATTAAAATAATTCTTGCCACCTGAAGTGGGAGAAGAATAAGTAGATAAGACAAAAGTGATACTCTAAAAGGTATTACCGCTATAACTCTTAGTATGAGAATTGAGATTAATGTCAAAAGTTTTTCTCCCAAGTGTAGAAAAACACTTGTTGATTTAATGAGTTGAATATAAAAGAATGCATCCCTTGAGTTAAGTACATATGAGTGCCCCTATTGAATATTGCAATCCAAAATTTGAGTAAAATATTTATCTTGATTGTTATATTTTTCCACCAGAAGTAAACAAATGGTGAATAATGAGAAATGAATAATATGGGCAAAATAACAAATATGTCGAAATACATGTTCTCATTGATAGTGTATCAATGACAATATTTTTAGAGATAAAAATACTTCTTTGATATGATTATAGGCAATGCAAATATTCATAAGATATATGACAATATAGAATTTGAATTAAGCTCTTGAAGAGCTGAAATCTTTTTATTATTAAGACAAAGGTTTTTATAAATCTCATTATTCTCCCTAAATACAAAATTATATTTGTGTATCATAGTTGGATATTTTGTTTGCTTGTTAGTCTTTGGATGAGTTCATGCATGTTTTGATATGAATTGCAAATATGTGTTGTAATATAGTCTTTGGCAATACATAGATTAAGAATATTTTTTTAATGAATGTTGTATTAGTTTATTGCTATTCATCTTATCATGTCAAGAAATTTTCATTTGATTTATTATTGGCTTCATGGATTAAATATCTCTTTTAATGCAAGAAGCCAATAATATTAATATATATAGTATCATATGTGGTAATACAAGATAAATAAAAAGCTCTTAAAAAGGTAGTAAATCGATCCTTGAAAGCTCTCAAAGAGCTAGCAAATTTTTCCTCTGAAGGGGAACAAGAAAGATAATTTACAACTCCTAAAAAGCTAAAGAACTATCAATTGAAGGAAAGAAATCATATATTTATTTTGTATAAAGTCTCATATAAAGTTATAAGTTTCACTGATATTGATGTCATATTGAGACAACAAATAAAAAAAAATATATTGAATATTTTGTATTTAAGAAATTATATGCATTTTTCTCCAAATTGTACTACACATATGTTAGCGCAATTGAAGCACTTGTTATTGTAAACCAGAAGTATACGAATCATGAAAGTTTACTATTTAGCATGACCGATTATGCCATCCCAAGTCAATATGATACAATAGATTATTGAGAATTCACATGATGACATATGGAAGAATCTGAAGATTCTTATGATCTAGTGAATTATAATGTGTTTTTTTTTTTTTTTAAGGAAAGTTGATTAAAAATTTTTTAAAGTTAAAGTTGGACAAAATCTTGTAGTTTTCTTGAACACAAGGTACAACCACCATGTGGACCATTTAGGTATTTTATGATTTAATCGATGCATTGACTAAATTGTCACATGTTTGTTTATTATAAGTTTGCAACCTGAAGTTTGCAAGATTGTATGTCTAATTGATTCTTATTGATATATTTACAAGTAGTGGCACTTGTACATATCACGCCAAAAAGCTATGATAAGTTTCCCCTTCTTACAATTGGCTTATGGTTAGAAGCCAAGTATTTCCCTTCTAAGAGTTTTGAAAATGTTGTCAATGCTCCACCACAATGTATTACGATGAGACATCTTGAGGTTGGGAATAGAGAAATCTCCACGTGTAAGTTTTCCTAATAATTGGGGGAGAAAAGAAGCAGTTGGAAAAGATATATAAGTTTGAATGAATTATTATCTTAATATTAGTTAGAATAAATTGATCCTCATTCAAAATAATATGAGCTGGAAGTTCATGAAATCATTTAGCCAAATGCTAGACATGTTTACAAACCTATGAGAATGGCTAAATATTAAGTTCTAACTGTTGATGCTCCAATGTCCTTGTCGGACAAACAAACCTAATGCATGCATGAAGCATGAAAAACTTGTTGGACAATTGTAAACACATGAAGCGTGGCTAGCCTGCCGGTTCCAAGGATGAACATCCTAGAAGATTAAAGAAAAAGAGCTCAAAATAAAGATGGCATAATCGAGGATGTGGCAACTCCAAAAGAATGCATAGAGGTAACTCCAGAAGAGTTCTTAGACATAATTACTATCTTAGTTCTAGAAGAACTTCAGGTACCTAAAAGTTATAAAAATGAAGATATCTCAATAAATTATGTCATGGAACCAAATGAAGTCCACAATGATGATAGTTTACATATAATATAGTGCACAATATCATGAATGGTAATGAGGATCATGAACTAAAGTCTGCAAACAAAGTAATGATTGGCCAAATAGAAAGATGCATTAATGTATAATTAAACTTGCTTGCAAAGCGAGAAGCTTTAGGACATGAAGTCCTACACCAAAAGTTTAAAAGTTAGTGTTATGCGAAATGAATATGGTTATATTGTGACATAGAAAGCACAACTTGTTGCTTAAGAATTTTTGTATAAACCTAGCATTGATTCTGAAGATAATTGTTTACTTGTGGTGGATGCAAATATACTTAATTAGTTTGGTAGTACATGAAGAAATTGATTTGCGTCTAATAAGTGTTGCTATAGCATATTTATGTGGATTAATGTAATTTGTTTTTAAGTAAATAATTAGAGTTCTTGATATAAGTACTCAATGAAATTGAATAAATCTCCTTGTGGATTAATGCAATTTGGAGATATATGGTATAATTGCCTCATTGAGTATTTGATAAAGCAAGGAAATAAAATGATCCATTATGTCCATATATATGAAAAATGAATATCATTGAAACTCTTGAAGAACTTTCAAAATTTGTAAATTGTTTGAAGAAACAATTTGAGATCTAGAAAGAACAGAGATTTTGTCTTGGTTGACAAGTTGAGTATTCAAAGGATGGAAATTTTGTGTAGCAAAAAACTTATATTGTAAAAGTGCTAAAATGGTTTTATATAGACAAATCATATCCATTGAGCACTCTAATAGTTATAAAGTAAATAAATGTGAACAAAGATCTTTTCTTGACCTCAAGAAAAAGATGAAGAACTACATGATCCTGAAGTACCATATCATAGTGCAATCAAAGCACTAATCTATCTTGTTTGTCATATACAATGTAATATATCATTTGCTATATGTTAGCAAGTTATAGTTCTTCACCTCTTGAAAGGCATTGGAACAAACTAAATATATGTATTGCTACCTTGAAGGTTATTTGCTTACATGTGGCGATATAATCATTCTATAACAATCTATGGAAAAAGCTATAACAACCATACCACCAAATCTCACAGAAATTTTGGCATTATATGAAGCATAATGAGAATGTGTTTGGCTAAAACCTATGATCCAACACATATGAGAAGACTTGTGGTTTATCTTCAAAAAAAATGATCTTGATGATCTTACATGAAAATGGGATTACATTGCTCAAATCTGTTCACCAAGACATTTCCATCAATAATATTAGGAATGTTTATTTATAATATTAGAGTCTATTGGCTAAAGATCTCAATTTACACTGTACTCTTTTTCCCTTAACCATGGTTTTTTTCCCATTGGTAAGGTTTTTAATGAGACAGTATCTCATAGCATATGAAAGAATAATATACTCTTTTTCCTTCACTAGGTTTTTGTCCTATAGGGTTTTTTGTAATAAAGGTTTTAATGAGACATTCGTAAGTGATGGACATCCATGACGGGAGTGTTATGAATAAACTTATTCTGTTATTTTGGTGTGGATGTCCGTATTCAAAGGCTTTCATTACCATGAAGGTTATAACCTTTTAAGTCCTTTATGTCCTATTATCCTTTGTAGGTTATAACTCATATGTTTTTATTCACCTCCCATAACCTCCAAGTAATTACCTAATGGAGTTCATGATGTATTATTCTCATTTATTAGGATGTTGTATAAGGTTACAAGTCCTTGTGCCTATAAAAAGATTACTTCATTTGTACATAATGAAGAGGAATGAAAATAAAAAAGAAAAACTCTTACTCTCTCAATTCTTGTGCTCTCTATATTATTCTCCATTTTATATTATTTTCATCATATAATATATATATATATGTGTGTGTGTTATAGAATGTACATTTTATAAATGCAACTGTTAAATTAAAAAATCTTATAAAATAAATTACACTCATAAAATTTTATAGAATTTTAAAATTAATTAATAATTTATCATGTAACTTTATTTTAATAAATAATAAAATTATAATTTATAAATAAAATACTTCATTTATATAAAATATTTAAAATTTCAAATTTAATATAAAATTTTATATGAATAATTAATGTCAGTACATGACATAATTCAATGGTAAGATAAATGAAAATTATTGTCTAACAGATAAATGAAAATCATTGTCTAAAAAATGTCATAAGAAGGATTCAAGACTTACTAAAAGATACAGTTTCAAATTATATGCACAAAATTTAACGTTCACTCAGTTTGATTTTCTTTTGTTTGGGCTTTTAGTCCAGTTTTCCAAAATAATTACGAATCTATCACAAAAATTGCTGGAAACTTTTTCTGAAAGGGCATATTTCTTTTTTGGCAAAATTTCACACAAGTATTAAGATTCTTCAAAGCCAAAATTTGTTGGTTTTTGTGAGTGCTTTAGGTCAATGATGATGGCTACAGAAACCTGTGATGGTTAATTAGAGGATTTAACCGTACAAGGGATGAATACTTCAGTTACTCTGAGACCATCTGTTTTATTCAAGCTCCTTGTGAGCTCTTACGTTTCTTTGGCATTTTGTCAAACACATTAGCTGCAATTGCAAAATCAAAATACATATAGATACCTGCTATCACAGCATTTCCAATTCAATATATAGAATCAGAGGCTGAAGCTTATATTTAGGCGATTTCCTTTCCTCTGGCCAAAAGGGGGGAAAATGTCCATTTCTTCATTTACCAAGAAACATGCTTTCTAATAATGCAATAATCCCTGCTTAACAGAGCTGTGTTGCTAATCCATCTTTAGCTCAATGCTTTTTGGTAAATATATAATTTTTCCTCCCTAAAATGTTGAAGGGTACCAATTACTCAAAATTATTGGTTTTTCTCATAACACAGCAACTTATCTTGTTTCTTATTGTTTGGTTTAACTAAACAGTGTTAAATTCAATTTGACACCATTTTTTACAATGTGATACATCAAAAGTTTATTTACAAAGGACTAAACTTTTGAGTGAAATCCACCACCAAACCAAGCTAGTCTATGGTCTGCTCTAGCATCAAATTCAGAATTTTGGTACCAAACTACTTCAAAGCCAGGCTTGAAAAATGTTGCCATGGTTTAAAAAGGACATCAAATAAGTGTAAAAATAAGAGTGGTATTATATGCATACTTATTTGTACACATCTATTTTTTACTCTTTTTTTTTTTTCCTTTTTGTATCTCTACTTTTTATCTCCTTTCTTTTTCTGTTTACAATTTTATTCCTATAAACAACTATAAAATCTAAGATATAAGAAATGGTGTGCATCAATTAGCGAACACGCATCATTTTCCTAAAAGTACCACACCATTTCAGGTGTGAATCCAAGTATCCAACATTTCTTACTCTTCAACAAAGTTCCAAATACAGTATAATCCAACAATGAATTTATATAATGAAGACACTGAAGATTCAACACGTTCACATCAAGCATCTATCAGAAGCTCAGAAAATAACATGAATATGCTAATGATAATACCAGTACATCTTCCAAATAGCTAACCCTTTTCTCTTTTTTTTCCCCCTTTATATATATATATATATATATATGGCTCCCTAACGTTTTTTTTTTTTTTTTTTTTATTTTTGACATGAACTAAAGCAAAACAGAAAAGAACAAATTATTAGTAAATATCAGAAATTTGTTCAACAATACTACAAAATCTTCGAATGATGGGGCATGAAAGACTCACTTTCTTCTGAAATGGTCGTGTTCATTCTGATCTTGAGGCGAATCTTTCCACCTTCTTGTCTGTTAGATTGAGCCCAACCATGGCTTCACCCAATCCACAGCTTATTTCAGCCAACAGTTCCGGGTCACTGTAATGGGTCACAGCATGAACAATAGCTCTTGCCCTCTTTGCCGGGTCACCACTCTTGAACACACCAGAACCAACAAAAACCCCGTCACAGCCCAATTGCATCATCAACGCCGCATCAGCCGGCGTCGCAACCCCACCTGCGGCGAAGTGCACGACCGGCAATCTCCCCAGCTGCTTAGTCTGCATAACCAAATCATACGGAGCAGCAATTTTCTTGGCAAAGGTGAAAACTTCATCATCATCCATGTTCCTTAAAACCCTGATGTCACCCATCACGGACCTCACGTGCCTCACCGCCTCAATTATGTTACCTGTACCTGCTTCTCCTTTGGTTCGAATCATCGCCGCACCTTCGCGAATCCGGCGGAGAGCTTCGCCAAGGTTCCGGCAACCACAAACGAAAGGAATTCTGAAATTGTGTTTGTTGATGTGGTTTTCATCGTCAGCGACAGTAAGAACCTCGCTCTCGTCTACGTAATCGATTCCAATGGCTTCGAGTATTTGAGCTTCAACGAAATGGCCGATTCGAGCTTTGGCCATGACGGGGATGGTGACGGCTTGTTTAATTTCTTTGATGAGCTGAGGGTCACTCATTCGTGCGACGCCGCCCTGAGCACGGATGTCGGCGGGGACGCGCTCCAGGGCCATGACGGCGCAGGCGCCCGCCTCCTCGGCTATGCGAGCTTGCTCGGCATTGACAACGTCCATGATAACACCGCCACGGAGCATCTGAGCGAGACCGACCTTGACGGAGAAGGGTGATTTCTTGGTCTCAGTGATGGCGCCATTGCCGTATACTGTGACTACTCCAGATCCTTCCATTTCTAGGGAATTGAAACTAGAAGCGTAATTAGAGCGTAGAGAAAGGGGATGGAGAAGTGAAGAGAGAAAAAGGTGGGGAATTACCTTTGCCCCTCCCAAATTTTAACATTGACCACCCTCACTAGGTGAATTTACTATATTGCCCTTGCGGGCTAAAACAACTTCTAACAATTTTTTAGGCGGTTTTCCCTTTCAAACAGTTATAAAATATACTTACATAATTAAACCCTTTTGTTAGCTTTTAGGAAATTTTAATTAATTCTTAAATTAATTTTAATGAGAAAAATATTTTTTTAGATTTGTTAAAAAAAATTTTATCTTATAAAATATATGTTAAAATTATGGTAAATTATTGATTCATCTGGTGTAGAAATATATGATTCATTTTTATACTAAATAAAAATGTCTTCCTAAGTACAATGAGTATTTTATTTATCTATTTGATTTCTAAAATTTTTTGGTTCACTAGAAATATTTTTGGGATAATATCTTCTTACACAACTAGTATTTTTGTGTTTGCTTTTTAAAATTATTTTGTGGCAAAAGTGAACTATTATTTTAATTGATTTTTGGTATATTACTTTTTCTCTTTTCGAAAAAATCTTCTCTGCAATTACTGCAAATTTTTCTTTTTCACGCCTCCCATCATTTCTAATCTTACTGGCTCGCAGAAAAATAAAATAATTTTTTTTAGTTTTTCCTCTTTACCGTTGATGCCCATTTTACTTATCTTGGTGAGCAAGTTTTTGAAAAGCTACAACAATAGGCATTTTTCACAAAGTCAACCATACATACTTTATGGGAAAAGCAAACAGTCATTTTTCTCCCATTTTAGATATACAAAGCCGTTTTCATCCCATGCACATTCAATGACCAAAACAGTTATGTATAGCCGTTTCAAGAAGCAAACGGCTCTCCGTGACTGTTTTCTTCTTGAAACAGCTATGGACAGCAGTTTTGGTCTTTTATGGCCGATTAACCCACTTTAATTTTTCATCATTTATCATTCATTTTTCAATCAACAAACAACAAATTTATAAAGTGAAATATGAATGGAAGAGAACTCATACTTTCAATTTGTGAAAAAAAAAATTATAAAAATTAAAACAAAATAATATTATTTTGTGATAAAAATTTATAATTTATATTAATACTATAAAATTTATAATTTATATTAATATTATAAATTATAATATATTTTGTTAAATTTTTTTTATTTTATTAAAAATATTACAAATTACTATTATTTTTTAAAAAAATTTAATATTTAATTTTTTTAACATATTTAATTTTATTATTATTATTATTATTATATATATATATATATATATATATATATATATATATATATATATATATATATATATATATATATATATATATATATGTGAAGACTATTTAGTCTCAACAGTTCTTAAGAGCCATTAAAATGGAAAAATATATATATATATATATATATATAATGAAATTTAATATATTAAAAAATAATAATATAATAATAATTTATAATATTTTTAATAAAATAAAAAAATTAATAAAATTATATTATTGTATGATAAAAATTTAAAATTTATATTAATATTATAAATTTAATATATTTTGTTAAAATTTTTATTTTATTAAAAATATTATAAATTGTTATTATATTAAATATAATTAAATATGTTAAGAAAAATAAAATATTAAATAGATAATTTAATAAATAATTTAACAGATAATTTAACATATAATTTAAGAGATAATTTAATAGATAATTAAATAAATAATTTAACAAATAATTAAACAAAATAAACATTATATAAAATGTCCTGATGTATAATAAAGATTCCATAAAAAAATAAATAAAGAGAAGTATACGGTCTAAATTATCTCATTGGATTTTCTTATGAAAAAATTATCTTGTTAGTTAGCTGTGCCATCTATAAAATAAGGGATGAAATTTCACTCTTATCTTATTATGCAAACTTTGATTTTTTTTTTATATGAATAGAAGGTGGACGTAAATTTTTAATATTAATTTAAATGAATTAAAAAAATTAAACGGCTATAAAGAGCCGTTGGGTAGTCCCAAGCGCGTGAAATGAAAAGCTAAATGATTGTCTACAGCCGTGTGAAGAGGAAAACAGCCCTTGAGAGCTGTTTATAATGGCATATGACTCTCTAGGGTCATTTTCTACTTCACACGACTGTAGACAGCCATTTAACCCACCACTGCAAACTAAGCCATTTTTTCTCTATTTTTCCTCCATTTTTTCTCCAAGAATGAATAAACATAAATAAATATATTTAGATAGACACTTATACATTAAGATTTGTCTTCAAAATCCAAGAAAATGGAAGAGAAGAGAAGATGGCGATGTGTGGCGGTGGGGGAGGGGGGTTAGGGTTTCAAAGATGGTAGGAGTTGAAGATGAGGGCATAATTGGTATTTTCAAAAAAAAATTTAATGAGGGGGTGGTGAATTATAAAGTGGGGGAGGGGAAAAGTTAATTTGGCTCCAAGAGGAAAGAAGATAGGAAATGTGCTTGTCGCTAAGTTTTTTTTTTTTTTTTTTTACCAATCAAAGTTTGAGGAAATTTTGCGCATCTTCTTGTGTAAAGCTTTCACACTCAAATATTTTTGGGTCAAATTAAATTTTTTTAATTCATTTAAATTAATATTAAAAATTTACGTCCACCTTCTATTCATATAAAAAAAAATCAAAGTTTACATAATAAGATAAGAGTGAAATTTCATCCCTTATTTTATAGATGGCACAGCTAACTAACAAGATAATTTTTTCATAAGAAAATCCAATGAGATAATTTAGACCGTATACTTCTCTTTATTTTTTTTTTTTTATGGAATCTTTATTATACATCAGGACATTTTATATAATGTTTTGATAATTGAAAAGGACATTTTATATAATGTTTGGTTAATTGAAAATAACATTAACAGTAATAAAAACCATCAATTTTGAAATAAAAAGTTAATAACAGCTTTGAGATTATATTTTAAATTTTTTTAAAATAAATAGTTAATTACTTATTTAAAAAATTATATTTTGGTAATTAAAAATAACATTGCCTGCAATAAAAGAACCTATCATGTTTTGTATAATTACTAATATTATAGCACATTGATATAGCAATAAAAATAGCTTTTTTTTTTACATGATTATTGATTTTGCCATGTTACAATAAGTGAAAAGAGATTTCATGTAAATTGTATCCTTACTAATACTAAGCACATTATTATTTATATGAAAAGAGCCTTTAATTATATTATTATTGATTTTAATTATTGATGTGACACTCTTAATTAAGGAGAATGAGGAACTTCTTTTATATTAAGTATAAAAATAAAATAAAAAATTTACATTATTGTTAATTTCAAAAAAAAATTCTCATATTTTAAATTGAACAAAATAAATTTCACATTTCAAGTCAAAAATAAAAGTGGACCTTATTGAAGTATTTTTTTGTCTATATGAAATGTCTACTTTTGTTGTAGACATGAAATGTAAATATTTATTTTATTCAATTTGAAATATAAAGATCATTTTTAGAATTAACAATAATGTAAGAAGGCAAAAAGAGATTTTTATCTTTTAAGTGTATATATATATATACATGACAATGTGCTTCTTTAACGCCTTACATTTTTTTTAAGTGAAATAAATCATATAAAAATTGATTAAAAAATAAATAGATTATATGAAACCAAGAAGATGTGCATGATAGGTAAATTAAGTTTAGTTGTTGAAAGGTTTTTATAATATTAGAGATTTAAGTTAATAGCAAAGTACATGTAAATAAGAGAGGTAATTGTGATTGCTTCATCATTCCAACAAAATTAATATTAAGTCTAATGCATATGGGGATGAAAACTAACTGGATTAGATCGATTTTTCATATTTGGTCATTCAAACTGATCTAATTGGTTGATGAAAAACTCATCCAATCTAATTGATTATATAGACATCAATCAAACCAATTTAATCTATATTGGATCACATTGATTGGTTTTAACTTTAAAAAAAAAAAATTAATGTGGCTAAAAACAAAAGTAATTTATTTATCTATATTTCATAATTTAAAAACACAAATCTAACTAAACTTAATACAACAATATGCAAAAAAATTTCAATAAATCCAACATGACAATAATAATAAATCTAACTAAAATCCAGCATGTATTATTAGTAGTATTTTAATGAAATCAATTCAATTCCATTCAGTTTTCCTAGATAGCCATCAAATAACCAACCCAAACCAATTAGTTCTTAAGAAGTCTCATACAATCAATTAAATTAAATAATCAATTTTGGTATATTTAGATTGGATTGATTCAGTTGAGTTCAATTTGGTTTGGATCTAAACATCCTTGTTGCAAAGTTAAGATACTTGTGAGTAAAATATAAAATATATTATATAATAACTATAGAGAAAAACTCTCTTTTGCCTCTCACATTATCACTAAATTTTTTTTAAAAAAAAAATCTTACATTTTAAATTATATAATAACACCCTTATAATTTAAGCTAAGAATAAAAATAAACTTTTCGTACAAATAAAAAATACCTTAATAAAATTTACTCTTCATTTATTTTGTCTAATTTAAAATGTGAAAGTTATTTTTTGAAGTTAATGATAATGTGAAGAAATAAAAAAAAAAATCTCATAATTATATAATATTTTGTTATGTTTTTCTTGATAAACCATTTTGTTATGTTTTCCCCCTTTTTTATCAGCATCATGATATGTTTTTCAAATTTCATAAATCTCTTACCAATTAATATGATTTTAAATGAATTTTCATCACCAAGAAAAATGTGATTATTAAGTGAGGAAGAACTTTAACTCAATAGAACCTGCTTCCAGCCCATGATGATTGGTCCTGTTGGTAACAAAAACAGATCTAGATCATTTAAAGGGGGGCCTTTTTTTTTTTTTTTTTTTCTTTTTTGCATCCATTACGCCCTTTTAACAAAAAAAAAAATAAATGTGATAATTTCACATTAATGTCATAAATTTATGTAGTAGAGACAGTAAACAAAAGATCCAATCCATTTATTTGAATTTACTTCCTAATATCCATAAACAAGTTCACTGGCTAGAGCCTTTTTTTTGGAACACTGGAAACATATTTGTAAGAGCTACAGTAAATTATTAAAAGTAAAGCATCTTACAAGTAAAAAACCAAGAAAAGAAACATGATATAACTTCCATTTTTGCTACAATGTTTAAATGAGTCAAAAAGAGAAAGCACAAGTTATAAATAGATGGCTCATAATTAGTTGTTATCATTTCAAACATGAACCAAGAACATGACTATTTTTAATATGTCATATTAATTAATAGGTTCTTGATTTGTGATACCTCTCATATTCCCATATTATTGATAAACATGCAATTGTTAATTATAATCTCATATACTCTGTTATTAAATCAATAAAACAATGGAAAAAGGGGGAGAGGTCTGCTACCAATATTGACATATAATATATAGGTATCTCTAAGAATTTTATGAGTCTTAAAACTTGTCTTAGCCTTCTTTAAAGATTTAAATCACTTAAACTTTATTTTAAAAAAGAAAAGAAAAAGAACACTATTCTTAAGAGTGAGCAAAATTTGAACCAAACTGCTTAAATCGCTCAAACAAAGCAATCCATATGTAGTTTGGTTTGGTTTAGATTGGATTGAAAATTGTTCAAACCGTAGTCCATTAAAACCAAAGTAAACTGCACATTTGTATACATATATCATATTTTTATTATAATTAAAAATATATTATTTGTATAGAGACTCACTTAAACAACAATTAACATATAAAATTGACTGAAACATACTTAAAACAAATAATAGATATGGCCAATGATCTATTGGTTTAGTGGCACCTCCTTTAGTTTTAAGTATCAAAAAATTGGGTTCAATATATCTCGGGTTCTATTCCCGCTGTGGGCACCCCTCTCCTTTCCCTGCACTCCTTATATAACCGAAAAAAAAAAAAAAAAAGTTATAAAACATATTTACATAATTAAACCCTTTTGTTAGCTTTCAGGGAATTTTAATCAATCCCTTAATTGATTTTGATGAGAAAAATATTTCTTTAGATTTATTGAATTTGTTGAAAAAATTTCTATCTTGTAAAATATATGTTCTATGATTTTTATACCAAATAGAAATGTCTCCCTAAATAAAATGAGTATTTTATTTATCTCTTTGGTTTCTAAATTTTTTTGGTTCACTTTCTAGAAATATTTTTGAGATAATATCTTCTTACACAAAACTAGTATTTTTGTGTTTACTTTTTAAAATTATTTTGTGACAAAAGTGAACTATTATTTTAATTGATTTTTGGTATATTACTTTTTCTCTTTTCTGAAAAATCTTCTCTGCAATTACTGCAGATTTTTCTTTTTCACACCTCCCATCATTTCTAATCTTACTGGCTCGCACAAAAATAAAATAGTTTTTTTTAGTTTTTCCTCTTTATTGTTGATGCCCATTTTACTTATCTTGGTGAGCAAGTTTTTAAAAAGCTACAACAAAAGGCATTTTTCACAAAGTCAACCATTCATGCTTTATGGGAAAAGCAAATGGCAGAGGCGCAAGTTGCCTCACGTCTGTACCAAAGTCCAAGGCTATTAAATGTTTAATTGGTCTCTTATGTTTTAATTATGAGTTAATAACCAAATCTATTGGACAATGCAATATTAGCCCACTTTATTGGGCCACAAAATTGTAGTAGCATGGGCATGGACATGAAGCTGTCCAACAACTCTTTTTTTGGCAACAGCTCCAATCCAATAGCAATTGCAGCTAGCTCCAATCCAAAAACTTGATTATGCAAAGTGTCCAGCTAGCCCATAATTTCCTACAAAACAAAAAGACTGGTGGACAATAAGCAAAAAGCCCAACATGCAACATGAAACAAATGGCATCAAATATTATTGTCACTTGGACAAAGTTTTGCACAAGCAACCAAGCTCACCTAGAGAAGAGAAACTTTCAACAGCTCAATGATGATGTTTCCAACAGTCATATTTTCAGATGGCTATATAAGAAAGGGGGAGCTTCATGAGAAAGGTTAGAAGAAGAGTTTACAAAAATTCATTTGCACATTCTCTCAAGAGCTCTTAAGTTTTCATCTTCTTCTCTTCATTTTTCGTGCACCAATACTCTAATCTGGTATATGATTCTAGTGTACTGGGATTTACTGGGAAATCTGTTGAAGAAGTAACACACTTTGTACTTCATTTCTTCATCTCCTCAAAACTCTGTGTAAAGGCTATCGTTCCTTATTCTTTGTGTTGTAACCCTATGAAAGGGGTAGACATAGTCTTTTAGAGACATAGTCTAAACTGTAAAGGTTTTTGGTTCATCTTGGAGAACCAAGCTTAGGCAATATTACTGAACTGCTATGTAGCTGTAAGAGGTAGCTGAAATCCTGTAAACCAGTGGAGATAGTGAAGATAACTCTCTCAAAGGATTTTGAGAGGAGTGGATGTAGGTATTTGTTATGACCAAACTACTATAAATAGCTGAGCAATTTCTCTTCCCTACACTCTTTATTTTCAGCATATATTTACTGCTAGTGTATTATTTTCGCTTAAAGTTTCACTATAATTTATCACGCTTTAAAACTGTAAAGTTTTTACAATCAAGCTTAAACTATTTGAACTAAGTTTTATATATTGTGTTTGATTCTAGAAACTAATAGTTTATTCCGCGAAAATTTTTATTTGTCCTATTTATCCCCTTCTAGACTTATTTACTTGCACTTTCACCTTTGACAATTTTCCTCCAATTTCTAAAGTCCAAAAATTCCTAACATTATAATCTCTCCTCTGCGTCCTTTCTTAGCTTGGTGGCATCACATTGGGTCTCTCTCTCTCCCTCGTTTTTCAACTCCTTCCGGTGTTGGTGAAGTGAGTATGACATTCCTCTTTACTTTCTCTGTTAGTATCTTATTAGTAATGTGAGTAATACTTAAAATTTTTTATTTTGATCTTTTAATTTCTCGTCAAGAAAAAGCCAAAATCTATACAAAGAATGAGAGAGAATTATAGATAAGCTGAAAGTAATTACTAAAAATTCTTTTTACGTGAGTTAATACATCAATTTTTTTCTAATTTTTTTAATATATTATTAAACTACTTAAATTAATCAGACCAAACTACACTTGAGTAATTTGTATTTTTTTTAAAAAAAAATTAAAAATCCAAACCAAATTATATTACAAATATTTAAGTAATCTAATTTCAGATATTTCTAAAAACTACATTAAACCTCACCGTACTCACCCCTGGTTCTCTCAATCATAACATTGGTCTCCTCTTTTCCATTCATCAAGTTGCATTCCTTTTAAGTGCAAATGTAGTTCTTTTTTAACTGTAGGCAAAAAGATGCTTTATCAGGTCAATGTACTTATTTTGTTCAAATATATTTTCATATGCTACCGTCCTAATATATCATGTATATTAATTATGAGCAACTCATTGTGTTTTTTTTTTTTTTTTTTTGGTTGAGTAAAAGTTTAAGACGAAAGCATAGTACTCTCGTTCCAAGATTTTAATATAGCAAAATTTTACAAGTGTTTCTTGTAAATCACATACCAAAATAGATTGTTAACATGCCACTATTAGTGGTCTAATGAGGAGGGGTTTTAATAATATCTTTAATGTTTAAATTCGATTATCTTATGTAACAAAAAAAACATTATTAGCATAAACAATCAAAGTCAAGCTTTATAACAAAATAATTTGATTTTTATCAATTAAACCAACTCCATTCACATATTATGTAAAGTCTTTATTAACACAACTACTACATTATGTAGATTCATTATAAAAACTTTTTGATAGGAAAACACATCGATCAATAATACAATCAATTTAGCAATTTATTATTGATGATATTGGTCAAGAATAAAGGAAAGATAATTAATAAAATATAATATAATTTATATTAAAATTTTCTGTTTTCTTATTAGTATGATATTCATTGGTAGTATTTTGAAATATTCAGTTTTATATTGATACAAATTATGCTTTGTTCCTTACTGATATAGTGATATATCTAATTCTAGTATAAATATCCTTTTGATATATCTAATTATGCTCTGTTTGGTAGGTACTCTATGAAATGGAATCTCACTATACCTGAGTTTAGTTCCTTGTTTGCTTTGTGGACAATGTGAATTGGCTTAAATTGAATCCCGTAGAGATTAGAGGTTTTGTCTAATTTGCATACAACAACTTAGAGTTAGACATATTAATTCCCAATTTCATATGTTCTCTACCTAACTTGATGTTATTGTCAGCTCTCATGCAACACATATTTCTTTTTATTTTATTTTATTTTATTGTTATTGTTTATGCAATACACACTCACACAAATAAAATTTGACTTGACCATTGAGATTTCTGTGTCCTCTTTTTAACTAATTCGTAATATGTTTAACTGGTAATTTCGTAAATAATAGATTCAATGTAATAATCTCAATTTTACTAATGTAAATTAAACATCATCTAAAATTGTTTGGTATTTTATGGAGTTTAACTTCTATGCATAATGTCACGGAAGATGAGAGATTTCTATTTGGACTTTCATTAGGGTTTTAATTAGGAGTTCGCAAGTTTTGGCATCGATTAGAAGGAAATATCTCATTTAACTGAGTTCCTAATTTGATAAGTTGGATAGATAACTCATTAAAATTATCCATGGGAACTATTTTAGCTGAATTTCTTTTGGTGGCCATCAAAGGAAGTCATAGAGTTAATAGGATTTTTTTTTTTTTTTTGGTTTTCTAAGGAAAAGGGGAATAAAATGCTAACTTAGACCCAATATGCAAATAGTAATATTGATAAACTAGCCTAATACAAATGCAAAGCTCAAAGAATTAAAATGGTGAATATGCAAAGATAAGGAAATAAAAGAAAAGAAAATGCTAAAGCTAACAAAAAGCATGGTCTGGTGGAAAGCTATATTCCTAATAGGTTAAGTCCTGAACTACCCTAACCAAAATGATGAGTTTCACACCCTATCAATTTGGACCTGTAAATGCACAGAGCATTCATGAACCTAAAGAAGTGAGATGATCACCACAACTCAAGTGGAGATTTTCGCGTAAACCATAGAAGGATAAACCTTTTGTAGTACTAGATCCCTTACTAGTCTTAAGGCAAAAGTGGTCTGGCTATAAAGCTCAAAGTGTGTGGGAGGTTGTGTTAACAAATTGAAAAAAGAAAACAAATGATCCAAATGCACAAATAGTCAAAGTACCAAAGTGATGAAAAAAATTAAACAAATTTTCAAAAAGAGAAAGTGTACCTGGATATGTGACAGTCCGAAACTAGTATCTAGAAGCTCCAGATAGCAAAACTAACCTTAAATTTGAGCTCAAGAGTCCCAAAACCTTGGGAAAGAGGTCTTCTTGGTGATCAAAGGTGGTCAATACCTATCAATGGTCAAAAGTGGCTGGTCAATGTGTTGGATAATGTGGTGGGTGATGTGGCGTTCTAATAACATGGCAGCCTCTAGTTGGATGTTCTTTTGCTAATGTGACGATGAAGTGGATGATGACTTTGTCTCGAGCTGATGTGGCAATGATGTGTGAGAGTTAGTGGTGTGGCACCTGCTGCGTGGTGGGTAATGTTGATGTGGTCTAGGGCTAATGTGGGTGCTGTTGAGTATAGAGTGAGTTGAGTTGGTGGTGACTCAGTAAATTAACTTAGTACATAGGAAAGTTTAACCTCCGTGTGGAGAAGGCTTGCTGAAGTTAGACCGGTTCATGAAGGCTCTAGTGAGGCTGAAATTTTGTGTCATGACATATCAAACCCCTTCTGAAGGCGATGGTAGTGTTCCTGAAAAACGTCTGAAAAGTGATGAAATAGTCCTCGGAACACTAAAAGGGTAGAAAATATGACAGTCAACATATTTAAACCTTCTGAACATAGTGGTAGTTTTGGGTGGAAATTTTGGGCGGTGAAAGGGACCGAAGTTTGGCTTTGATGCCAAACTACTGTAAATAAGACTAAAGTATTTTTCTAAAGCAATATACTTTCTTAATTTTACTTAGATAATCTTTGAAATAAACTCATATAATAATAATTCATCGAGAGGTCTCAAGTGAACACAAAAGAAGCATATTTATAGGAAAAGTAAGGGTATTAACTCCCCCCAACTTTTACATTCCCCCTCCCCTTCTCCTTCCCCTTCCCCTTCCCCGTGGATTGACTAAAATGCCCTTGGCAACTTAAAGAAATTCTCCCCCTCTGTCCCTCACAACCGATGCACCATCCCCTCCCTCCTTTCAAACCCTAAGCCATTTCATCTCCTTCTTCTTGGTGTTTAAGTAATTTGAAAGGGTAGAGGACGAGATATTTTGGCTTGTATTGTTCATTTGAAGTTCATTCAGAGTATAAAACGAGGTTTGCACTTAGTATTTTGTGACAAATGGGTTCTGGTATCAAAAACGACTGTGAAAAACCGTTTGAAAGGGAAAACGACTATACACAACCGTTGGGACACTAAAACGGCTATGGACAGTCGTTTTCCCCTTCAAACAACTCTCTACAACTATTTTTGATACCATAAACAATATAAAGCTATTTTTTCTTCAAATTGGCTGTGCACAACCGTTCTTGAAACCAAACGGCTGCTTTGTTAAATGGATTCTTAAAGGAGGAATTTTTTGTAGAACAACCTGATGGTTTTGTTGTGCAGGGGCAAGAAGACAAAGTTTTTCTATTGAAGAAAGCTTTATATGGCCTTAAGTAGGCTCCAAGAGCCTAGTACAGTCGGATCGATGATCACTTGATCAACTTAGGCTTCCATAAAGGCTTAAGCGAAGCAACTCTATGTAAGAAGCGAAGGCATTAACATTATCATTATCTCTGTTTATGTTGATGATCTTTTAGTCATAGGAAACAATTAGAAACTTATTAATGAGTTCAAGTCTGAAATGTTTAAGCAATTTAAGATGACAGACTTGGGATTGTTGACCTATTTTTTGGGTCTAGAAGTAAGGCAGTTAAGGAATCAAATTTTCATCGGTCAAAGAAAATATGCCAAGGAAATTTTGAAGAAATTTCATATGGAGAGTTGTAAGGCTGTAGAAACTCCTATGCATACAAAAGAGAAGTTTTCCAAAGATGATGGATCTTCCAAAGTGGATGAGAATCTTTACAAAAGCCTAATTGGTTGTCTCATGTACCTCATAGCTTCTAGGCCTGACATAATGCAAGCAGTAAGCCTTCTGTCCAGGTTTATGCATTGTGCAAGTGAAGAACACATGCAGGCTGCCAAAAGAATTCTCAGATATGTTAAAGGAACTGTTGATTATGGCATTAAGTATGCTAAAACTGATCAATTTCAGCTAGTTGGTTTTTCTGACAGTGATTAGGCAGGTTCGGTTGATGATATGAAGAGCACAACTAGTTTTTGTTTCAGCCTTGGTTCAGGTGTGATCAGTTGGTGTTCAAAGAAGCAAGAAATTGTTACTCAAAGTACAGCATAAGCTGAATTTATTGCTGCAACAGCTGCAGCAAATCAAGCCATCTGGTTGAGGAAAATACTTGAAGATTTGTGTTTGAAGCAGCAAGAATCAACACAATTATTTGTTGATAATCAGGCCGCTATTTCAATCTCCTCTAATCCAATGTTTCACGGCAAGACAAAACATTTTAAGATCAAGTTTTACTTCCTTAAAGAAATTTAACAAGAAGGTGAGGTGAAATTGATTTACTACAAATCAGAAGATCAGATAGTTGATGAATTCACCAAACCTTTGCCCAAAATCAAGTTTGAATTGAAGATAAAGATGGGAATTTGCAGCATCAAAGGCAAGGAGTGTGAAGAGTGTGCCTTAAAAGCTGCTAGAATTGAGGTTGAACATGTCAAAGATATGGTTGAATATCTCCAAATTTGAAGACCATAATTTTAGGAGCTGTTTTGATTTTTTTCTAGCTGTTATCTATTAGTAGCTAAAGTTTAGCTAGTTTGTTGCCTTATATTTCGGATATTTGTTGAGAAGTTTTTGTATTTAAGCACTTCATCAACCAATGAAGTTGTATGTCTCCTACCTTCAAAAAACTTCTAATTATATACGACTTTCCACTTTTAGTTACCATCAGACCTTGAGTGGTGTGGAGGGAGAAATAGATTCAGGCTTGATGGATGTATTTTTGAAGTCCACTAAAAGTTGCGTAAGTTCTTGAAAGGTGATGGGATCCTCTTGAGCTCTTACTAGCCCTTAGATTTCCTTGAAGTCAAATCCAAGTCCGTTGAGGACATAAATCACAAGATCAAGGTCCTCCACAGGTGTAGAGATCAAGCCAATTTCATTAGCTATGTTTTTAAGTGTTTGCATATATACCTGGACAGATTCGGATCCTTTTGTGGTGCTGGAAAGTTTGGCTTTGAGAGACATCAATTGGGCTCTTGATCTGCTAGCAAAGAGAGCTCGTAAGTGCTCCCAAGCTTCCTGATCAGCAATCTTTGGTTTTCCAAGGAGATTGAGCATTTTAGGATCAAGGGAGGAGTTAATAGCATGAAGTTTAGCTGGTCCTGCCTGTGCCATAAGGTGTACGCTGGATTAGGCACAGTGTTGTTATTCGCAATGATGGTGAGGGGTGGGCAGGGCTTTGAGCCATCAACAAAGTGCATGAGATCATGTCCTTGAAACAAGGCATCAATTAGGGTTTGCCAAGAAGAGTAGTTGTCTTGGTTCTATTTGATAGGAATATGGGAGGCAGCAAATGAGACAAGTAGTGAGTTGGTCATGTTCCCGTTTTGAGAAACAAGAATATGGTTGTTAGAGGCAGAGGAGGTGGAGGAGTTTGAAGAGTCGGAGGAGGAGGAATTATTGGAAGCCATGGATCTTCAAGCTGTTAAGCAAAAGGCTCTTGATACCATTTAGAAATTGCATAATATGGTAAAAAATGGGAGTATTCAATTAATGAATAAAAGAATGATACATCTATAGGATTACATAGATAAGTGATAAAATCAAGAGAAGGATAAGAGCAACTAGAGATAACTATACAACAATTAGAACTCCTAATCCTTTTCACATATAAGATATAACCACAAAGTTGACGTTTAATATACAAACAAAGTACTTAGAAAGTTTGTCCATTTATCAATACACTTTTCTTTAGCTAGTTATCTGTTCTTACTGTAGCAAAGATAAGGAAAAATACAAAAATATATCAGTCCTATTATGAATGAATATATATTTGTTTGATCAAGTCCTATGATTAATATTAGACAACAAGTGTAACTGAATTTTTAAGAGAAAAAAAAAAAGGGAAGGAGAATTAGCACGCCAAGAGAACCCGTTTCTAACTCGCCTTGGACAAAAATTGAGAAAATCACACGACCAATCATAGGCAACCAAATAACCAAACCAACTGAAAAAGAAAACTAAAACCTAAAATCAGTACAGTTCTCATGGATTAAAAAAAAAAAAATGAAACAAAACAAACAAATACGATGAGCAACCTCATAAATCTCTATAAAAGGAGAGACAACAGTAGAGTGATAATAAGGCACTGCTTGTTACCTAATCATCAATCATATTCCTCGTTTATTTCTTGAGTTGCAAGTCAATTGTGGCAGTACTTCTATTAGATATTCATTCAATGAACAACATCAAGATGGAGGCACCAAACTTGCAGAGTTCTAAGAGTACCAACATTCTTATCAAAAGTGGATGGAAATTTGTGGGGGCATGTAAGAGAGTGTGGTATAATATCCGTAGGAATTATATCAAATATTAATCTGCTCTAAATGAGCACTAGAAAACCAGATTCAGAGGGCTTTTCTGGTTTTTGAGATTTTTTTTTCTGTTCATTACTGTAATTAGGCAAGTTTTGCTTGGATTTTATGTAATGTTTAACCTTTGTACGGCAAAAGCAACACTATTGAAGGCTTTTGGCACCTTGTAGTAAAGCCACGTTGTTTTAAACGTGATTATAATGATTTAAGATATATGATTTTCAACCTTCGTTTCTGAACTCAAATGTGATTCATTTTTGTTCATTTTACTTAGAGAATTCTCCTTTAGATAAACTGTCTTGAGTAATAATATGAACCCAGCAATAACCTTCAAAATCTGGCTAGATAGAATTGTTAGTTTTCTATTTCCTTTTGTTTAACTTCCTTTTCTTTGCTTGGTTCATTGCTCGATGACTTATTAGATTTGAGGCAATGAGAATTTATTCATAAGCCATTATGTATGAATCATCCCCTTAATTCAAGGTTTCTCTAGTAGTTCACGATGTATGTTCCTCAAATGGAAGAGTTAAGTTTTAAGAACCTTTCCTTCAAAATTTCAGCTATCCAATAATGGAACTTAGCCAAAAAGTATCAAATTAGTAGTTTTCATATAACTAAGGCTCTATATGTATTCATTTACCGTTAGATCAAGCGGAATTTTGTGTGAATGTTCACGAGATGTAGGACTGAATATCTTGACACAAATAGAAAAGTAAAAATTGCAATTTTATGAATATATATAGGAATTAAATTTTCATTCTGAAACAAGTGGGTTAAAAGAATAAAGTGGTGAAATCAGAGGACTAGAATTGTAACTTTTGTAATTGGGATTCAGTGCTAATTCTTCTTCTTCTATGTATTTCTATGTCTCATCCTTGCATGCTCCACTACTATGGAAGAGCCTAAAAGCTCCATTGTCGGTTCTTTCAAGAAACTTTCAGAGTGAATTAAAAGAAAAATTTTTATTCACGCCAATACCCATGATGAACCTGAAACAAAACACCAATTCCAATAGTCAAAAGGAATGAAAAAGCTTGTGTAATTGCTGGTTTAATCTGCCATTAGAGGCCCCTCTGAACTTTTTCCATCAAGTTGATCTGTTCAGGTTCAGCAGGTTTGTGTAATTGCTGGTTTGATCTGCCAATAAAGGCCCCACTGAACTTTTTCCATCAAGTTGGTCTGTTCAGGTTCAGCCATGGTTGATCAGCTACAGTTACCCACGATGAGATAACATAAATGTTAAAGGTATAATAGTCAAGCTGTTCTCTTTTCGTTAGTTCCCTTCCCCTTATAACCTTAAACTCTGACAAAAGAATGAAAGAACACACTTAATCATTTCATTCTTTCTCCTTCTGCCCCAACTCTTATCTCCCAAATAATGCATTAAGGCACTCATGTTGAAATTGCTTAAAAATGTTATGAGAATGGGAGATTATTAGTTTCAACTTTCATATCTGAGTTCAAATGTAAATTGAATTGATCATTATCTGAAAAATGGTCATTTAGATGGATTTGCTTTTCTTCGTTTAACTTAGAGTATTAATTCTCCTTCTGTAGACGCTTAACTGGAGGAAGAATGTGCACAGAATCACATATCAATGACCTGAAACATCCTGAGACAATTTTCTATTTCATTAATGCTTTAACTACTTGTAAAGATTTTACATCATCTTTTTTTCTTTATTATTTTTTTTTTTATTTGGTACGTGGGGCATGGAGTTTTGAAAATAGAAAGATGTAAATTAACTTAATCCCTTATTACTGCACCATGACTAATGATTTGAATGGTATATTATAATACTTTTACGGAAAAAGGGAAACAAGTTCTTATCCTTTGCGGGGCAAGATGCATACATACCCTTAATTATTAATGGTGTACTAAAATTGAATAAATTTATATGAACAATTTATATGAAACTCACAAAATTAAGAGCTCGTAATCCTCCAACCATTTCACTAAGTATAGTCTAGTAGCGAGGGATTTAAGTAGTATTTAAGAGGTTTAGAATTCAATTATCTCATGTAACAAAAGAAGAAAAAAAAAAAAATCCTCCAACCCCATAGAAATAACAAAAGGGACTTAAAGAAAAAAAAAAATTGCATATGAACTAAGAATGAATACAAAAGGTCAACTCACTTAAGAATAAATATTTAAGAAAGTGTAAAATAACTAATTTAATTTAAAAAGCTTTAAGGTGGGGTTTAGTTATGTATATAATTTTCAAGCTTTTTCATGAAAAAGTATTTGTAAGGTAAGTGATGATTGAGGTATTAACATGGTTAATTTCTTTTAAAAATAAAAAAATAAATTTTTTTATCAAAATACCACTGACCTAAAACTATTTTTTAATATACCACAATTTTTTGACTAATAGAGGGAGTCCAATCGGGTTGGCTTTTTATAAAATTTACCTTCACAAGGCGTCAAACTGGTTTGCATCCCACAAATATAATTTTATTACATAGAGGGTCCTAGCTTCACTTGCGTCCTCCCCTTTTTTTCTCATTTTCTTGCTTTCTTATTTCATAAGTAATGTATTTGGATATTGGGAAAAAGGGTTAGCACTTTTGCCATGAATTTTTTTTTTTTTTTTAAGTGAAGTAAAATGAAAAGAAAGTGCTGTATAATAAACCTTTCATTCTTTAAGTGTATCATTTATGCTTTGACAGCTGTTGCTATCATTTTGAAAACTCACTTTTAAGAATAATGTTTTAGAGATTTTATAGTTATACATAGTTCTAAATTGCAAATCACCATAAAAGCTTTTATCTCTGAAGCAAGTGTCTTAAAATATTTTTATTAGAAAAAGAAAACTTCTTGACTTTTGCCTACTGAAATAAGTGGGGTGTGCATGCAAGTCTGTATATTTGGACGTGGAACTAGCTTTTCTTATCTTTATTTATATCTATATATGTATTAAATGAGAGAATAAAACATGTAAAAAATATAAATGAAATTTTATAACAAAAAGTATAACTGTAGGCGCAATATATCAAATACATTACTTGACCAATGATTCTATTTTTTTTCAGTATCCAAATATATTATTCGTGAAATAAGAAATCAAGAGAATGGAAAAAAGAATATTACTTGGGAAATAAAAAACCAAAAAACAAATGAAAAAAAAAAAAAAAAACATATAGTGGGAGAACGCCAGTCAAGTTGGCACCCTCCATTTAAGAAAACTATATTTGTTTGTAAAGACGTCGACCCGATTGGCATCCCTTTAATAGTCCAAAAATTGTGGTATATTGAGAACTACTTTTAGGTTAGTAGTATTTTGATAAAATTTTTATTTTTATGTTTTTAAGGTAAATTAACCTATTAATCTAGTAGCGCTAATTTCATCCTAAGACTAGGGGAAATATCTAACAGAGAATTTAGAAAAATGGGGAAGTTAATTACATGAGTTATAAAAAGGATATTTATGGGTTTGTTAATATGTTGTTTCTTTCGGAGTGTGCCCTATGAGCCAATCATTAGATGATTGTATTAGGACACACATGTACCTCATTTTATATTTTGTAATGCAATTATTATATTACAAATTCACTTTATTATCTGTGTATTTTTACAAATGATGTGATAGTTGTCCTAAAGATAGTTCTAGTTATTCTTAAAAATATCCCTAATCAAGTATTATTGTGAAGGGTTAACAATAATACATACGAGACTAGTATACACATGACTAATGACGGTGTGTCATGGATATGTGATATCAAGTCAGTGCATGGGTGCATTGTAGGGGAACATATGTACTAGATCGACCTACTATGAGAATGCTATGTGGATTTTCATATGTATTTAACAATTCTTATGTGACCTAATTGTACATAATCCTTCAAACTAAAGTCACTGCAGCTCCTTACATGAGAAGTCACATGCTTTGACATCGTCCTATGTTACATTTAACTAGGATGACAGGTAAGGCAATGATCGGGTGTGCCACGAATCATGTAGAGGGATGTGAGAGACATCGATGGGATTTTGTCTCTTCCAGTTGAAGGATTGATATTTGTAGGTCCCTTGATGAGCGAGACTATGAAATGCATAATCATGCTCAGATGGATCAATATAAGATATTAATCTTTCATTTAATTAGTTTGCTTGGAATCAAAAAATATGGATTAGATATAAATGAGGATGACAATTCCATACCTCAAGTTTACTCTGAATATCGGTACAAAAGGAAATATGTCACATAGTGAAGGTTACATTTAGGAGAATGTCATATCACAAACATTCTTGCTACTTGGGTGGTAATGATGCAGTGCTAGATGCCACTCAGTATCTATGACCCATAATTGGGTCATGGCCAACATAGTAAGAACTTACAAGGTCACACAAAATGGGTTGTCATGAAACTACAATTAATTGGGCCTTAGTTGGACTAAGATCCAATTGATTGAGCCTATTAGATTTACATAAATATTATTAGTATAATAATATCTGAATAATATGATATTATTTTGGTGATTATATAGGATAATTATATAGATATTCATAATTAAAGGATAATTATAATATCTAATATCTAGTTATTACATAACTAGAAGATAGACTTAACTTCTTCACACTCTCTACGTGATGGAATGAAGGGAGTAGTGGTTAAGTGGGATAAGGTTGCAGTCACCTAGTGGGAGTGGGTAACCAATGTGGATGTAGTTACCTAGTGGGATATAACTATAATCTTACAGGGCTGCACATAAACAAGTTGGGCTCCACTTCTTATTTCTCAAAACCATTAAAACCCTAAGCCCTTAGAGAGGAACGTGTTCTAGGAGACACATAGAGAAGGAGAATCCCAACCATCCTTATGTGGGTACCGTAGAGGCTCTGTCAACTAGGAGTGCTAAAGATTTAGATTCATAGCTCCAAGAGATAAAATTCTAACTAGATGTTTAGATCTTGATCTATGTAACTATATATTGATCTAGGTGAGTTTCAAAATTTTAAATTTTGCTGCTTTTACTAATGTAAGAAACCCAGCGGTGGTATTAGAGCTTGGTTGCACATCATAAATTGGATCATGTGCTTTGATGTTTGATGTTTTATAGAATCACGCATAGAAAGAAAAATTTTATATTTTTTTTGGCAGTGCTCAGCGTTTTGTCCAAAACTTGAGCTACAAAGATTTGTTTTGAGTGATTCTTGATCCTTTAAGCATTGTAAGACGTGTGGCTGATAGCTGGAAAGTTTTTTGAATTTTATCTCGTTGCCTTTTCTCTCAGTATATGATTGAACATGACAGTTCAGGTATGTCAGTCCAATACTATTAGTGGTTGATACTTTATTTCTTTCTAGAGGTACAGAGCTCTATTTTGGCATGATTCTTGATCCGTTAGAAACGTGAAACATGTGACTATTGCATATAAAATTTTAGGATTTTACCATATGTATTTTAGTCCTAGCATGCCTTGCAACTTAGATATTTGGGTATGTCTGTTCATGGTTATGTTGCTTATACCATGTAATACTAGGACATGTTGCAGAGTGTGGCTTTGAAGATTTGGTGGTTGCATTAAATATGACCTATGAGTCGTGCCTCTCTATTTTCTTCTCTTCTCATCTAGCTCCCCTCAAAAGTAACTCGATGTTTCTGTCATAGGACATTTGTGTGCTATAAGTTTCCTAGGCTTTAAGATGGAGGCAAGATATTGAAGATAGTCTTTAAAAGGCCACATTATGTAGCATTAGAGATTCATCATTATATGATAACTTGATGTGATAATATGTATTTTGCTATATGATTGTCTTGCATATTATGGTGCATGCATGCTTTTACATGATGCCTTAAGTTTAAGTTTTAAATTGTATAGCATGTTCTATTTTAGTGAGATCATGTTATCATATAAATCCCTCAACTGAAATATTAATTCAATGCCTTCCAATGTGAGACACTCGTCATGGCCTCAACCAACCATGGGTAGGCTTGCCAAAGCAAGGTGCCCTAATTACGTTGGTGAGGCGTGAAGGATAATTGTGATATTCGCCTGTCAATATGGGTGTGACTTTACTAGTGATTTCTCAATAGGATTGGTGCCCAGAGGCATAGGGTTGGGCTTTGGGCAAGAGGTGCCCTCCTAAACTATCCAAAGAATTGCATGTGTTCCAATTGGCAAGAGTTGCCCATTTGTGTAAATCTGTGTGTAAATCTGTGTTAGGTGATCAACCAAAGCTGACTCAATATTGGATTAAATGGGATCTTGGCCCACTAGAAAGTATATATGTGATATTTACTTTTTGAATTAATAATGAGGGCTATTAATTTGCAAGAAAATAGTGAGAGTAACATTTAATAAAAGATCTTATTTAATGTATCAAATGTGATACTTACTTTGCATATTTCTATTATAGGTAACTTATGGCTAACACTGCAAATAACATTTTATTGAGATCTATCCTCGAGAAGGATAAATTGAATGGGACAAACTTCTTTGATTGGTACAACACTTGAGGATAATTCTCAAGCAATAGCGAAAGCTATGTCTTGAAACATCCCATTCCTGCACCACTTGAAGTAGGGGCTCCTCGTGCCGAAAGAAATGCCCACATGAAGCATTATAATGATGCTTTGGATGTGGCTTGCTTGATGTTGGCAACTATGGACTTTGAGTTGCAAAAGCAACATGAGAACGTGGATGACTTTGACATGCTTAGACACCTTAAGAATGGGGCAAGCACATCATGAGAGATATGATGTCTCTAAAGCATTATTTGGGTGTAACCTGGCAGAAGGAAGCTTGTTTGGGCCTCGTGCTCAAAATATTGGGTATGTTGAGAGCATAGAGAGAATAGGTGCTCTTGTTGGTCAAGAGTTAGCGATTGACTTGATCCTACAATAGCTGCCATCAAGTTACAGTTAGTTTGTCATGAATTACAACATGAACGAAATTGATAAATCTTTGTCATAGTTGTTAAGCATGTTGAGAACTGCTGAACAAAACCTAAACAAGGATAAGCTTACGAACATAATGATGATCTAGAAAGACAAGAAGAAGCAAAAAGGTAAGAGCAATACCAAAAAGCCCAAATCTGCTTCTAAGGCACTAAAGCCAAAGGGAGGTGTGGGAAAAGAGGCAAAATGCTTCCATTGCAATGAAACTATACATTGGAAGAAGAATTGTAAGAAATAGTTAGAATATCAGAAAAAGAAGAGAAGTGAGACTTCCACTTCAAGTATTTATGTTATAGACATAAACTTTACTTCTCCTTCATTATGGGTATTGGATACCAGATGTGGTTCTCACATTTGTACTAATATGCAAGAACTAAGGAGGAGTAGGACTCTTAGCAAGGGAGAACTGGACCTGTTGTGGGAAATAGAGCAAGAGTTGTTGTTTTAGCCGCAGGGACATATTCTTTGACATGGCAGTCAAGTCCAAAGAAGGGTAAATTTATTAGGAAGTGTTAAGGAAACTCTTTAAAAGACTAAGAAAGTGCAAGCTAAGATTGAATCCAGCAAAATGTACTTTTGGTGCTACATCGGGTAAACTCTTGGGGTTCATTGTTAGTGAGAAGGGGATTTAAGTACACCCTGATAAGATTTGTGCAATCAGGGAAATGTCGCCACCAAAATCATAAAAAGAAGTTTGAACTTTTCTGGGAAGGCTCAACTACAAAGCTCGATTCATATCCAATCTCACACATACCCGTTAACCAATCTTCAAGCTTTTGAGGAAGAATCACCCAAGTGAATGAAATGAACAATGTCAAGAAGCTTTTGACAAGATCAAAGAGTATGTGCTTGATCCGCCAATCCTGGTGCCACCTGTGCTAAGTAGACCATTCATTCTTTACTTGACTATGTTAGAAGAATCGATTGGGAACGTCTTAGGGTAGCATGATGAAGGAGGGAGAAAAGAAATGGCAATATATTATTTGAGCAAGAAGTTCACAGATTATGAGTCAAGGTACTCAATGATGGAGAAAACCTATTGTGCATTAGTATGGGTAGCCACGATATTAAGGCAATACATGTTATGCCACACCACCTGGCTTTTCTCATGAATGGGTCCAATGAAGTTCATTTTTGAAAAGCCCTATCATAATGGGAGGTTGGCGAAATGACAAATAGTCTTATCTGAATATGACGTGGTCTGTAAGACTAAAAAAACCATCAAGGAAGTGTAATAGCTAATCATTTGGCAAACAATCCAATTGACAGCTATCAACCTATGAAGTTTAAGTTTCTTGATGAAGATGTTCTTACTCTTGAAGAAGAAGAATCTGAGAGGTGGAAGATGTACTTCGATTAAGTAGTGAATGTATATGGCAACGGAATTGGAGCTATGATTATTTCACCCGAAGGGAAGCAATATCCAATCGCCATTAAGTTGAAGTTTGAATGTACCAATAATGTGGCCGAGCATGAAGCATGTATACGGGAATTTAAGGCTGCCTTGGGTTTGAAGGTGAAGATGTTTTTGGGGATTCTACGCTTATCATTTATCAGGTGAAAGGTGAATGGCAGACCAGAGACCCTAAGCTAGTACCATATCAAAAATTCTTAACAAAGTTAATTGAGGAATTCAATGACAACACTTTCTCCCATTTAACTCGAAACAGGAATCAATATGTGGATGTTCTATCAACTTTAGTGTAATTGTTTAACAAATATTGTGGAATGATTGACACCTTCCCCACACATAATTAGACTCTCAAACCCATATCTAAGTGGCAAATCATTTCTTTTTCCAAAAATAAAATTAAAATTTTCAATTGTACTCTAAATTTTTTCTAAACAATGAGTGGTAACTCCTTTTAAAATTAAAAGAAAGATACCCCATTTGAAGGGTTCCTCACTGTCAGCCTGGTTGAGAATCATGTGGACATGCCATTTGTCTCATGTCACATAGTTGACAAAGTTATAGCAAAGGTGGATAGTGGGAACCTAGTTAAAAAAAAATTACAAAGTATAAAGACCCTAATAAAAGAAATTGATTGAGAATTTACGAAAATACTAGAATGTATACTTTATTTAAAAAAAAAAAACAAAAAAACAAAACAAAAATCTAATCCAATTGCTTGTGTCTCTCGTTGATCAAGTTCGACAAATTTATAGTGGTCTTTCCATCTGGGCCAAGTGTATCATAAGGTGAATCTTCTGCAAATTCGGCTGGCATTAACGTCCAGTGCAAGCTAGGTTCCCATTCTGCTTCTTTAAGGACCTTCAATATTTCCTTGACCACTATCTTGCTTCCCTCTGATGACAGGTGAATTCCATCCCTGGATAATCATCAAACATCACAAACGCCTATAATGAAATTTAGATTGTTATTATTTTTTTTATCTCAATGCAATGTAGATTTTATCTTCTTTACAAATATGATATATACTCAAATCTAGTGGTATAACATTCCACAGGTGGCATTGAGTGGAATAAATTTTTGAGTACACTTCATCTCATTCAGACTTAAATTTTGCCACATAATACTTCTTCCATTTCATATTATCTGATTTTTAAGTTATTACACACAAATTAAGAAATACAATTAATGTGTCAAAAATTATCTTAAACTTCTTTATATATCTTTATTTATTTTAGTACACCTAATTATTTATGATAAGTGTGTGAAATAATTAAAAGTAATGAGAATAAAAGTATAATTAAAAGAATAATAATTAATGGTGTCTTAACTTTTAAAATGTCAGATAAATTAAAGCAAAAAAAAAATTCTGTAATGACAAATAAAATGAAACAGAATTAGTATGACTTATGGAATATCAGAGAAAGTACTATATAACCTTACATGTGAGAGGATACTTACATGAAACAAACATCCTTCCAATCATCCCTTTTTTGGAGTGCTGTCCAGAGATCAATGCCCTTGATGTTCATCTCTCGGCACAGCCCCAAACATGCTTCTGAATATATTCGACACGATTCATTTGTTCTTTGTACATGCCCAATTTGATTACTGATTTCCATCCAAATCGTTCATTAGAGTTTAATTCTGAAAGTAAAGTCTTCTGAAACAGGTAATATGCATGAATGTTACACATATTAAGAAAGAATTTGTAGTACTCAATGAACTTTCAGCTGCACCTCCAGTTTAAGCTCAAGCCTTGAGAATAGTATTTATGTGTTTGTGTTTGTTTGAGTTAAAGTGTTAGGATATTAAGAAAGGTGTTGCCAATGGTAGTGGTTACTAAGTTAAGGGAATTTGTGCAGTTATGCAATGTGAAAACCTCACAGTAAATGGAAAAGAAAAAAAAAAAATTTATTTCCTCACATTATCATCAATTTCAAAAAGAATCTTAATATTTTAAACTAGACAAAATGAACACTTATATTTCAAATCAAGAATAAAAGTGGATCTTATTAAGGTATTTTTTGTTTGTACGAAAAGTTTATTTTTGTTTTAGGCTTGAAATATAAGAGTTTATTTTATTCAGTTTAAAACATAAGTCCTTTTTAAAATTAACGATAATGTGAAAGGATAAAAATAGAATTTTCTAAATAAAAAATTATAAGAAGTAAGCAGCAAATCAAGAACCTGTGTATTTGGCGGATTTGTGCTTCATTGGTGGGAGGAGCAGTGAGATATATTATGCGAGTCTGCTCTGAAAGGCTCTGGCAAACATCAAAATTTGCAGCAATAGGTAAAATGCGTAAGAGGTCAAGATATACGCAAGTTTTATGCAGACAGTGCTCAAAGACTACTTTGAAGGCACACTGCACAGTGTTTAATTTGCTTAATCTTTTGAAGAGAACTAAAAAATTAGTAGGAAGTGATACTCTAGAGTATAGAAAAGATGATTTTACCTTCAGATGGATAGCAATTTTCCTCATATTTTCAACATATTCTGGGAGAGGTACATGTTGACCAAGGCCAGATGGATGTGGAAGAATAGAATCATTACCGCCAAAGTAGACAATTACCAGAGATGGTTGCACAAGAGAGTCCTGTGTTACACAAGTTAACAAAAAATAATAATAATAATAATAACAATAATAAATATTATTATGTTTTATCAAGAATTAGTGTTTACATTGTTCAAAAAAAAGTCCAAGCTATATCCAAATACTTAAGAATATATTGTGAATTTTGACAAAGTTCACAACAAGGATTACTGGATTAGTAATAACAGTGCAAATGGTGTTTTTAGATTGTTCATGCTCAATTCTGATACGAGTTCAGGCCAGCTTGGTCCAAATTCTTCAAGCCAACTTTTAATAAGAAGAAAGAACAAAAACAAAAAGTTCAATCTAAGAAGGATGGGATAAATGAATGTAATAAAGATAATTAATCAACCTTGGGAAAAATTTTATCCAGAACCTGTAAAGCACGCCTTGAATTCCAGCCAGAGTAGCCTCTCAAAATTATGTCTGCCTATATATGTCATATCAAACTGTGAAATTAGTATCACGTGATTATAATTAGGAAAAAAAAAAACATTGTATATACATCTAAACTCATTGTATTGTACTTTAGCTTGTTAGTGCATGTTTGAAGTTGCGTATTTTCATAGAAGCAACTCAGTATTGGGTGGGTGAGAATTTTCTATTTCACACACTGCCTTAAACTCTGTCCCATAAACTTATGATTAATCAATATATATAAAATAATACTTCAAATTGCATCCATTAAATCTTTTAACCAATCAAGGACTTCTGAGATAGCTGGGTTGAGATAAAGTGTGGGGTAGATAATTTTGTCCCTTTAGCAACACTAGTGGCTGGCATCCAGTGTGATTTTTGATACTATTATACTTTGCATTGTGCTCTTTTTCTTTTTGTCAAAGATAGAATAAGTATATGAATTTTTTAATATTAACTCAAGCATTTAGAAGAGAGAGTCAAGTTTGATTAAATTGTGTTTGTTGATCAATCGCTTTCAAACAATGAAATATTACTATCATTAACAATACCCTATTTTTTGAATAAAAGCACTGATAGACAATAATGCAGGACCACCACTTAGTATAGAATTCCACCATATATATCATGTACCTCAATTATTGAGGCCTCATTAGTTGTAAGATGACCTTTTTCCTTTCCTAAGCATAATTTATTAATATTTCTAAGCCTGTCAAAGATTTCTTGCGATTCTTTCTAATATGGAATGAGTCAATCATCCACTTTGATATGTTATTGAACAAAATTAATGTGATATTCTTCCTCCATTGATCAGGAATTCTAATTTTCTTTGGGAAGTATTACGGTCATCCAATAAGAAGGGCTTCCATCTTTTCAAATGAAAAGATTTATAAAGACCTATTTGATTTTTTTAACAAATTATTAGAGTGTTAATCATTTGGACATTTTAATTTGTAGATGTGAATCTTGGACTAATGAATGGGGTCCCAAAACTCATAACGAAAAAAAAAAAAGTAAGTTAGACAAAAAGAGAAGAAATTAAGATATTGAAAATATAACTTATCACATTATAAGTAACAACAACAAGAAAAATCACCCTTATACGCATATTGGTTCTCCTAAATTTATATAATGTCAAACACAAATTTTACAAAAAAATTTGAGCAAGCCAAATATGTAATGACTATATAATATCACAGACAATTTGAAAATTTAGGGGGGCATGGATCTGCCACTGCCTTCAAGTTAGTTCTTTCTCATGGGTCATCCACATCTGAAATCAAGAAAAAAGAAGAAAAGAAATTGCTTCTTCTATATATATATGTATGATATATAGCACAAAGATTTTAACTTTTTAATTTTAATTCTTCACCGCTAGATTATAACTAAGCTTTTGCCCCTGTTAATGTAAGTCATATTACATAAAGAACTAGAATAAATCACACAACCCAATTCAATTCAATCATCCACAAATCATAAAAGGAAACATTTATAATAAGAATTAATAACTGAGAGAAATCATGAGAGAATTAAGGCACTTCATAAATTGGCCATTTCAAATGTGTAATCAAAAGAGAGAATGCAGTTCAACCATTGATCATTGAAAGAGGCAATGAAACTCCACAACATTGAACAGAGCTTCCTCAGATGTCTTGCATTAAATTCATAGAATCAATGAACTGAAATAAATGATTCTGTTTAGCAATCACTAAGCTTAACCATTATGGGGTGCAAGAAGAAGAAACGAAGTACCTTGCGAGCATACAAGTCGGCAAGAATAGCACCCCAACCTTCATCTGCATAACTCAGCTGAACAATGGAAGAACCAAACAGCACAAACTGAGGTCTCCTTGGTCCAACCATTTTCTTGCTGTTACTCTTTTCTTTCCGTTTCTCCAGTCCACAAAGGCATATAAAAGTTGAGATTTGGATTAGATATAATCAACTAACTGTGCAATTGCTGTAGTCAACTTAATTTCTACCATTCAATCCTCACCAAGTGGCTCAGATTTAGTTGCATCTAATTGGAATTGTAAAAGTTATGATTAGACAAAATTATTTATTTGGAATTGATGTGAAAATTTAATTAATAAGATAATTTTAGATTTATAAAATAAAATTTAAAATAAAAAATTTTATGCGGTCTCAACCACAACAGTGGCTGAGTTCAATAAAAGTGGATTTTTCAATTATTGTACTTTTTACTGGCAATCTGCCCAAAACCGCAGGTCGTTATTGATTGCTTTGTCACATAGCATATTCAAACGTGAAGTTTATTTGGCGGTTTATGGGTGAGTTGAGAAGCCCTTTTCAGTGGGTGAATATCACTTTATGTTCCATACCACTAACTTATGTAGGATCATTACGGCTAATCAATATTAAGAGAAAAATATTTTTTTATTATCATTAATTTTAAAAAATATTTTAACGTTTTAAATTAAATTAAATAAAATTTTATATTACTTACTAATTGAAAAAAATATTTTTTTATTATTATTAATTTTAAAAAATACTTTAATGTTTTAAATTAAATAAAAAAATTTATATTATAAGCTAAGAATAGAAATATATTTTATTAAAATATTTTTTATTTATAAAAAAATATTTTTATTTTTAATTTAAAACGTAAAAATTTATTTTATTTTATTTAAAATATAAAAAAAAATAAAATTAGTAATAATATAAAATATAAAAAGAAATTTTTTTCTAAAAATAATAGTTGTACGTCGCCTGAAAATTTTTTGTTTTTTCTAAGTGATCCAAACACAAATTATTTCAATCCTGAAATGTAATTCAGGAGATAGTCAGCCAAACTTCTATTATAACAGAGAAAGATCTATATACTAATGTAGAAATACAGTATTTTTCTTTTTTGATGAAAAGCGTAACTCTTTTTTTTTACATAAAGCAATTATTCAACCTAAATTTAGTGAAGAATTTATATGTATAGAAATGGAAAAAAAAAAAAAATGCTTATAGTATGCAAGAGAATAAATTTTTTTATTTTGCTACTGAAAATCTCGAAAAATTGACATCAACTATTATGTGTCACATTTTTAAAATTTAAATTAGAGAGAATGTGAACTTAACATAATCAAAATAAAAAATAGTCTATTAGTGAGAATTATTTTTTGTAAAATATTTTCGGGGCCTTGACCCTATGAGTCCTACCAACTAATTGACATGATACTTATATATATATATATCATTTTATGTTCCTAAATTATCCTCATTCATAACACTAACGTATATAGGATGATCACGAGTAATCACAAGAATGTACTTTTAAAAATAATAATTGTACGTCACTTAGTATTTTTTTTTTTTTTTCTAAGTAACCCTAGTCAGCCAAACTTCTATCATAACAGAGAAAGATCTATATACTAATGTAGCATAAAATTACAATAAATATAAATACAGATAACCTAACTTTTTTTATTTTTTCTAATATGAACATAAGTAATTTTCTTGTTTGATGAAAAGCGTAACTCTTTTTCTACATAAAGCAATTATTCGACCTAAATTTAGTGGAGAATTTATATGTATAAAAATTATAAATAAAAAAAAAATTACTTACAGTTTGCTAGAGAAAATTTTTTAAATTTTGTACTGAAAATCTCAAAAAAAAAAAAATGACATTAACATTTTTAAAATTTAATTTAGAGAAAATATGAACTTAACATAATCAAAATAAAAAAATTGTCCATTTGGTGAGAATGATTTTTTAATATATTTTCAATGGCCTTGACCCTACGACAGAATCCTACCAACTAATTGACATAATATAAAATATGGAGAAAAACTTCATTTTGCTTTTTAAGAATTAGTGATATAAAGGGAAATTTTTTTTATAAAATTAGATAACCAAAATTTTAAAATTATTTAATTTAAAATTTTTATTTTTTATATTATATAAAAACATCTTATTATTACTGTTATGTTTAATGGTACGTAAAGGATAAGATATTTTAGTGTCTCATCCCACGAGAGATTCGAGACAAGAGAAATCATAACTCTGAATGAGACCAAAACAACATTTTATGTTTTAAATAAAATTTAGGATGAAACTAATTTTTACGGCCCATTTTTCTTAGTGGATAAAAATCAATAGTTGCATTCTACACCTCCATGTCTTCTTTTAAAAAATAACTTTCTTCCATAACACAGTTTAAAACTTTAGTTACTTAAAAGTTTATGAGAGAATAAATTTTTTATTTTGATTATGAAAATCTCAAATTTTAAAATTTAAAATAGACAATTTGAATTTAACATAATCAAAACAAAAATATTTTCTATTTGTATGACTTAATTGGATGCAAAGCGACCAAGCATCACTGAGTGCAACCAAGCACCAATTGTTTAAAAAAAAAAATTAAAAAAATTATTAAGGTTGATTTTTCAATTATTAAAATCAGATAAAGATAATTTTTTAAAAATTATTTCAGCTGAGAAAATTTTACTTTTATGCCATATGAAATGCTCATTGTTAATTTTACATTAGATACCTTTTCTTATGGTTTCCTCTCGATGACACAAGCTCTCTTTTTCCTTCTCTGCTGTTCTTTCATGGGAGAAATTATACATAAAATATTTTATATTTTTTTTTTTTTTTTTCCCAATTTCGTCTATCATTTCCCTCCTCTATTTTTTTTTTTTTATTTCTTCCTCCTTCCATTTCTCCCATAGAAAAACAGGGAAATTCATAGAGAAAGATAGTTTATCCCTTTGATGTTGCACTACTTCCGTTTAAAAATAGAGAGTAAAACATAATTTAGCATGAAGAGTGTTTTATGGTGAATTTTTCTCTTTGACCAAAAAAGGAAAGAAAACAATTAATACAAGGAATATGCTACACAAACATGTATGAACATAAACACCTGCTGGTACAAGTTTCTGTTTGGCAAGGGTATCGTTACATCAAAGGATGTCCTAGAAACCCAGTTTTCTCCTGTGCACTCATATGATACTTTCAATTACATACTCAGAAAAAATGTGTAACCAAATCAAATGAGGAATCATACATAGAAGGTGGAAGAAGGAAGCAAAGACCAGTGGCAGCACCAGCACTCACCGTATGACTACACTGCTGGAAAATGATTCAACTCGGATGATCTTCAGCCTACTCTATAGCTTTCAATATGAAACAAAACCAGACCAAAGCACATCCGAATGTAAAAATCACTCTAAAAGAGATGATAATACCATGAATCCACGGTTGCTCCCTCCAGAAGACACTCTTCCAGGCTAAATCATAACTCATGTAGACAATTGGAATCTGCCAGTAGGCTTTTTTCTTCTCCATCCCTAATATTTTCAATGGAAAGCCCTTTTAAGATAACCATGGATAGGAACAAACATATCAAAGAGAAAACTGAATTTTCCACAATGTAGTACTTACAAAGGCAGCATAATACACAAAGGTCAATCCAGCCAGAACAATGAAGGCAATCTGAAATACGTTGTACCTGATAATGCGACAACTGGTTAAGTCAAACCATGACATAATAAACAATGTTACTACCAAATAATACAAACCAAATTAACTCAAAGGATAATGCTAAGAGACTTTTCGAATATTGGACATCTTATGCAGCCAGTTGATCCTCACAAGGAAATACCAATTTTTCATAGTTGAAGGAAAGACCACTCCGTTGCATTGTCTAAATTGATAAGTTATCATAAAGAGAAGGATCCATTCTATGGCCCAAAATAGTAGGCAGTTGAGCCACAACTGGAAATAAGGCACTTACAGGAGTTGGGAGAAGACCACCCTATTATGTATTTAAAGCTAAAAGTTGACTAAAATAGAACACAAAGGCAGGAGGGGGTAGGAAAGAAATCCAGCATAACTCACTTGTACAAATATTTAATTCCACGAAGAGATTGCAAAGTGTGGCCAAATATTTCCTGCGCTGCAGTGGCTTGAGCATAGTAGGCAAAAGCTGTGGAGCAGAACTGGATTACACTGAAAAAGAAAACCATTGAATTATCAGCAATATGAACACTAACAACATTTAACATCTCAACCTTCATATAGAATAATACTTGCTAGACCTCCAAAACAGCTCCTAGTATAACAGAATCCTACTCTGACAAGAACTAAAATAATTTCCTTTGATACTTCTTTCTTCCTATAAGTGATTGAAATAGCACACAGGAAATTGTCAGATCCTAAGAGTATCACACTTTAAATTTGCATTCCTTTAAACCTGTCTTCCTAATCCATAAGTAATTGAACAAAAACTAGAAAGCAAATTGTAAACTTTATCATCATGCTCAAAAGATTCAAAATATGTTCAATGACTTGGGACACTAGTCTTAAATTTAAGCTCATATGCATAACATTCTATTTTGGAAATGAAGAGATTTGGCTGTGCTGACCTAATGGAGCAAAGAAGGATAAGTCCCACATTAAAAAGGAAAGAGTTCATTAGAGTGCCTCCCCACCTGCCATAAGTAACTTCAAATTGTGAGAATCTATACTCCCATTAAACGGCCAAAACTAATTTGAAGGAAACCAAATGATAAATTAATCACAAATTTGTTACTTCATGGGATGTATAGTAATGAAAACAAGTCTCAGCCCAAGCATCATTGCACCAGCAATCACAGCAAGGAGAAGGTAGAAACAGAAAAATGCAAATGCAGCAGTACCCAGAAGACCTATTGAACGAGCAGAAATATATTAGCCAGAAACTTCAAGTGAAAGTTAAAGTATAATGTATGCATGTGACTGCTCAGGGGAGAGAGTTTCAACAAACCCCAAATATCATCCAGCTTGATGAAAACTTCATTCAGGAAAGGAGAAAGAGGAGGGTCAATCAGCAGATATATAACAATATGAGCAACCCATGCCACTGAAACGATCAACCTGAAACAGGCAAAGTAATTAGCAGTGGTACCTTTGAAAATTATGCAAAAGATATCCTCCAGCATCAAGCATTCATTACAACCCTGATTGTACTATAATAGTTCTTACCCTAAAATTCCTAAAATAAGTTTTGCCAGATACCCAAGAACTGTTAGTGCCCATGATGTCTCAGCCTGCATTTAAGCAAGATCATCAAGAGTGAAAACTGACATTGATTTTTCAAAAAAGTTGAAGAGGTAGAGCTAACATCACCTACCCGTTCCCCTTGAGGATACATTTCTTCAAGAAGCTTCACATCTTCTTCTAATTGAAACAAATCCTAACAAAGTAAGTGAGAGATGAATAAATGCACTAAGAGAAACATAAGACCAAATACATAATAGTAACTGCACACAACTTCCTCCATCCCCCAACCCAACAACCTCCCCCCCCCCCCAAAAAAAAAAAAAATATAAATACACACACATATACACTGTTGAACAAACATGCACCAATTTATATGGAAAGATTATGCCATCAAAGGTATCAAAAGATGTCAAAATAGAAAGGAAAATTGCATCACAAAGACACAAATTTGATGAAATTAGTGAAGGGCTACTTGTAATTCACCAATGTGTTTACCTTTTCTACTGCTTTTACATTTTTACGAAATTTTCTACCCTTTGAACCACTTTTTTCTTCCTGACGGAGAGCCTCGGCTGCTTTCTTTAATTCTCTTGCTTTTTTACCTAGTTCAGTTGCTTCCTACAGTAACCAACCACAAAGTAAATAGTACACCGTAATCATAAAAGAAATAAAGGTATAATAAACCATTCAATATGACCCATCTATGCAACCAAAAAGCACCTTGATGTACTGTGAGCGAGTGATAACTGCCTTTGGACGCCTGATAAATGCAAATATAAGTCCAAGTGGCAGACAAGCAATACCAACGCCACCAAATATCTGGATTGGAAAAAATACTGGCTAATATTACTTGTTCCATATCAGGAATAAGAAACACAGATAAATGCAATCTCAGAAGAAGGCAGTTATAAATCCATTATCAGAGGTTGTTTGTTCTTCTGTACACTAATTAAATATCGATTTCATTTTTTCTGTTATTAGTATGTCTCATAATTTTCATTCTCCAAGGTGTGAAACATAACATACCAATGGCCAACCAAGGAGAATAGGTTTACACAATATCTTACTTCCATACAATGGTAAAAGCAATGATAACCAAATAATTAATTTTGACTTTGAGTTGGGTGAATAAGAAATACGAAGTTTAGCTTCAAAATTCATGAAGGATGGTCTTACAGCAAAAAGAACAGATCCAACTATAGTTGCAAGAGCAACAACATATTCTGGAAAGGTGGTGCGCATGGTCCATGTTTTCTCTGATGAATCACTGGCAGAGTACGCAGAGCACTGATTTTAGCGAAGAGGAAAACCATTATTAGCAAAAGATTTATTTCAGAAAGCAATAAAAAGTAAAACTACCAATAAAGAAGAATCAACCAACGAAAAAGGAGACCTGATGAAGACCATTTCCAACACATTGTTGACTACTACTGTATTGCCATGTGCTAGGAAATGTGGTTGTGGATGAAGAAAGATGTCTGACTGTAAAGTCCACCTTCCCAACAAGCCCTAATATATCATTCACAAGGTAAAATAGAAAGGAGACCCAGATCAAAAGCCCACATCAAATCACAGTAAACTAGAAATGTTTATTCAAGACTGTGCTGACGAGTTGAATTTTACAGTTAGTGATAAAACTCCATTCACTAATCATATCATAAAGAACTCGTTCAGAAGGACAATAAGTTTAAATTAATGTAAAAATAAATCAAGCACATGCATGAAGATGTTTCCAAACCATGTGTCACTGAATCATGTGCAAATTCAAGTTCAAAAAAATTGGTAGCATTAGCATCATATTTCAATAGAGAAAAGGACCAAATCATAAGAAAAGGTACAACAGAGCAATCAAGCTTTCTCAAAAGGAAATCATAATAATAAAACAACCAGTAATGGTATTAATTAATATTCTCAAACATAATGGGTGAGGCATTGATTGGACATTTAGAAAGTTGCGTGTGTTATGGGACACTAACAGTCCATAAAAAAATAGAAAATTCTGCATTTAATATGATAATGGTTATTTACAGATTTAAGGGTGTCGAGTCACTGGTTTTCATTTATTTGCCATGAGTTTATTTCAACTTATTTAAGAGCAGATAAGTAGTTTATTCCCTCTGACAAAACAAAAAAGAAAGTTACTTTTCCAAGTCCATTATTGGACGGATTTTTCCTTTTTCACCATGAGTTTATTTCACTAATTTTCCAAAGGCTTGCATCAGCAATCAATCTAATGCAAAATTTGAGACCTTTTCTAATAACTTCAGCAAGTTTGCAGAGAATGACAGTTAGTGAAGGTTTTATGTACAAATGCTTCTAGGTGGATCTCAGTTTCCAAACTGCATCAAGATTAACTTATGTTAAGTAATCATCTTTAAATAAAACAAGACATTCAAACAATAAAAATGGAATTTTCAGCAACTTTATCTTTTCTTTTCAGCAGTACCTAATTCCAGCTTATCGACCCATAAATTATTTACAAAACCCAAAATTACCCTACATGTATTTATCCATAAGAACTCCAAACCAACTACATCTCGCAATCACTAAAATAGCCACAAAGAACAATCAGCAACCCCAATCTTCGTTTTCCTGGCTTAAATTCTTCCCCTTTTTACTACCATTAATCCACTTCAAACAACTTCTGTTTTGAATCCTTTGCCACTGAACCTTGCTAAGAAAGCAAGGAGATTATTAATTGTGCTAGTTAAAAGTCCATTTTTGTTTCTGATTCTTAGATTTGGGATCTGTCAGAGCAGTAAGGTAATCTCCACTCTTTCATACTCCTAATTATTGGCCCAAATACCTTAATTATTAATTATTTTTGATAAAAGTCTGTTCCACCCAATGCTCACCAAACAAATCCAACCATTCAATACAGACAACTGAGATAAATATTCCTCATAACCTATCCCAAGTAAGATTAGCCCAGTCCAAAATTTACTGTTAGATAGAAGCATAAATTTCTTAGTTTTCCCAGCAGAAAAAGAATAATGTGAAACGGTACAAACTGAGAATGTAAATTAGAAAAGGGCATACCGTATAAAATACCCAGAAGGAGAGCACACACAATAGCTGTTGTCACCATCCACAACAATGCGCTCTTTATCCGCTTACCAACACTCCTGCTCGAATATTCCAGAACAACCATTGCCAATTAAAATCATCTTTAATAATGATGCTTTTTATGCCTAAAACATGCAACATTAATACTGCTAATCTACCTACTTGTCTTGGTCCCCTTCGTAGTAGAACATTGCGAAGGGAATGACAAAGAAGACGAGCACAGCATCGAGAATATACACAGCAAGCCACAGATCCTTCATTGGCAAGGTGAGATTACAAGCTCCATTGTATATAGCGTGCTGGCACGCTTGCCGGTTCGCCACGTCCGCCGGTAACATCAAGATGGAAATCGCTGCAACTGAGAGCCCCAAAACAACGACAAATTTAGGTAAGTAAGCCTGGTTGACGTCATCTGGGTGTTGATAATTGACTAATAGATACACATTGAAGATGAATACGATGACGCAGACGACAATGGCAACGATTACGAGAGCGAGATTGAAATCGCCCATGGTTTTTGATCTCTCGATTCGAATTCGTATCGAATCGAAGAAATCAAAAGGATAATTAAGGTTTCAATTTTAGGGTTAGGACTTCCAGATCTGCTGATACCAGAAGGAGAAAAATCGGGGAACGAAGTTTCGCTCCGGTGGGGATGCTTTTACCGAGGAAAGGTGAATAAACGGTGAATTTGATAAATTAAATTATCATACTACCCTCATTGAGTACGCGATTTTACAGGTAGAAAAAGTAGTGGATATGTATGAGGTGGCTTGGGGATTAAGGTAAATAGAGGGATTTCGATTTTACGAGGAACCAAAACCAGCCTGTCCGAAACGAAGCGATGATCTCCCTTCTCTTTATGCTTTTGTTGTTGAGAAAAACCTTTTAAATTATTGTTAATTCTTAAAAAAAAAAAAACATTATTATATTTTGTATTAGATAAAAAAAAATAGATTTGAATAAAAATAAATTTTATTAAAATATTTTTTTATTTGTATAAATTTTTTTTTATTTTTAGTTTAAAATATTAAAATTTATTTTGTTTAATTTAAAATATAAAAATATTTTTAAAATTCATAATAGTGTAAAAAAAAATTCTTTTAAAAAAAAATTTTTTTTTATCTTCAATTTTAAAAAATAATTTTATTTTTTAAATTAGATAAAATAAATTATTTTATTTTAAATCTAAAATAAAAGTAAACATTTTATATAAACAAAAATATCTTAATAAAATTCATATTTTTTAATAAATATTATTTTCTTATATAATTTTTATAATACATAAATTTATTACTAGGTCATTTAATCCATAATTAATTCAGCTTGAATTAGTTGGAGGACCCAAATAAGGATAAACATTTTTTGCTTACATATAAACTTAAACTTAAATCATCGTACTTAAGCAATTCTAACTCATTATTATTAGAATCAACATTTGTTTGTACTACTAGCATTCCACTACCCAGATTCTAACAGGGGTTGTTTGATCTAATAAAAAAATTTCTATGAAAATAAAAATAAAGATAAAATTTATTATCTCAAGATTTTTTATTGATAAAAAAAATAATAAAATAATATTATAAATATTAATATATATTATTTTATTATTTTTAATTAATAAAAATGTTAAGACAACTTATGAGATACACTTTTAGAATAACAAATTTTATCACAAAAAGTTGCTTAAGCAAATATGAGATGGTAATATTATAATTATTCAAGTACAACACTTAATTTATGTTTGCATATGAGTTTTTTGTATGACAATTTTAAGGGTGGGTTGCTTAATTTATTGTATGAGTAATGTGTTAATGCAATTGACTCTTTAAAAAAATTTATTTATATATGTATTTATTGTTTCAAAATTAAAAAATAAATTAAGAACTTTGTAAAGTTACATATTAAAGTGAAAATTTGTTTGAGTTGTATTAAATAATAAAAAATTATGTAACATAGTAGATTTGGTTTTTTTACACACATATACTATATCTCAAAAATTATTACCAATATATATCACTTTTTATAAATATTTATCAATATATATCATTAACTAAGTATCGTAGTATAGTAATACGATATTTGAATAATATCAAATTACCTAGTTATATTTTTTGATCAAAAAACAAATAACTTATAGATATTATAATATAGTAATAAGATATTCACAAATATTACAATACCATAATGCAATTTTATTTGTATTATGTTTTATGCAATTTTTCGTGGAGAGGAAAAGTGAAATGCTCACTGCACCACCTTTTAGATTTTTTTTTAAATAAAAAATAAAATAAAACATAAAAATATAAATTTTTATAGAGAAAGTAAAGTGAGTTATCACCTCACCCTATCAAATCATATTTTACAAATTTTTGTTTTTTCTACAAATAAAACATAAAAAGAATTTATATAGAGTTTTGTACACAAGTATACCACATCTTAAAAAAATTATCAATAATATATATTACTTTTATAAATATTTATCAATATATATTACTTTTAATAAAATTATATCACTCTCTTACAATTTTATTTTTTTAATTTAAATTTTTTACTCATTATTAAATTTATTATACATTTTAATTTAATTAAATAAGTAATTAATTAAAATAAAATACATAATTAAATAATAATATAATTTTATTAATAAATAAATTATTGAAAATAAAAATTTAAAAATAAATGATTTAATTTTTTGTTTTCTTTTTTTCATCTCTTTATTAGTTATTCACAAATATCGTAATACCGTAATTAAAATTACTTATAAGAAAGTGAAGAAAAGGATAAAAAAAAAAATTTAAATCATTTATTTTTAATTTTTATTTTCAGTGATTTGTGAATATTATATTATTATATTATAATATCTAAGTTAGACAACTTTTTAATCAAAAAATATAATTAAGTGATGCGATATTTGTACAGCACCTTTTAAATGACACTTGGAAGAGGAAAGAGTTTTACTCTCAAAATAAACTCAATTGATTTTGATTCACTTATTTGAAAACTTGTCTCAAGTTTGCCTTTTGTTGTTATATTTAACATTAAAACAAAGGAAATCTAACTATAAAGAAGCGTAATAGCTGGATTTCAACTTCTTTGTACTGCTCCAATTTTATCTTTTACAATACAATACTTTCAATGGATGTAGGTGCCAACAATTTCACACACCTTATGCTATCTTGTACAACTACCTTTGAATAAAGCAAGCTAGATTTTTTTTATCGACATATTAAATTTGATGACATGAAAAAGAATGCATGGTAACAATTCAACTCAAAATGCAGATAACTCAAAGCATAAACATTGTTCACAGAAAATAAACTTCTCCAAACCCAAGTCCTATAAATAATTTGAAATATTCTTTGTATTTGGATATCAATGATTTTCTGGTTTTATTGACTATATTGATCAAATGTTATTTACACATCCAACAAGTAATGGGGTTTTTGTCGAAGAGGAAGATTTTCTATGTTATCACAGTCACTGAGGTGACTCTATTTTGGCAATCACCATCAAGATATATTATAATGGAGGGACTAACTTGATCCCTCACTGCAACAAAGGAGGACCATTTTGATTCCTCTCTAATCTAAGTGGGACTAAATGTATATTTTATTCTTAAAAGAATGAGATTAAAAATATTGGGTGCTTTGTTTTATCACAGACAATGAAGAAGAGAGGAAAGAGAGTAAAAAAAATTAAATCTACATTAATAAATTTTAAGAGTGTGATAACAGAAGGACCAATTTATTGATAACTGATTAAAATAATATTTTAGTCAATGAAATCTTAGAATTATTATGTACTTTTACAATTGCTTGGGTAAAGTGTAGCAAATAAAGTATGATAAGAAAAAGTAACAAAAAAGTATTACATGGGTAAAAAAGTACTCTTAATTGCTATAATGGAGGACAATGTAATGGGCATATCTAAATATTAATAATTACAAAGGGTACATCATTTTTTTTCTCACAAATATCCGAAAATATTTTGTTTCAAGATACTACCGAGCATTAAATACAGGTGTTTTTCTCTTAATTGAAATTTGAAATGAGTTCAAGGGTAGAAATAAGCTTAAGAGCCTATTATGGCTTAGCCTACCATAGGCCAAGTCAAGCCTAGTCAATTTAGCCTTTCAAATTAGGCTAAGACTTTGAATATACCCCTATTTAATTTATTATACATATGCATTAATTATTACAATTAAAGCTAACCTAATTTTATATAATATTGACAAGTCTTTTGAGTGAGGATGATAATTTTAAATATATATTGTTTTATAATATTGTATGCCACTTTGTATGTAGAGTCTTTTAAAAAGTAACTATAACTTTAATTTTCTTTCATCCTACACTTGATATTTTTCTAAAATATTTGTGAGTGGCATGAGTTTAAAAAGTGAAAAAAAAAAAGAAGAATAAGAAAGTTAAGTTATTTATTCTTGTTCATTTTGCTTTTATGTCTTATTTCCATATGTTTGCACATGTTTATACATGTAAGTGATAATGTGAATGACAATATCTTTTGTTACTTAGCAACCATAAAAAAGTATTGTAAATTTTTTGGTTATGGTAAAAGCTTTTATATATTTAAAACATATACAAATTTTTTTTTAAAAAAAGTTATAGGTGGTTATTTATTCATAAGTCTAAATCTACTAGAGCATCTCTAATGGGGGTTGCATAAGTGAGGTGGAAGAGAGAAGAGGTGAGGTGGAGGAGAGAGGAGAAAAGAGAGTTGTAAATTATGAGGTCAATGCATGTATTGTTTAGTGGGCCCAAGAGAATTTTTTTGTATTTTTTAAGAAGAAAGATAAGGTAAGACCATCTTTAGTGGGAGTTGCAAAGGTAGGTGAGTTGGAAGAGAGAGTGCTGAAATTGTAACTCATGATGGGACCTACTTGAATTTTATAATAAGAAAATAAGAGATTTTAGAGTTGTGAAGTATTAATTATAAATAAGAGTTTGTGAGAGTAATTAATGTGTGTTCCATGAGTAGGTAAAGTTGTATAGAGTGTAATAAGTGATGTATTAGTGTGTTATTAAATAATAATATGCAACTAAGAGATAAAAGAGATAGTTGTGGTATTCATTTAAAAAACTTTTTAGAGTTATATGAGTAGAGAAAAAATTATATAAATTGTATAAAGTTATTGTAGGACCCATTAAAATAATATAAATAATTAAGATATAGAACCCTGATAAGTACCATGACTAAAGATGGTCTTAGGCCTAGAGAAGTTAGTAGGCCAAGTCTCATTTTCTATTTAGATCAGGCTAGTAGGCCAAGCTTAATCTTGTAATTTGCTAGGTAGGCCAAACTTATTTAGCAAAAGCCTAGTCTAACCTAACCTATTTCAACGCCTATTCACTGTATTGTAAGAGTATAGTTCTTTTGATAGATAATTAATTAATTGATAATAAATAAATAATAAAATTTAATTATTTAATAAAATAAAATAAAAATATATTTAATCTTAATATCACGAGTTAATATAATATTATAAATAATTTATTCATTTAAAACATTTTAATTAATTATATAATTAATTTTATTAAATAACTCTAATTTAATAAGCTAATTATACAATTATAAACTTTAATTTTCAGATAATTTTTCAAACATTTGTCACCATGGTTTTGGTTTAAATTTAGATTAGGGATAGCTTAAAAAATAAATAATAAATAATTAGCCTTTCTATTAATTTGGAATTTGTTTTCATATATATTTTTTTTTTGTAATAAGAATTTTTTTCAGCTCTACTTCATGATATCATGTGCCATAGCCGATGGCCAGAGAGACAATACGATGCAGTATAATTTTTTTCTTTAATACATATCAAAAACAGAGTGCAAACCATTTGCTAGGTTTACTGGTACTTGTGAATTCTCTAGTGAATCGGCTGAAGAAGGTGATGGATATAGCTCTATTCTCTCCATCATCTCTCTTCCCAAACGAAGACGACAGTTCTTCTGGTACTTTTCCCCTTTCTTTCTTTCTCTTCTTTTTATTTCTTCTTCATCTATTGGAGCCATTGCGATACACTCCCTCCTATTGCGTTGTTACTTGCAGGCGATGATAGGATAGAAACCCAAGAAAGCTATGTAGAAAGGAAGCACCAGTTTCCTGGAATGGTATGCCTTTATATGAGAATCTGATTAATATTAGTTTTGTGGAGTTTCGAAACCCAGAGAGAAATGTTACTTTAATCGGGGAAATGATTGAAGGGTTTTATTAAATCAGAGCAAAATTTACTGTCTGGTTAACTGTAGAGGAGCTGAGTCCATTGAAAGGATAATTTTTTTTTTAATGGGTTACAATAAGTGTCTTTGATGCTAGATGCTAGAACTGTGACCTTTTCTGTAATGGTGCAGAGGTGAAGTTGCCTCATTGTGAATGCTATTGATGAGTGTTGGAAGTGTGTAATTTCAAGTGAAACTTTTTGGGATGTGGCAGAGTGAACTTTTGAAATCTAGTGAATCATATTGCTGTTTTAACATCAGCTGAGGAAATTCACTTTGTATGGTGACTGATTTTCCAAAAGGATTGAGTTTATAGGAAATGAGCATATCCATGTTATGTTCAATGGTCATAGAGAATGCCACCATTTCTGCAGAAGATTTTAGTGCATTACTTTTTGGGATATAGCCCATGGTTTTGAATGTTAGGCTGAGATAATGGGATTTCCAATATAAATACAAATATATGTACATGTAACTAAAGACTACTGCTGAGATGATGAGATAATGCCAACATTTCTCCAGTTTCATTATCCACCTTATCTACAGTCCTTTTTTCCCCAACTAGTAAATTATGGTTATTCCATCTGTATCCATTTTCCATCTCTCTTACCAAGCAAACATTGAGATGTTAAACTTGGCCTCCCTTGTAGCTGTTTCTCATTGATTTAAACGGAGTAGCACTAGGAGGCAATATTGTCATAATCATGAAGATAATAGGACTTTGTCTGTTCTTTTAAACAAATTGCTGTAATTTTGTGAAGCAGACATTTCCTTAAGATTTGGCTCACAAGAAATGGAGAATGTTTTCGGGATCCCATACACTATTTGTCCAAGTATAATTTTTCTGTGGTAGGTAGTTTCCTTTTGCATGCCTGTCTGTTGGGGTTGGACTGGTAGATGCCTTTTGCTTTTTGCTCTTATTTCTCTACTGGGTGTCCATGGGCTTTTATATTTGGGTTCATCCGAATAGCAGAATATGGCCTACACTAACTAACTGATGCAGTTTTTGGTCTTTATCTACAAGTTGAAGACTTTTCACTTTGTTGCTTATGATTTTGGGTTGAGTGTTCTTGTTTCTTAATTGGTAGTGCTGTTGTTAGGAAGCATTGAATGACAAAGAGCAAAAGGATGATTGTGTTCAAAATATCAACCAAATTTGTTGCAAATTACAATGAGGACCCAACCAGAGCACTAAGCTTCTTCAAGGAAGAGAACTTACTTGCCAAGGCTATGCCTTCCCAAATGCAAACTATCCTTCTATACCTACAATCTTCATTTTCTGTAGTAGCATGTCAACCCCAAGAACCCTCTCACCCTGTTTACATTCTTCGAAGTTGGCCATTTTAGTATGCTATCCACCATTCCTAGATCCACTGCTACCCCATTAATGGACTTAATACTTTTCATATATAATATGAAGCCATTTTTGAGCCTTCTTCTAATAGCTTAAGCTTTTGGTTGAATTTGTTCTTGACATGGTATCAAAGTCTCTTTGACCTCACGGTCAAGAGATCAAATTCCCCGCTACCACTTTCTTAGTTAAATTATTAATTATGATTTCAGCACATGGTAAGGGTATGCCTATGCTTTGTTCACACTTCAAGCCCAAAAGGCTTTCATGTGCAGGGGCGTGTTAGATATATTGATGTGCCTTTTCTTGACAGCTTAAGCTTTTGAGATGAAGTGGTTCTTGATAGTTACCTTGATAGGATCTTAGCATTTTCCAAACTCCTTTTCCTTATTCTACTTGTTCTCGAGGCTCATTTAACCTTCACTTGTACTGTGCTGGCTTAAGGTGCATTGTCTTTGATGCAGGAGTTGATCATCAGAGAATTTTCCTTTCATCAACTGAATGCTAATTTACTCTGGCCAGGAACATTTTCTTTTGCTGAATGGTTGGTTAAAAACAGGTCATGCATTGAAAGACGGCGAGTTATTGAGTTGGGAAGGTATTGCAATTGGTTGTATTTAAAATATTTGATTATTTTTGACTGTATAATATTGGAAAAGTGGTGATGGTTTATCCAAGATTTTTGTCAAATGAACTTACCACCACCTAATATTTGCATCTAGCTTTACTTCTATCAGTGATTACTGGTTTACACATAGAAATTACATAGTTATAGTCAAAATGCATCGCAAAGTTTTAATCTAGAATCAAGCAATTGATCCTTGTTGGGTGGTCAATATAATGCAAGGATATGTATTGCTAGGAGATACATGTGCTACTTACCCTGTAAAAATCTTTTCTATTCATATCAATGGCCTTGTGGTTTTAATGTGACCTCCAAAATAATGTACTTCGGTGACTATATTTGCCCTTTCTGTATCTTGTTCTGTCATCATTTTGACTTTCTATGTCTTATTCTGTCCTCATTTTGACTTTTTTATTCTTGTCAATGACCCTGTGGTTTTAATATGACCTCCAAAATAGTGTACTTAAGTGACTATATTTACCCTTTACATATCATTGCATCACAATATCCAGTGAAAAATGAGCCCTTTCATATGATCCAATTTCATTATTGTGTGCAAATATGTCTTGGAATATGTAATCATCAAGTTAAAGGCATTTTAAATTTGTCTTGTTGATATAATTGTTCTCTCCATTTCCAGTGGCACTGGTGCTTTAGCCATATTTCTCGAAAAAGCATATCATCTTGATATTACAACATCAGACTATGATGATCAAGAAATTGAGGAGAATATAGCTCATAACTGCAGGGTGAATGGAATACCAGTCCTTCCTCACATTAAGCGTGAGTCTTCTTTCAATTGATATATATATATATATATATCGTTTTGTAGTTATGCACTGAGAAAAATTTCAAGGCACTTGGTTGCATGTTATGTCTGGAGATAAATTTTATAGTTATCAGTTGAAAGGTCAGTTATGCTATAGAGCAAATTGGTTGACACTATCCTTATCATTGATTTGTTAAGAGAATTTAATGCATATGAAATTAAGATAGTTTCTGTTGGTTATGCCTTCCCATCCCTTCATTTGGATGATGGGTACTCTGTATTACATGGAGCCGCCTGCGAAGTACATCAGTATTCCATCTTTCCCATCTTTAGAAGTGGCAAGCCATATATATCTTGAACTGCTAAATCTGTGTAGAATTTACTATTTAATGTGTTATTTGTGTACTACTGAATCTTAGATTAGTTGCTCTTTTATAATTACGTTTTTAGGTCTCATGTATTGCCTACTAATAATTATTTGATTGCTTGCTCTTCTATAAATCCTGAACATGCTTATGTTTTCAGATACCTGGGGAGAGAACTTTCCAAATTCTGACCCTGACTGGGACCTGATCATTGCAAGTGATATCCTATTGTGTAAGATTAATATCTAGCTACATCTAATTGACTTGATTAGTGAGATTTCAGTTTTTTAAGGAAATTTATTCGCCATAAACAGTTTGGCTATGAAGGAACAACATATGAAATAGGTGATCAGGTAGAATGGTTTTAGTAATAATAAGCCATGAATGGGATTTCTTGTTGATTGTAATCTATAAAACGACTGGAGTTTCTATAAGAAGCAGAAGCAAGTTATTACATTCCTTTTAAAGTGGTCAAGTTCCCTGCTGAGTTGGTAGAATTTTATAAATGGTAGCCCAAGAAATCTTCACCGTTAATATTATTTGCTGGTAGTGACTGAAAAAGATTTGTTGTCATTACTGATTGTAAAATGGATGGGTCTTTTTCATTATGTCATTTTGTTAGAGGCAATGTTGGTCTAACTTCTTGAGTAGTCGCTAATTGCTTTTCTTTGTTGGTATGCTAAGATCCTGAAAATCTGACCTGGGAGATGTTATATCTGAAGCCTTTTCTGCATTTTATGACTTGGAAAGGAGTGAACTTCAACTTTTCAATTTCTTCACTTTAATAGAGAGTGTACAGTGTTATAGTCCTGGCTGCTTATCCACTTAGTGGTTGCTAGATTGATACCCCAATCATGGGGCTTTGGGCACCGTGTCAAATTGAGTTTCTAATCTTTTCCCTTTTGGATTTTTTCCTATTTCACCTGTCGAGTAGAAAGGAAATTTTATGACAGCGAAGACTCTTTTTGAATGCTTGTAGATGTGAAACAGTATGCAAATTTGATAAAGACTATTTCCTTTCTTCTCAAATTTTACAAGCCCAGGGATAGCAAAGCAGTTTCTCCAGCAAATAATGATGAAAATGGAGGTAGCATGCTGAGACTCTTGTGATGAAATGTACTAAATTTTGACCTTTCCTCAATCTTTAATACTTGTTCTGGCAGGACATGAGGCATTAGTGTTACCGCGGCCAGCCTTTTTGATGAGCTGGAGACGGAGAATTGGGAAGGAAGATGAATCAGTCTTTTTCAATGGTTGTGAGAATGCTGGTCTAGAAGTGCACCATCTTGGATCACGTGTATATTGCATCAAGCCCAGCAACGAGAGACAATAAGTTCAGCAATGAGAGACAATAAGTTGATCAAATACTTGCTTGAGTGGTACATGTTATTATGGGCTCTGTCAGTCCATTAGCAAGAGTTCCTTCTCATTGGTAGCTTTAGTTAGGGATGATGGTTGCATGTGCCAACAGATTCTGATTGTTTACTTTAAATTGTTAACTCATGAATAGATTTATATCTAATTTCAAATTGCCTCAAACTTAAGTTATGGGTGTTTACAAATTGCATTGAATCTACCAAGTCGAATTGAATTAACATTCAATCAAAACTAAAAAAAGGTAATTTGAATTTTTTTTAAATATACTTAAATTATTGGTTTAAAGATTTCTAAATACACCAAATTGAATTGATATATACCTGTAATTGGTCTCATGGGCCAACTGTTGTATTTCATCATGCCATGTAGCATAGCTTTGATAGGGTTCTTTCTAATTGCTATTTGCTTCCATGGGGTAATCCTTTTCAGGTCAATTGTTTTCCATATTTGAATTGTAAAAGATTCCGTATCCAACTTTGCCTTGCTCATGCATTTGATGTATGCTTCTGAACTATCACATAAGAAACAGACTCGAGATTGGTGATGGTGGAGCCCCAAACACGGCCTTGGTCCCTGCTTTGTTGTCACATTTTGGTTGTTGTAAAAGATTTCAAATCTCGTAAGATACGCGATCCAAGATAATAACCTCTTACACCGATTTTGTTTTTGTCCGAAGCCAATAAATTGATATGTGTGCTTTTCTGTAATTTTACGATAAATCTTTCATAAAATTGACTGCACATTCGTACTGATGCTCTTTCAGTGGTACGGATACAAGACCCACACCAACGACTGTACAAAGCAATTCCAGTCAAATGGGATTTTAGTTTAGAGAATTTGGTCAAATGAAAAAAATTTTACTTGATTATTGTTTAACTCGTGTATCTAATTTGACTCAATAACATAATTTTAATATTTTATATTTTCAGATTAAACTCAATTCCCCTTAAACACATTCTATTTATGTAAAAAAAAATGTGGAAAAACATGTCTTTTTTTTTTTTTTTTCTTACACTTTTTTATAAAACTAAAGACTATATAATCAATACTCCTTGTATGCACCTCCAATGGTATTCTCTTTATATATGAAAACTATTTTAACCGATTCTTTTGTTTAACTCGTATATCTAATTTGAGCGCAATAACATAGTTTCTATAGATAAAATTTTGGCATTTTTATATTTTCAGATCAACCCCAATCTCCCCTATGTAAAAAAAATGGAAAAACATTTTTATAAAACTAAAGACTATATAATCAATACTCCTCATATGCACCTCTAATGGTATTCTCTTCACATATTTTTGTTATCATCTCTACCATAGATGTTACGATAATATATCTTTCTATGTATTTATTTTGTATTAATAGCCATATAATAGAATAATGGGAAAATGGGTTCTATGGATTTGGCGAATATTCTCTTGTTTTTCTAGTTTCTACCTCCTTGCCTTATCATTTTGATGATACACACCACATGGTCTCTCGCTCAATGATTCAATTCAAATTGTTTGTGATGTAAGTGATTAAATAATAATTATTAAAAAATTTTAAATTTAAAATTAAAGACAATGCTTATGTTTAACGCAGCTTTTATTTTTCTTACACTTATTTTAAACTCACTTCCCATTAAAAAGAGTGTTTTCAGTGCCATCCAAAAATTAATTCTAAAAAATTAACTTATACAAACACACCTAACAAGTATTTTAATCAAGAATATATGTAAATTTTATTAAAATATTTTTTGTTTATACTAAAAATATATTTTTATTTATAACTTAAAATATAAAATTTCTTTTATCAAATTTAAAACCTTTTTTTTTTTAAAATAATAATAATGGAAAAAAAATTCTTTTAATATAATAAATGAAAAAACAAACAAACAATCTTACCGCCAACGTCTCGTCTAGCCACACCATAATTTATGTGTTGCCCTAGTTCTCAATACCTAAAATATCTATCTGACACATGAACTGAGAGCCACAAATTAAATCATTGCACTGTACGATGGTACAACCACGTACTAGGCTTAACTTGAACCACCAAAATAGTCATCAAAATCAAAATGTGTAAGACTATTTAGACGCATCAACACCAAACAAGATAAACAAACATCGTATATATAGTACATGCTAGTGACAAGCGAAGGTTCTAGGAAACTTCATAAACTCGCAATTAAAATAGACAGCAACTGCGAACTTACTTACAGCTACGTAATCCCTTCTTTTGTAAGCCTCGAAGCTATGTGTGGCAAGTATGTGTGTGTTATTTACGTATTTGGATTTGCCAATTCTCTTCCATCAAACAAAACGGTTATGTTCCTCTAAAAATGTGTATTAGATAAGAGAAAACAAGAAGCTAATTATATAAAACAAAGTTTACTACTTAAAAAATAACATATTAAAATTTTATCTAAAACAGAATATAAATAATTATTTGATCTTCAATACAAAATACAAAATGAAAATGACACGGAATAAAAATAAAATTACTATCTTGTCATTGGTCATTAGGCTATGATTTGTGTTTCATTTTAGGTAAAATTTTAATATATTATTCCTGAAGTAGTACACTTATTTTATACAGTTAGATAATTATTTTCTCTTGTTTAGCGAACACTTCTAGATGACCCTGAGTTACATGACCTTCATATTCTATATACAAAAATGAACGAATCCTATTCAACTTAGGATCAAGTCGAGCTTGAAGGAAAACTAAACGGAAGCTTCGCAGAAGCTGTAAAGAGTTCAACGCATGCATGTGGGGACTATAGATGAAAGGCTATTGGCTATTGGATGTGTTGAAGGGTGACTTAGCTCTTCCTTGGGATGGAACTTCAACCATTGTCATTGTGATCCTTCTTTGGACCCAAGTGATATGTGATAAGAGGCAGATAGGGTTTCCAAGTTTAGGGATTTCTTGAACATTGATGAAGACAGGAGCTATGGCCGGTATTGATCATTGCATTTACTAAGTAGCATGTGAGCCACTCAGTGCTTGTCTTTATGCAAATCAGGTTGAATACGACAAAAAGACGTATGAATATGTGGCTACGATAAGATATATGCTCAATAATTTCTTTGCTACACATGCTATGGGGCTCCATTTCCTTGGAGTAATTCAATTTTGTCATTATTGATCTTTTATTGAACTGTTGCAATAGTATATAAAAAACTCAAATTAAGTTGAAAAATGGATAAAATAGGGAAAAAAATGACAGATTGGGGAAACTGGAAAAGTGATATTTCAGTATGCAGAAGTGTGATTTACCAAAGGGAGATTCATATATTTTATCTCACTTGTCTGAATCCCTCTTGATTGCTCAAAAAATTTATAGAAAAGTTGTGTTGCTGGGAATGACTGCTTAAGAGCTCTTATGTACTTGAATCACACTTATCTAAGCCTTGTAAGATATGTGGTGAAAATTACTTGAGTCCCTGAAAATTTTCTGGGTATTGATCACCTAATTACTTCAAAAAGATCATTTTCAACAGCCAATTGAACTTTCAAGAATCCAAATATTTTTACAGTATCAGTTCATTTAAGGTTTAAATAACATTTTGCTATATATATACCTTGACATTATATTTGAGAATTTGAAAACGTATTTAGTTTGTATTATAGAGTGGGTCATACCCTAATATTCAAGGTTCACATAATCTCAGAGCAAATATCTTATCAGAGACGTATCTGGAACACTGGCTAGAACTGGGCCCTAAAATTTTGAGAAATACCAAAAGGGTCATATACTTGTATATATAACGACGAGGGCACGCATGTGGTGTCCTGCAAGCAGAGGAAGCTTATATCCTCCAATCATAGAAGAGACTTAGATTCAGATGATAACCATGTCCTAGAGTAAACGAATATATATCTTCAGAAGATATATATCCAATAAATAATAGGTATAAATAAATATATGAATTTAGACCAACATTCCTTACAAACCGCCCTAACAATTAAAAAGCATTTATGCAGACATTCCATTTTTTGTAGGGAAATCAGAAATGGAACTAAAGAATTTGGGTAAGGGGTGAAATTTAATACATGTTGAGCAAAATTAATAATGACTCACTTTTATCATAAATAATTCTATAAAGTTTTGTTTAATGAAAAATAGGGGTAAATTTTAACACATGTTAAATAAAATTGGGTCATTTTAGTAATTGAATATATGTTTGGAAGGGGTATTAGTACTTATATGTGTATTAAATATTAAGAGATTTGTTTTTTGGTTAAGGGGGTGAATGCCCCAATTTTGAATAATGTGGTTCTGCCCTTGGGGAAAATATTCCTTAATTTAATGAATTTAAGTAGGGGGGGTTTCTTGTTTCCCTCCCAAAGAGTTTTTTTCATAATTAATAGCCTTAAACAAATAAAGCTGATAGGACCACAGCTGTTGACATCTACATTTTCTTACTAAACCTAACATATGAGCAGAGAATGTGAATTCACAAGCGATGCAAAACTATTAGGAGGCATCTAAGACTAACTCAAACAGTTAAGAGGGAAATGCAGACAGACATTACCTTATGAAGAAGAACTACCCAGCTTGATTATTGCCCGATAACTTGTCTACAATTATTATTTTTTTCCTATCCATTTGGAGCTATAGTCTGCAATATATATTGAGGCAGATAACGAACACTTTACTTTTAACCAACACACTAGGAAATTTCTTACTACTTTCCCCTGTCTAATTTAGAGCACTGAGCACTGTTGATGATGATGGTGTTTCTGGGTGCAAACAAGATGGTGTTCATCTTTCGGGCTAGCAGACACTCACAAGAGTATAAAGTGTACTGACACATAGGTTAAAACATAACGAGTAATTCTTTTGAAAGAATTTTTTTTTTTGTTTTCTTATACTATTGTCAATTCTAAATAAGATCTTAACGTTTTAAATTAGACAAAATAAACCCTCACATCTTAAGCTTAAAACAAAAGTGAACATTTTGTATAGATAAAAAATATTTTAATAAGACTTACTTTTATTTTTGGCTTAAAATGTAAGAGTTTATTTTGTTAAATTTTTTTTAAAAATTAATAATAATATAATGGAAAAAATAAAAGGTTTTTCTCTTGTTTTGAGAAACATTTATGACCAAATCTTATGTCCACTATTTCAGTGGGGGAACTTGAGCAAATATACTGAGTTGGCCAAACACATTATAATTATTTTTGAAGTGTTCCAACATCTACATAAAAATTACATATACATATATGTATTAAAAAAATTCGGCCTGCTCCAATGAAGATCCACACCACTGCACTATTTGACTGGTGAAAGTTTTTGTACATACGATCCTATAAATTTAAATGCAGAGATATGAATATGGGTAGATTGAAATGTAGGTGAATTAATAGATGAACAAATTTCGTTTATGCATTTAATTTATGAGTATCCATGAATAGCAAAAGAAGAAGCAGAAAATCTTATAAATGAGCACCATAAATTAAGTAATACTTACTCAAATACATATATCTATATTTTGTTAATTTCGTCTCTCATTCTTGTATTTTTAAACTCTTATCAAACACATTAAGAATTAATATAAACAAAAAAGAAAAAAGGAAGTTATAAGAAATTGACTTTTATCACCCTTAATTTTATTCTTTTGGCTCGATCTCCAAGGTTAGTTTCTTGTACAAAATTAAGTTTATTATTTTCGGGTGTAATCAACCAGATTTGTTAATATATATATAATAACAAGATTAGATAACTAAGATAGATATATATTTAATAGAAGATAATTTTTTTAAAAAAAAAAGAAAAAGAAAAAGCTCTCAGAGTTGAGTATATCTTTTTTCTTTTGGTTTTAGGTCAACTTTCATACAGCTAGACTTTAGGTATTAGGGTTTTTAGGTTTGAAAATTATGGTTTAAGATTTAAAGATCAGATATTAGAATTAAAAGTTGATTTTCTGAATTGACACTATTTTGATAAAGGAATAAGCAGACAAGCACGCCATTTTTCTTCTACTGCGATACTTTATAATTGTTGTTATGTATATGAATTAATAGTCATACTTCAACTGTTTGTCAAGATTTAAAGATCAGATCAGATATATATATAAGTTTCTCAAGATTAGTCATACTTATTGTTTAAAAACCGTTGTATAAGAATATTCTAATTATATATAAAAAAAAATTATGTCTAAGCAACTCACATGATTTTTTATCAACGACTTAGATGTGTATAGACTAATGTTTTAAAGATCTGATTGAAAATTAAGTTGAAGAAATTATCGGGCCACTACTTCAACTGTTAGATCATTGGTTGAACTGGATATATTTTAAAATTTTAAAAATATAACCTAATATATATATTATTACCAAAAATTATATCTTATATTAAAATGTATCAGGAAATTATTTTAAGCAATATTTAATCATTTAATTTGTCAGGTATAAACATTACATTTTAGAAGTAATATAATATAAAAAATTTATTAATAATTAATAATATTAAACAAAATGAGATCAATCTTGCAGGATTATTAGGATAAATGAAATGGATACATAATGGAGGTAAGAGTGTACTAGAGTATGTTGGGAACGATTAAAAATTGTTAAATTTTTAATCCTTAATAATTTCATTCTTACATTTTTTTCTTAAAAGATTGATATTCACTTTAAATGTTACTCTCTTTGTTCAAAATTATAAGGTCATATTATTTATTTTACACCATTTAAGAAATATAGTTTTATTGGTTAAAAAGATGTTTCTATTTAATGTTTTGTTTTTTAAATTAAATACATAAGAAATCATTAAAACAATATTTTAAGTAAAGAGATATTTTTTAAAAAAATGTTACTAAATCCTTCTTAAAATTAAGAAATAACTTTATAATTTTAAATACAAAACTTTACAAATATAATTTTATAATTTTGAAGGAAACGAGTATAAACCCAAAAACACGTATTAAAATGAATTTATATAAGAAAAACCACATCTTGTGATTGGGGATCACTGTAAAAATCTAAGGCAACACAAAGAAGAGAGAAAAGCAGAGATATTCTGTCCTTGGGCTTGAGTCCCACAAGGGTTATGAGTATGCCTTTCCTTTGAATTGATGTCTCTAAATATAGAGGCTAGCTGCTTCTTCTATGGTGGATTATATACTTCCCCGTGTAGTTCAACTACACCTAATTATTTTAAAACGTTTGAAGTGTCATCTTTATTTTAGAATCATTATTAATTAATTATAAAAGCTGATTTGGATTGGTAAGACCCCGGATGGTTTCGGCCTCAGTTTGGTTTTTAATAAAGTGGTATAGACTATAATAACGTCTAAGAGGACAACCAAATGTTTTTACTGCAGCTAAATGACAAAAATGACACAGTATACAATCGCTCCTAATACCTTCATTTGATCAATATATCAATATATATATACATGGCGAATTGCAAAATTATAAAATTAATAAGGGAAGAGGGAAACTTCCTGGAAGTTACGTACTCTAACGTATACCCTATTTATAACAGGAAGCTCAATGACACTCCATCATATACATGTAACCTACAGCAGATACAGAGAACTTCATTGTCATTTTCTGCTCTTCGTCATCATCTTGTTCCTCTTTAGCTTTCAGTGCCCTTGAGTTGCAACTAAGAAAATGGGGTCTCACCAAGAATCTGCTAGGCTCTTAGAGGCTGGCAACGTCAAAGGGTTAAGCAGGGAGATCAAGCATGGCCGAACGGCACATAACATGTCCTCCTCTTCCTTGCGGAAGAAATCTGATTTCGTGCTTCTATCGAAGGTTCGTTGCGCGCTCATTAGGAATGTGTTGGCAAATATTCAAGAGGTGATTCTGGGCACCAAACTGTCCATTCTGTTTCCTGCAATTCCTCTCGCCATCGTTGCTGATTGCTATGGCTTTGGAAGGGTGAGTACTAGGACTGCATGCTTATGTTTTATTCTCTTTCTTTTTTTTTAGAACTGTGTGTGTACTGGGGAGGGGATGGGTTCGAACCTGGGACAATGCTAGCGCCTCTTAAACTAATCTCACTTCTCTCATGTTTTATTATTAGTCTTATCCTTTTCGATGTAACAGTAATTGGTTGTTTGGCAGATGAGAAAATATTTCATCTGGGTATATGAGAAAACCTGCCATTATTCATATATGACAAATGATTATTGCTTTCTATATATATGTTAATTGACAGCTACCGTTTCTTGCATACAGCCATGGGTTTTTGCTTTGAGCTTGCTGGCACTTACACCCCTTGCTGAACGTGTTAGCTTCTTGACTGAGTAAGAAAGCTTCATGAATTTCATCTTTGTTATTTATATTTCATTAAGTTATTCTTTCTATTTATAGTTCTATTTTATTTTCTTCCTTTCTGGTTTTGACTGCTGACTTCGATCTTTATTTGAACATCGCAGACAGTTGGCCTTTTACACTGGTCCCACAGGTATGAATTTCCACAATTCAGATTCTTTAGTTATCTTAAATTAAGTATTAGAGGGGACATCACTTGTGGTGAAGCCACGTAATTATACGAGTCAGAGAGTTCTGCAAAATCATTGAGAAATAGAATCAATTACTTTGTCGTTCCAGCATCCGGCTGATAAACTAATGAAACTTTGTGAATTTGATTCCGATTTTCAGCCTTTTGAGAGTTTGCCAAAATTAACGTCATTTTCTATGACATATCAATATTTGATTTGGATTATCCATACCCATTTTTCTCTCGTTTTGTTTTTGTTACGTACGTAATTGCACCAATCACATGTCTTGATAGCCAAATGCCAAAGGTTAGCTATGTGATGTTTGGATTTGGTCAAGTCATAGTTTGAAAGCATTGCTATTATATATGGGGTACTTTAATTTATTGATATGAGCTTGCATACTTCATGTCAATGAATTTGATCTTATATTGCCTTTGTTATTTTTGCAGTTGGAGGGCTTCTGAATGCAACATGTGGCAATGTTACAGAGCTCATAATAGCAATATTTGCTCTGAGCCAGAATAAAATAGCTGTGGTGAAGTACTCTCTCTTGGGTTCCATACTTTCCAACCTTCTTCTAGTTCTTGGAACCTCCCTCTTTTGTGGTGGCATTGCAAACCTCAGAAAGGAGCAGAAATATGATAGAGTAAGTCCTGCAGCACATCCAAGCACCATGAATTGCCAGTAGCAATGGAAATTGATTTAACAAGCACTGAAAATTTTGGTTGGCTATTCATTTTGCAGAGGCAAGCAGATGTCAACTCACTTATGCTACTACTGGCATTGTTGTGCCACTTGCTGCCAATGCTCTTCAGATATGCTAGCGGCTCAGCTTCTTTTCCCAATGACCCAACTCTCCCATTGTCAAGAGCTGGTAGCATTGTGATGCTAATTGCTTACTTTGCTTACCTTGTCTTTCAACTGTGGACTCACCGCCAATTGTTTGAAGCCGAGGATGTATGGATTTTTGTGTTATGAATCCCTAAAGTTGATTATGCTTACAATTAATCCCAATGCTTAATTAGTTGTTGTGCATTGAGCAGGAAGACAACGATGGTGACAGTGTGGCAGAAGAAACACCAGTGATAGGATTCTGGAGTGGGTTTGCATGGCTTGTGGGGATGACTGTACTCATAGCTTTGTTGTCTGAGTATGTGGTGCAGACAATTGAGGTGAGTGAATTCGCAATTTCAAAAATTTGTGGACATGCTTAATTTAGACAATATGACAAGAAAGGGCAGTTTTTGAAGGGCAAGAGAGGCCATGGCCTTCTTAATTTTTTAATATGACCTTTGAAATTTATTTTTTTTTAATTTTGAATAATGAGTATTCCTTTTGACTATCCAAAAATTTCTTTCAAGTTCTACCACTGAAAAAGAGAAAAGCAATGAGCACCATATTTTTAACCATTGAATTACTAATAATGGAGTCCTAACAGGATGCATCGGATTCATGGGGTCTGTCTGTCAGTTTCCTCAGCATAATCCTTCTACCTATAGTTGGCAATGCAGCTGAACATGCAGGAGCAATCATTTTTGCTTTCAAGAACAAGCTGGTGAGAACTTGGAGAATTATATGAAATCCCATTCTCTGTTCTTACGTTTCAGCATTTTTTTTTTTTCCCTTGAGGTATAAAATTAAACTAATAGCATACGTTACTGCAGGACATCTCGTTGGGCGTTGCTTTGGGTTCAGCTACTCAAATTTCCATGTTTGTGGTAAGAATTTAGTTTGGTAACACAATGATGGTGTGTCTTGTTTTATATTTCTTATTGATTTAGTGAAATTCACCTCAAGCAAATATAATTGCAATTCAGGTTCCCCTATGTGTGGTTGTTGCTTGGGTAATGGGTATCAAAATGGACCTCAACTTCAATCTCATTGAAACAAGTTCTCTTGCTTTAGCAATAATAGCCACAGCCTTCACTTTACAGGTATTCACAGTTACAATTATTCCTAGTAGAAAAAATCTAGATCAATCAATTCTCTTAATAAAAGTCCATTGTCTTTATAGGACGGAACTTCTCACTACATGAAAGGTCTTATTCTGCTGCTCTGCTACATTGCGATTGGGGCATGTTTCTTTGTCCAGAGAACACCATTTAGTAAGTAGTACATTTACCATTACTTTTAGGGTTATATAAATATGGGATATATATATATATATATATATATACTTTTCCATGCATAACTTAAATTGTGTCTCACATCTAGAATTTGATTACCTATTTTTTCAGACCATGTTAATGGCTCAAACATGACAATTAAAACAACAATTGATCCAATATCTACAGCTTAATGGGTAAGTTCATTTTCTGTTGTGCATGCCTGATATTATTATGCATGTATACGTAAGAACTCTATGGGATTGAATGTGCAGGCATTGGCCTATCTGGATCACTCCTTGAGATGAAGGATAGAATCATCCAAACTGGAAAAGATATTCAATGGATTTGTTATTTCGTGGATTCAATTTGTCATCTCCAGCTTCTTCTCGTTTCCGGGTCTAGTCAACTCCAGTTAGAAAGCAGGAACTGTATGCTTTTGCTTTGCGAGCTATTCGATTGCAGGCTGTGTATAGATCTCTCAAAATGATTTTGCATCTGAGATTTTATCACATATAAAATCAGTGAAGTATATGATGTGAGAGAATTGTAGGATAGGAGAAAAGGGGTTATTTCTTCTTTGTACTGTAATAATAATTCCCAATAAATAGAAATTGTTGTTGTTGAGTTTGGAGTTAAAAAATTCGTAAGAGGCAGACGTATACGAGTATGATGACCTTTTTAATTTTTGGGTACCGTAAATATAATGATGGGATAACAGTAGAATATTCTTACTTGAAACTAGCAAACAAACTAGAATAGGAAAATATGTAAACTGAATTTAAACATAATAAGTTGATATTACCTTATGGTTATGCATTGAGTATTTTGTGGAGGGGGGTGGGGGGTGCTGTGTGTGTTAGCATAAAGCCCTTATGGGATTTTGACTGATGACAAAATATAATTAAGATTTGGATTTTATTTTGGAAAATATTTCAAATTTTCTATATATGGTAAATTGGCTCAAATGAGGAATGTTTTTGAAAAGGGAATCAAATTAACCAAAATTAATTTGATGATCAACCAATTTCCAAATATAAATCAATCACACCATTATTTGCTCTATATGATTGAAGCTATTTCAAAAAACTATTTGCCAAGATCAATTAAGGTTCGCGGACAACAATTGGGATAACATAAGTCAAAGATGTGATATGAGAATCAAGGATAAATGGAGATTGCAAAACAGTTTACACATGATTGAAGATCAAGGATGATCACAGAACGTGATTCAAGTAATCAGATTGGATTAATCTACATTAAAAGCTCCATCGATTAGAAGACTACATAACAGTATAAATAGAGCCACCTTCAAACAAAGACAAGAAGAGAAGAACAAAGAGCTTACACTTCTACATTCATGTTAGACTCTCAAACTATTACTTAGGATTATATTCTTTGAGAGATTTGAGATTGTTTGGAACAACCCATCCATTCGAGCTTGCACTCGCCATTTTGTAACCCTTCTATACCAAGTGATTTTAGTAGAATCTTGATTGTCCAGTAGTAGAAAATCAAGCTTAGTAGGTCTAGTATAGATCTAGTGGAGACTGTTGTACTTGGCTATCCAGGAGTAGGAAGTCAAGTGGAAACTTAGGAAAGGTTGATTGGTGAATGATAAGTGTATTTTCATACGCTTATTTCCTATGTTTTCTTGTCAAAATATTAATGAAAAAATGTTAGGATTTGTACTTAATATGTTTCTTTTGTCATTTTTAGGTCTTAATTGCCCTTGGAAGCAATTTCATGGAGATTTGGGCAAGAAATCAATGTTTTGAAGTTCTCAATTTCACAGGTTGGCATTACACGGCTTACAAGGATTACACGACTGTGTAAATCATCAATAATGAGGCCCATACTTTTAGAGATTGGGAAATTACAAGGGAAAAGGAAAATGACTACACGTTTTGTAAATAGGCCACCTAAGCCATGTAGTATGTTGGCAAAGCAGATATGACTATCGGATGACAACCACATGGGCCAAAGTTGGATTATAGGCTTTGTAGTTAAGCTGTGTAACTTAGCATTCTTTCTATAAATAGCTAGAGCGCGATTTTCTGAGAAGCTTTTACATTTTTCTTAGTTTTTAGAGTAGTCTATGTCGAAGCTCTAAGACTAGAGGGGAGGTGCTCACAATTGGACCAATCTTGAAGGGATTTTCAAGTTTAAGCTTGGATTCTTCATCTAGATGAGATCAATCTTCATTCTTCCTCTGTTCTTTTCTATTTTCTACTATTTCTATGAGTAACTAAATCCTCCAGGAGTCCAGGGATTGATGTATTTGATATAGTATTTGCTATGGATTGTGAGATTCTTGGATTACACTTGTTAAATTATGACTATGATGAGTTTTATATGAAATTCTATGGATATTGCATAATGTCTATTTAATTTTTTGATTCAATCAAGTTTAGAATAACCAATGTTCTAGATTTCATTGATAGATCTTGCGTGATAGTGGTTCTTAGGCAATCTTTCTTTGAGAGAAGGAGATATACGGAAATTTTGGCACTAAAAATCTACTAATTTTGGGGAGTCTTGTGTTAAGTGAACGTTTTGGTAAATTAGACAAGGTGGACCAAGGCGGTTGACGTTTTAGAAGTGTTAGAACTCCGTGAGGTGGACCAAGCCCTTGAAGTTCACATTAGGAATTATCGCTGGCATTAATTCACTATTGTAATCTAGAATTAATCTAATACTAAGCAATATGAGATCATTTATGTTAATCCCCGTGACTCACTCATTTCCCATTGTAGTTCATTTTGTTACATTTGCTATTTTTTAGTTGTTAATTTCACTTGATTTCATTTCCTATTATTTATTTACTTTAGTTGCATGTTCATACCTCTAATTTTGTGCCAAGTTGACCAAAGTTCGTTCATTTCGTAAAGCATCCCCCTTGACTTCTCTCCAATATTGGATTCTCTGTTGTTTAAATGGGACATACAGGTATTGCCGCAGTCTTTAGTTTTCTGTTTAATTTTTGGGGCTACTAGTTTTCTCTTTATTTTATTCTCTGTCTCTTTGGTTTGTTTTACCATAATAAGAATAGGAAAGTATTAATTAAACTGAATGCGAGTGGTGTGTTCAAATCCATTTGGTTTGATTGATATTCCACAATTAATAGCTCTAGGTATTAATGGCGCTCTATTGTGTCAATTTCCCTTCGGTCTTCAATGTAGTTGGTTGACTTATGCTCTGACGTTCATCGATTGATTTTGTCACATAATGGAATAGGATCTGTACATGGTCATTTGCATTTGCCTGGGCCTTTGAGTATTGCTTTAAGCTGACTTAGGGATAGAATGTGCTTTTGCATTTGGGGTTTGTTCTAGGTGTTTGTTGGTTTAGTTTAGAATATCATGTATAGGGTTGTGTTCATGCTAGATTATTTGTTTTGGAATATTTGGGCATGTATTTCAATCAAAAGAGTTTGGATTCTCTAAATGAACAAAAATGGCACCTCTGTTGGAACTAATGTATGGGGTGAGTTTTTGTCATATTTTATTGGCTTCCCCGGTTAGTGGCCTTGTTGAAATAATTGCCTTTCATTTAGTTTCTCGTGGATTATGTTGTGTGCCATAGGAGTGATGAGTTTTGAGTTCATATGCTCCATTCAGCTTTCATGAATTAAGTATTAGCCACTTGTCCATTCATTTAGTGAAGTTTGATATTTTTTATTAGTTGATGGTGTTTAGAAGTTTGGGTTCATGTGCCATTATCTGTTGACTACTCGTTTTTAAAATTTTTGGTCTCTTTGAGAATGTTGTTGCTTTTCCTTTGAAGTTCTAAAGGGGGGGTGTTTAATCCTCATAGACTTTATGGACTATGCACAAGTGCGTATTAATTATTCAATTTTGCTAGTAACAAGGATGAAGTGTAGCATCATGTTTGTCAAATCTTGGGATCAAATGATTCATACTTTCCTTCTTAAATTTTAAGTTTGGATTTAGCTCTGATTTCATTTTAGCGTGTGCAACTAGAATGCCCACCCAAAGAGGTTGTGTGTCTTGTTATATGCCCACTTGCACAGGTAACATGCCCCACCAGCATAGGTAGTGTGACGAGCCAGATGCCCATCCACATGGGCAACATGTCAAGCCAGCATGCCCACACACTCAGGCGGTGTACCAAGATAGCATGCACACTCGCTCATGCACCATCCTCAACCTACATGCCCACCTATACAAGTAGCATGCACAACTGGCATGCCTACCCACAAATGTAGTGTGCTAGCTAGTACACCCATTTGTAAAAACAGTGTGCCAACCCAATATGACCACACATACTACGAGTGTGCCCAGCTAGTATGCCCACCTGCAAATGCATTGTGCTCAACTATAATCACATCCACACATGTAGGTTACTCAACTAGCTTGCCCACCATGTCTTCAATCTCCACATAATGTTGCAACTCCACAACATTTGCTATGTCATGGTTTAGCCCATTTAAGAATCTAGCCATAGTAGCTTCTCTATCTTCCTCAACATTAGCTCTTATCATAGCCACCTCCATTTCTATGTGATATTTCTCAACACTCTTAGAACCTTGAGTGAGACATTGAAGTTTTTGGTAGAGTTCCCTATAGTAGTGGTTAGGGATAAATCTCTTTCTCACGATAGTCTTCATTTCTTCCCAAGTTTCAACTGGCCTTTCATGATTTCTCCTTCTACTAATCATTAGTTGGTCCCACCATATAATAGCATAATTTGTGAATTTTATGGCTGCAAGCTTCACTTCTCTTCGGAGTAGTTGTGACAATCAATACAAGCTCAACTTTCTTTTCCCACTCCAAATATACTTCCGGATCATTTCTTCCTTGAAAAGAAGTAATTTTCATTTTTATGTTGTTGAAGTCTCCATCAACTCTTCTTTCTCTTCTTCCTCCTCTCCTTTGACATCTAGTATTATGGCCTTGATCTTCAAATTCAGCCAAGCTACTTCCACTCTCACTTTCTTCTTCATTTCTCCTATTTCTTCTTCTTTCATTGTGATTACAAGATTGCTCCCTATTTTGATTTTCTTCAAACCTTTCAATTCGGCCTCTAAACTCAACAAACCGGAAGTTCAACCTTTCAAATTACCGTTGCGTGTCTCTAAGCATAGATGTTTGATCTGTATGTTCATATCTTTAGGCCATAATTACTTTAAACTTGGAAAAAAAATATTAGTGATAAAAATAATATCCTCACTCTCTCACTTAATGTTTACCTTCTTAAATTTTGTCACTCCCACTTGTGTTTGCTCTCTAATTGGCTTTTAATCTTTTTCTTTTTTTTTTCTTACACACTCAAGCTTTTTACCACTCAACTTCCTCTTACAAACTCTTAAGAAAGAACCTTATCAATATTCTCCTCAAGATAACAAGTAGCAATTAGTTAAGTGACTTAAAACTCTAAATAAGAAACTAGCAAAGAATGACAAGAAATTTCAATGAGCTAAAACAAACAAGAGGTGAAACAAGGAATATTCAAAAAGGAAGATATTTAGTTATTTTAAGTCACAATAACAATTTTCTCTCTTAAGATGCAAGAGATGTACTTTGAAGCTCCAACTTGTTTTTTGCCCAAATTTTTTTAAAAATATTTTTGCACTAATTTTTTTTTGTTTTGAGAAAAACTCATTTTTGCCCTTTTTCACACTATCACCAATAACAAAAAAGACCCTAACATTTTATACTAGACAAAATGAACTCTCACATTTTAAGCCAAGCACAAAAGTGAACCTTATTTATGTGTTTTTTATCTGTACAAAAGGTTCACTTTTGTTTTAGGCTTAAAATGTGAAAGTTCATTTTGTCTAGTTTAAAACGTAATGGTCCTTTTTGAAATTGGCGATAGTGTGAGGAGCAAAAAAAAAGTTTTTTTTTTTCAATCAAATTCACCGAGGAAATGCTTCCATCAACCCTTTTTTTTTTATACAAATTTTTTTTTTTTTAACTTTACTTAAATTTAAGTAAAAAGGAAATTAGATTTAGGCAAATTAACACCACAAGAAAAGACCAAGAAACCAAACAAACAGATAAAACAAAAATTATATGAAAATGAAACAAAGAACAAGACAGCTCAAATGATTGTCGAACTAAAAGGAAATAAAAAGACAAACAAAACACAGAAAGACAAAATAGAATAGCAATAGTTTGGAGCAATATGGAAGAGGAACGAAATCAAATTTCAAGAACAAGATGAACACTGAAAAATTGTTAGAGAACTAACTAGAACAGATTTTTTTATACATATATATATGATAAGAATAAAGGAAAAACTATACTGAAATTCAAGGAACATAAACAAAACTCAAATCACCTTAATTAAGATCAGGTTTGGAGAAGGATATTGACCCCACACTCAAGGCCAAGATAAGAAGGTGAGTGATAAGTTATAGATTTTGATCGCCACAAGTTGTCTTAATAAAATTGGATTTAGTTCTTTGCCCAAGAACAAAAGGAAGCTCTCACAATAAGAGAAACTCAAGTTTTCATTCATCCGAAAAGTTGCCAAATCTAATTACAATATTTTCTTTTGTAAGACTTGCTTAACTTCTTGGAGAAGTTGTTGGGAGTTGGCTACCTAGAGAAGCTTTGGGGAACTCTAGACTTAGTTTCTTGGAGAAGCTCTTAGTGACTCTTACACTATCCATAGGGCACCAATAATTACAAGACATAAATAATATGACTTAGAGATTCTATAAAACATAAGAAGGTCACTTGGGGAAGCCCATAAGTTATTTGAAAATACACCTAAAAATCATACGCGAAAATTACATGAAAAATAAGAAAATGAACTTATTTAATACTAATTAGCCCCAAACTAAACCTGCCCATTAGCTGCATATACTCCAACCCTTGAGTTGCATCTTAGTCATGTGAATTGGGCTTGTTGTGGCATCCAAGTTGCTGCCTTCAAGTTAGGTTGAATTCATCATCAATTTGTAGGAATGTGATCCATCTTGGAATGGACTCAACTCCAGCTGCACCCTCTTTAAATTGCACTACCTTGACTAGGCCTTGCAATGCTTCCTAATTCTCTTAGCTCTTGCTCTAGTCATTGGACCTCCAATCTCTTGCAAATGATTTCTATGCTTGCTGGATGCATTTGGATTCTCATCAGGGGCTTTATGAAAAGATTAGAGGACATAATCTTCAAGTTCATCAACTTCATCCTCTTCCTCATCCCAAACATGATCTTCCACGACTTCCATCACGTTTCCCTGCAACATATTCACAACTTGCTGGAAATCTCTCAATTGCCTCCGCACATAATAACCATTGGAGATTGCATTAGACTCGTTTCCGGATAAGATTGAGTAGGGACGACATGTAGCCAGATGGTCTTTCTTCAACACAACGTTTCCAGAGGGCTCGAGAATTTCAACACTAAATGCAGGTAACAGTAAGCGGCCATTAACTTGAACATGAGAAACACTGCAATCACAATTTTCCCCATATTAGGAGTCATGGACAAGTATCTCAATGCTACATTGATGCATGCTTCTATGGAAGGAAAAACAGGATAAGACAAAGGGAAAGATCTTGGCATCAAAACCCATAAACTTGGATGAGAGCAAAATCATACTATTGATTAATTCTTCAAGACTACAACATTGAAAAGTTTTGGCTTATTAGTTTCCAGGGGCCAGGGGCAAGCAAGGCACTTGCAATATCAAAGTCTAGCAACAGAAAAGTGGTCTATCATTTCTCCCCTCAAACTCCCAAGACAAAAGGGCATTATGCCACCACAAGATACTTTGGCCAATAATCTAAGACTGCATGATGGACCAAATTATTTATGCATTCAGAAGCTAAAATGCGATTAAAAATTAGCATCTCAACTATCTATAGGGAGTTTGTTATACGAAGGGCAATAATGCATTAAAATTATTGAATTAAGAGGGAAAAAAAAGGAATAGAGATCAAACACACCAGATGTAGAATAAACCATCCATTTCTTGTCTCTGAATTCTTTCCAGAAGCTCAATCTGCAAAATACCACCAATACAAAGCACAGGTTCCGGAAGCTTGAAGTTCTGTAACCGGTTCTCCTGTTCATGAGGGCTTTTGAGAGACTAGTCACAGGAAGTCAGCCCCCATAGCTTGGGGAGGGGCTTCACAAGTTACAACAATGATGCAGAGAACTACTCAAGCTAAAAGATTTAAGAATTGGAGTTTCTTATTCTGTTTTGAGCCCTGGTATTCTCAACTTCATTAGGCCAGATCATGTTACTTTGGAGGTAACTTTATTCTTCTAGTTGCCAAAACAAATTTTAGGTCAATTGCACTTTGTCTTTCAATTGTAGCACAACACTACCGTAGTTTGTATGATGCCCTTGGTAACAAAACAGCATTTATATCTGGGGTTACTTTAAAGATTGTTCTCCAAAAGTAACCTTTAATTTCCAAAAACAATTGTTGACAACCTTCATAAATACAATCGTAAGGAAGACCTAGAGAGGAATACTTTGAGTAATTTATATCTTGTTTGTTGAATCAAGCATGAAGAAGTAGATGATATTGAAATGAGGCAAGGATAAGAAGTATAAAAGTTAGCAAAGATTTAAGAAGTGAAGTTGCATACCTGAACCATAGCAAACTCAGGCGAAGTGTAGGTCCATACAAACTCTTGTTCACCTGAGGCATCTGAAGAGGCTTTAAAATGACCCATTCTGAATCGAACCAATTTTGCTGAATATATAGGCAATCCCAACTGAAAGAAAGCTGGACATGAAAACAAGTTATTGTCGGTAAGGAGGCTTACAAGGGAAAAATAATCATGGGAAGAAAACAGTGAAGATTTCAAAGATCACCTTGGAATGGATGTATACTGATTTCTGTAATAACACAGATCTGAGAGAACAACTTGTATGTTAATGTCTCAGGGACAGCAGGATTACTCTGCCCTTTACTAGACCAGTATGAAGCTGTTCCTCCTTCAATTATGTCTCTTGGTTCTAGAGTATTAACAATGCTTTCCTCAGGATAATTATCAGTACTGGAAGCACTAATTGTCTCTGCAATGCAGTCTTCAATAACAGATGATGAGAGAGCTCTAGCTAAATAAGCATAGACTCTATGATCTCTTTCTAGAGCTTGCCTTTCCATATAACAGCTAGATCCAAAGGCCGCTGATTCCTCTGCCACTTGTTTGTTTAGTTCAATAACACAAGAAACTCTAGATAATTGAGGGAACATTCTCAAGCAAAGTTGCTTACAAAGACCATTGGCAATCACTGCAAATCATTACTAATGACCATAAGCATTTCCCAAACAACAGACTCTGGATAAAAATTGTAGAATATAACCATGAATGTCGTAGTCTTCATCTCAAGGTAAGTCCATGCATCTAGTATAAAGGTTGGACATTTCTAAAAGGATCACATATGAAAAGTAATACGAAATCTATTACAGTATAAGAAGAGCTATTAAGATAATGCAACATGCATGCATGAAAATACAAAGGTAAATTTTTTCACAGGTTTAGCTTACCATAGTGTCGCCAAGACCGTGACACACAACTGACACGAACAAGATCGGATGGATCATCTAGGCACATAAGAATCTTGAGCGACATGTCATCATCAAGCCAATTAAGGAAATCCACACAGGATTCCATATCAGGTAGTTGGTATGCAAGCAACCAGTGGTCTTTTCAAACCTCAAAACCTGAATTGGCACATAAACAAACTAAAAGGAGTCATTCTTAAATAGTTTTCATGTAATTGATTTTTTTGCACGAATGCTATCAAAGTTGGCATCTAAACACTTTTCCTCTAAAAAAATGTGATATCTTCCACATGATACATACAGCATAATAGTGAAGCTACACAAATTGTAAAGGTTTCCACAACTCAGGCCAACTAAATCATGATAGAAGTAAAAAAATGGTACAATAGATAGCAGAGAAGACAAAGTGACTCGCTTCAAGGTATAAACCAACGTACCAATTAACAATAGAATTTAAAAACAGGAAAAAAAAAAATGTAATTTGCCATGATCCTTAGCTAATTTAACAGATATAACGATGAAAATTAAAATAAAAAATTGAAGGAATTAAAGCAAATTGAAGATGTAAAAGCATGAATATATATATATATATATAGATAGAGAGAGAGAAAAATCCACTGCAACCAAATCAAATACAGAGTTTGGGGGTCTTCAATCGAAACTCCAGAAAGAAAGAAGAAGCACGAAAATTTTTACCTTTTACAGACAGAATGCATGCCCTTAGTAGAATCTAATCCTGAGAGCAACTCAAATTGAGGAATAGAGATAATTGTATTGTTGCAGAGACAAGGGAAGAGAATGAAGAGAGCGATGGCGTATTAGTGAAAGGAAGACAGAACTGAGCGAAGCCAAGCTTATATGATAATTATGATTAAAATAAAATAAAATAAAATAATATCTCCTTTTCCCTTGCCCTTTATGTTTTTATTAACAAAATGTATCTTTTTATTTTCAAAGATAAAAGCTTTCATTATCTTTCACATTTATAAAAATGATCTTTCTTCTTTTCTTTCTTTTCATTTTCACAGGTAATTTCACGGAAACTTTCGCTTGTCTTTCCTTGAAATCCAATCAATCAAAAAAAAAAAAAATTATTTTTCCCTATTTTATCCAAAGTGATGTTTTGCAAACATAATATAGTGTGAATTATAAATTAAAATTTTAGACATGTTTTTTAACGAGAAACTTTATGATAACTTTATAATTTTATTAAAAAAAAAAATATCATGTTCAAATATAAATAAGATAATATATATACATATATAAACTGCTTTTTTTATTACAATTATTAAAACCTGAGAATAATTATACCAAATTTTATATTTTTATAAATATTATAAACTCATAATATTAAAAAAATATAAACCAATTAAACAAATAGGCCTTAAGTTTCAAAGTTGAGATAAAAACAAAGAAATTCCAAAACTTGACTAAAATATTTATCAACATTAAATGACTACTTCTTTTTTTTGTTTTACCTCAAAAGAACTATCTAAATTTTCAAAATTATTCTCTTAATTATTTTTGAAAGCATATATCTATGGTAGAATACACCATTTAATTAAAGGTACTTTCAAGCCTTCCACAAAATCCACTATAGAAGATAAACTGCCCATGCATATTAACATGTCAAGCGATTCATGAATTTGAGAAAACACAACAATCAATCTCTAATATCAATTATTTTAGTTTAATTAAAAATTTTAAATTTAAGACTAAAAATACAAATTGCATCAAAACTTAATAAAAAATAAATAAATTTTTGACGCCCAATACTCAAATTGGATACTGATGATCTTCAATATATATATACATGTAAATATACATTTTTCACACTAATCCACTCTGCAAGAACTCTCAGAGGTGTCTCAGCTCATTTCTACACTTGTACAACTTTGCTACCTACAAAAATTTTCTAAACTCCTTGCCTGCAATCTCACTGTTGCATATGAATACAGAGTCTACACATAAACCTCCTTTGATATGTGTGCAATCGATTTGAGTCAATGAAAACTTGATCTTCATCAGATCATTAGGGTTCTTGGAGACAAATTTTCCGACATAATAGATTGCCCAGTTCCCCGGATTATCTAAATAAGAGCAGGACACAGCATGTTGTCCATCAGAGGTTGTCAGCTGAAACTTTACAGGTTTTATATCCCAGCCATGGATTTGATCCATGTTGCAAACTCGACGACCCAGCCTCTTGGATGACTTACCAAGCTGAAGTCTGAAGTAGACGCTGTATTGCCCAGATGGAAACTGGAAATCTATATCTCCCTCCACTTCTAGCCACCAAATCTGTTGAAGATAAGCAACTGTTTGGAATCTATTCGCCCAGAAAAAAAGCATAGCATATCAGATTCAGATTGCACCATAATATGCAGAAAAACAGAAATGGGAAGTCGTCTTAATCTCACCTTGATTCGTCAGTGGAAATGTGATTCCAGTATCTTCGATCATCTATTCCGGTAATCTTTAATGCTTTAGAAGAAATAGCCAAACAAATCCCACCAGTCCTCTTATCAAGCCAAAATTCCTTCACCGAGGAGACATTTTCACAAATAAGTAACATGCATTAGAAAAAGAATGAAATAGAGACTCGGTGGTGGGGGCTAAGAGAGCTTACCTTTGTTCCATTATCAAATGGATTGTGCCTACAGAGTCTTGCATAAACCTCCTTCTTCCCCAAAACCATTACAGAAGGATCCTCCAACACTTTCTCCACGATAAACTTGTAAGTAGAAGGTAATTTCGATTCCCAGATGAAATCTGCTGATGAAGCACCTCGAAATGCCCTGTTCAATCGAGCTAGCTTGCATATATCTGGAGGGTCCAAGTACATTAACACCGTTGCCACACAACTCTCTGGAATATCCTCAAGTCTTGGCCGCAAAGGTTCATCTGAATCCGAAACACACCAAGAAAAACCAGCACCCATACGAACACCAAAACTGCTCTACCACTCAAATTTGGAACCAAAGTTTGAATTTTGCGCAAAAGAAGCAAAACCCAGAATCGGATTTTGGTTCAAACTTCAGCTTGAACCTGAATTTGTCAATTTTCTGAGAGAGATCTAGGGAGAGAAAAAGGGTAGCTTCATCCCCACAATTTGGAATCAAAGACATGGGTTTTCGAGAAAACCCAGAAGGTTAATAAAACTGAAAGCTGAGCTGAACTCCAAGTTGTCGTTGTTGGAAGTAGGAGAGAGATACAGGGATCGGACACAAGAACGACACGTACGGATCATATACGTATTCCTCGGACACGTATATCCCCGCCGTCTCCCAGGGACAGAGATTTCTTCCGAACGAGACTACAGCTATTTGAAAGAGCTGGATTGAGTACAGCTTGTTTACCTGGAATGGGTTTTCCTCCTAATCGTAAAAAGGCAAGATCAAATCCAAGCTCGGTGATTGTCATATTCCATGTAACGTTTGTCCTAGGTCTAAGTCACATTCAAACAAATGTTAATGTCATTCTTATCCATTTATATATTAAACAAATCGAATCCTTATCGCAATCCTAGGTTTCTTTACCCACTTAAACCAATCGTAGAGCCACCCACTTTCTTTTTATATTTGAAAATTGATGATAGAAAATGGAGTTTTCTTTGACTTGATGATGGATTCTTTGATTTTAAAAGAAAAAAAAATTAGATCGAATTTTCTTTCTCTTTACATAAAAAAAATCTTGTAACTTTAGATTAATTGGTTTAATATTATGTGATTAACGAATTTTCTTTTTTTTTTTTCAACCGTCCATGCACGTAACCTATTAAAGGATTAAGATTACCCTCTTAAATAATAAAATTAAACATGATTCATCGTATGTTAATTCTTAATGCAAAGCTGAGTCAGACACACCCTATTCATAACTAAGACAGCTCACGACTGTTGCACGTACAGATGCATGGTCCATTCTAGGTCATATCAAATTAATTTATTTTTTTAAAAGTCGATGATTCTACAGAAAATAAGAAGAAAAATTGAAAAAGAAAATAAATCCAACATGACATTCACTTTTTGTCTTTTTCTCTAAAATATGATAGTTTGGAATGATAATCGTTGCTAATAGTTATTGAAAAAAGAAATTAACAGCCTCTAAGCTAAATTGCTAACGAGTGTAACGAAACATCCAAAAACATTATTTGTTGTCTAATGATCGAAAAAAAAAAGGCCAGCTTCTGATTACCAGCAAGTAGAAGTAACCAGAATTTGAGCATTTTAAGAATATTCTGCAAACTCGTGTCCAAAATTGTTGTCTGTCTGGCTGGCACTGCTTTCTTTATCTGATATATTCAGAGTAAGGATCTTCCATATCAGCAACAGGCCACTCTTCATACCTGCAAATTCCCCATGTTCATGCAGACAGTGAAAGAGGGAAGCACTGCTATATATAGTTTAAACTATTACGGTAATAGTTCCATAGAGACCCAAAGACTAATATGAATTTATTAACTCTAAAATAAAGATATCTCTTGCTCAGAATTTTTATAATAAAAATAATATTTATAAATAAAAAGACTGAACACGACATATTCAAAATTCTTCAGCAAATGATTATCATAAATAATATATATATATATATATATATATATATAGTAATTAGATTAACTTACGATCCATCAGGAAAGTAGCGACGGATAATGAAAGGTAATTTCCCCGCATAAAGCTCCTTCATTGCAATCTAACCTTGACATTGAGATTGAAAGGGGTTAACGTACATAACAAGTCTCACTCCATTAATCCTCACCCTTTAAACTTTTTTTTCCTTTTTTTTGCTTGGTTTACACTCAAAGAATCCTCGTCCTATGAATACGAGGTAACCCTTATTTGGGACAAAATGTATAGTTAATAGATTGATGATACACTACGTGATTCGTTACAATGTGCATGCATGCTAGAATTCATGTTATAGAAAAGGGTAAGATTGTTACCTCAAGTGGATTCACTTGACCGTCGAGAGGTACCATCACAGGTGCATTCATGCTGAAATTAATATACAAAAATATCAACTGAATAATTAAAAGAGAAAAAAAAAATTTCTCCCTCGTATTATTGTTAATTTAAAAAAAATTATATTTTAAATTAGATAAAATAAACCTCTTACTGTTCAAATCAAAATCAAAAGTTAACATTTAGTATAAACAAAAATCACTTTAATAAAATTTACACATTTGTTTTTGATTTGAAATATGAAGATTAATTTTGTTTAATTAAAAAATATAAAATTAATGCAGAAACAAAATATAATAATTAAACCTAATTTGGAGTGCCCTGGCTCCCAAAACTCTTGCTCTTTCGTACTTAGTCAACGCTGGTTTCCGCTTAATTCCCTTGTCTCCTTCTTCTAATACTTTTTTCTCATTTCTACAGCCTTCGACACAGATTACATTCTCGTTAATATTCTTATCCTCCTCTTCTTCCTGCATTTAATTACCATATTGCTATTTAATTAATTATGTTATACTAATAATCAAAAAAAAAATACAAATACTTATTGTCTTTAACCTCGCGATCATCGTCTGGCGCCAAAAAGTTCTCGTCTATCCTGCAATTAATTACACGGTTCATGTTAATTGAATTTTATTATTTAATTTCAAAAACTACAATTTTTCTTTCTTTCTTTCTCTTTTCGATCCGTGGTTAAAAAATAGAAAGAAATAAAAGAAGAAAAGCAGAAAGTACGTACCCCGGGTCGAGATCGTTAATGTCTGCCATTGCTAAATGCTTGCGGGAGAGAAGTGTCTGCTATTTCTTAATTTCTATTCTTCTACGGGAAAGTCCAATCCAGTGTTATGCAGAATGAAATAGTCACCCAACAGAATCTGAGTCTCAGAAAATGAAGGGATGACAACAAAGTAGAGATTATCTCGGAAAATTTCTTAACAAATTTTCTAAGTGAGTCAGATCATATAGATAAACGACATCTTTATAATGATCTTGATTATTGATAGAGACAAGAATTAGAAGAATTCAGCCCACATAGCATAAACAAAAAATTAAAGTAAGGCCCAGTCTAACACCATTAAGTTAGAATAAAATTACAAAAAAAAAATTAATATTAAAATAAAATAAATAAGCATTATCATCAACGAGGTACGTAATTGAAAAAACATCTATTACTATTAAAATTATTGTAATCCCTATTAAAATTCGTAATATTGATGTAAGCGTTATAGACTTCCCACCTAACCTTCTTTTTTCTTTGTCGCAAGTACCTACAATCTAAGCCTAACCCTGAGACCTACTTGATCCTAGAACACTATCCAATTTCAACTGACCCTTTCAAAGTTCAGTCCCGTTCAAGTCTCGGTTGATCTACTAACAATTATATTCTGTATACTATATTTATTTATCAAGGGAAAATTCTGAAAACTCATGATTTAAGTATTTGATTATCTTTCTTTGGTCCATCGGAGAAAAACAAAAATCTACATCATTGATTAATATTAATAATTACCATAAAAATATAAATGTTAATTGCTTTTTTTTTTTTTGGATTCTCACTGCCTGGCCCTTGAAGAGTTGAATGGGCCATGGAACTTACGAGGAACTATTTGGACTTGATGGGCTCTACGATAATGCCGCGTTTGGACTCTACTCTCATTATGTCGTTGAATTATATACATACAAGTAAATAATAATAAAATCTATTTCGTGGAGACAAACATGCTCTTGTACACAACGGGGGAAATGATTTGCTGGTTTTGTCCTCGACTAGGGGCGGTGCCTTGGCAATAGCAGACATTCCAAGCCAAGAACATAGAATAACCAATCAATATTTCCACTTCGATTCAACGTCCTCTATTCTCACATGGGGTAACGTGGATCCACGTTATTCCATCTCAATGTCAAACACAATCTTGCCATTGACTTATTATAGAAAATACTATAGTACATAATTGTGTATCAATTAAAATTAGATAAAAAAATTTAAATGTTATCATTTATAGTAAACAAACTTACTATGAAATTTAATAATCAACCAATAGGTATTGGTTTTAATAATAAAGAGTTAGGTTTGCTTAATTATATAACTTAGATTTAAACTTATATGTATGTAAAAAATATATTTGAAAGAGTTCTATTTTTATTTAGGTCCTCTAATTAACTCAAATCAGATTAATTGTGGATTGAACCTTGATAATAAGTTATCAAATATAAAAAAATTAATAATGGTATAAGAATGCCTCTTAATTTGTATGATTTTTTTTTTTTTTTTAAATAGCATTCCCCCCTATACCAACGTGATTTTATATTTGTTATTAGGCAACTATTGCATGTTGCATGCATGCTTCTTCATGAACAATTACTATAAGAAAGCATTTTCCAGTTATGAACCATGTTGGGCCAACCAACCAATAATGCCTTTAAAATAGGATTATATTTTTTTAAAAAAATAATTATATTATTCTAAATAATATTAGTGTGAGTTCTCTACTTTCAAATTGGACAAAGAAAATGGATAAGAAAATTAAATAAGCTAAGTGAGAGATATTATGGTATTCCAAAGATATAACATGGATCAACAATTTAAACCTTTATCAAGTGAGTTAATCTGTTCATAGATGAGTATTTTCATTGCTAAATATTCATACTAAAGATTAGCTTGGGGTTAAGAAACAAATAGCAATCACTGCACATAGAATTGCTTTTCACCCACAAATTTAATTTAAACCATTAAAGACTAAAATCTAGTACATTAATTGCACTTAAATGCCATCAACGTATGTTTTTTCCTTTCCTAGTCAAAATCATTTCTACCCATTTTCTATGCACCCCTAGGACCAACTCAACGTACTTAGAAGTCATCCGGATAAAATTATTTATTCTCAATTGTTGTTCAATAAAACAAGATTTGAGATAAACACAGTGATTCGTATTGTTAAGGAGTCAGTCAAGGATGATTCTAATTTTGTAATTCTAAAATAATCTCGCAATAGTTGTCAGTTGAGCTCGTAACTGATGTTTTTGGTGTTTCTTTTGTTAAATTGTAATGTTTTTATTTCTTTTTTTTTTTCAAAAAAAAATAACATAATAATAAAAAAATTTGAGTCAAAGTCATGTATATTTTTTGAGTTTAATAAGTTATTGAATTTAAAACCTAAGTATTAAAAAAAATTTATTCGTTTTTTAAGTGGTGAATTTTGATGGACTGAAATTTAAATTAATATATATTTATATTAGTTTTATTAAATCAAAATAAAAAGGTTAAAAATGAGAAAATTGGAGGAAAAAAAATCAGATAATTAGAAACCGCTAAGTACATGCTTCCCGTTAAAGTACAAGAAAGCAAGTCTTCTCATAAAAATAAAAATAAAAAATTTAAAAAAAAAGTGTCTTATTCTTATTCATGTTGCTGACACCCGCGTGGAAGCAAAGAAGCAAAGCCTCCAAACGCTAGTAACACGGCATTTCAATCGAGCGCGTGACTCTCACTCCCTGCATCCACCCGCGTACATAAACCTTACCATCTCACTCGTAGTCAGTCACCACCTTCCTCTGTTTTCTTTCCCACCATTTTACAATTCATTCTTTTCTCTCTCTAGCTCTGTTCTTGAACTGCAAGAAAATTCGCACAACAATGGCGAATTGCCCAATTCCCGTTCCTGGTTGCACTTCCAGAAAACCCAACAAACTGATCACGAATGTCTACTTTTTGACCTTCACCGCCTTCGCCTGCGTCGTCTTCTACTTCCTCGGCCTTTGGCAGCACTCTCCCTCCGGCGACGATCCTATCTCCGGCACCAGCTTTATCATCGCCGATTCCATCTGCGTCCAGCAGAATTCCACCTCAACCCCTTCAACCACTGCCACGAATCTTGACTTCGCCGCCCACCATTACATCCCAGACCCACCTCAAACGGCGGCGCGTGAATTCAACTTCCCTCCCTGCGATGCCTCCCTCTCCGAGTACACTCCCTGTGAGGACGTCCATCGGTCCCTGAAATTCGACCGAGACAGGTTAATCTACCGCGAGCGGCATTGCCCGGAGCCGGGGGAGGTTGTGAAATGCAGAATTCCGGCGCCAAGCGGGTACAGAATCCCGTTTCGGTGGCCGCAGAGCCGTGACATGGCGTGGTTCGCGAACGTGCCCCATAAGGAGTTGACCGTAGAGAAGAAAAACCAGAACTGGGTCCAGTTCGAAGGTGACCGGTTCAGATTCCCCGGTGGTGGGACCATGTTTCCACGTGGCGCCGACGCTTATATCGACGATATCGGAAAGTTGATCAACCTGAACGATGGGTCCATCCGAACCGCCATTGATACCGGCTGCGGGGTACGTTAATATATCAGTCTTGTTCTTCTTTGAACCGGTGGCATGCATTTATTTATTTTTTATTTATATTAATTTCCAGCAATTGCCATGCAATATTCCAATTAAAAGTTTTTTTTTTTTTTATAAATTTTCTTAATGTGGTTTTATTAATAAACGAACCGCTCGGTTTTGTTGTCGAATCGGGGTGGTTCACTTTCGCTCGATCTCTATTCTTTGTTTCAATCTTTCTAGTTAGGTAGTTCAGCAACTCCCTATAAAAAGTAGACCCGTGACCCACCGCCCACCTCAAAGCTTAGACCGGACCAGATTCAGAATTTTTTTTTACCACTTATTTTTCTTTTTTTCCCCTCATTTATGGGGTGAATTTTGGATAGAATTTGAAATTTGTTTGATAATGCGAATGAGATTCTAATTGATATTTTTCTCCTTTGAGACAATACGCATCTAATTATCAAAATGTAAATTAACAGAAAAATTTAAAGCTTTTAAAGTTAAAAGATAAAATTTTGAATTTATCTTTTTTTAAAGATATATAATATATACTATTTATTGCTTGTATTTCCAAAAATTGTGAAACAGGGACCATGAGTTTGAGAATGTTCTTTGAATTTCTACTGTTCTGGTCTATTTTTGGATATTTTTCTACGGCAGCTTCTTTTTTTATTTTTATAATTTTTTTTGGGAATATTTTATAATCATTTATTTCATGAAGTAAACCCACGATGATGCACATGCACGTCCTTTCTGGCAATTATACTTTTAGGAAATTTATTAATAAATTATTGCGATTGAATTGGTTTATCTAGTGTGACCAATTTTTTTTTTTTTCTAGAATTATATGAAGTCAAAAGAGTCCTGCTGTTAATTTATTGATAATTTTGGATGCGATTGTTAACAATAGATAAGATCTTACTTGTTGACCCCAAATATATAAGTTTTATTTTGTTTTTTTCCCTTTTAAATACAGGAAAAATTAGAATAATCTAAGTGTGGGAAATTTGATAGAGAATATAAATATATTTATATATTTTCTTGGTACATTGTTTTTAAAATCATGGGGCCTAACCCTTTGTCATAAATAGTTTCAGGCCGGCGAGGTTCCTTGTATTTAATTTAGGCATGCCTTATAATGTCAACTAGATAGCCTTGGATTTAGGTTACCCCATGGGCTACTAGTAGAATCTACCTAATATATGAAATCTCTCTGAAACAAAAAGTGAGTGGATAGCTTATAGTTTACTTCATTGTATTTATTAATATGATAATTTATAAATTGCTGAATCATGAAGAAATGAGTTGTAGACTATAACAATTCAATTTAATAAATTATGAATTGTCATATTAACATCTATAGTTATTTCAAGAAAAGGAGAAAACAATCATTTAAATTCTTCAAATTGAAGTCTCCGTCGGATTTGTCTGTATTGCTGTGACTAGTGTTAGGCATTCCCTGTTGAAATTACAAGGCATGTTCCTCTTAGGTTGTCAAGTCTTATGTCAATGTGCTCCATATGCTTTGCGTCATTATCTCCATCCACAGAAACTCCATCAAAGCACGTTTCTCAGAAACATTGCATGTGTGCAATTAAGAGGGTCCAAGAATGGGCTAAAGGTCTGTGAAATTTTTACCTTATCTGACAAAGTTAAGTTACAATTCAGGTTGCAAGTTGGGGAGCTTACCTTCTGTCCCGTGACATTATAGCAATGTCATTTGCACCCAGAGATACCCATGAAGCTCAAGTTCAATTTGCTCTTGAAAGAGGAGTTCCTGCACTGATTGGAGTTCTTGCCTCAATCAGGCTTCCTTACCCTTCAAGAGCCTTTGACATGGCTCACTGTTCTCGTTGTCTCATTCCCTGGGGACAGAATGGTAAAAACCAGTTAACTCCTCCTATGGACAGAGCCATCATCATTGTTCATTTACATGTAAATGTGAGACTGACTTGCTTTTTCTATGTTCATTGATCAGATGGAAGTTACTTGGTTGAAGTTGATCGAGTCCTACGTCCTGGTGGGTATTGGGTTCTTTCAGGGCCACCAATAAACTGGGAGAATCACTGGAAAGGCTGGCAAAGAACTCGGGAAAGTCTCAAAGAAGAACAGGATGGAATTGAGAAAGTAGCAACAAGCCTATGCTGGAAAAAATTGGTGCAGAAAGGTGATCTTGCAGTATGGCAGAAGCCCAGCAATCACATGCAATGCAAGATCACCCGAAAAGTTCAGACGAATCGCCCCTTCTGCGAGGCAAAGGATCCAGACAAAGCATGGTAAGGAAAATGTTCTTGCTGCAAGATATAACTTAGTACAGATACCAAAACCAGTTTGATGATAAAAGAGATTACTCAGTATATTCTGCTGTGTCAGATTACATTGTCTGCCTTGATTCTGACTCCATTCATTTTAGAAGGGAATAAAGATTCTTTCTGGGATTCTTTCCTTCCATGCATTTGCCTAATCCAATGATGATTTTTCATTGCAGGTACACTAAACTGGATACCTGCTTGACCCCACTACCTGAGGTAACTGACATCAAAGAGGTTTCTGGTGGGGAGTTGGCCAAGTGGCCCCAGCGGTTAACTTCAATCCCTCCAAGGATTAGTAGTGGTAATTTGAAGGGGATTACTGCCGAGATGTTTACAGAAAACAGAGAGTTATGGAAGAAGAGAGTGGCATATTACAAGTCTATGGACTATCAGCTAGCAGAGCGTGGGAGGTACAGGAATCTGCTTGATATGAACGCTTACTTGGGAGGCTTTGCTGCAGCACTAGTTGATGATCCAGTGTGGGTCATGAACATTGTTCCTGTAGAGGCTCAAATTAATACTCTTGGTGCCATATACGAACGTGGATTGATTGGAACCTATCACAACTGGTATGCTTTTTTCTTCCCAAATTTACTGCATTCAAAGTCATTTAGCACAATATCAACTTTTAAGATGGATTGCTAACTAGTTTTGTCTCCTTTTCAGGTGTGAAGCTATGTCCACTTATCCAAGAACTTATGACTTCATCCATGGTGATTCAGTCTTTAGCCTCTACAAGTACAGGTAAAATTCAAAAGTCTCTCATTTGAGTAAATCAAGGTTCTGGGTTTACTGATATATCAAATCAATGTGTCACAGATGCGAGATGGGGGACATTCTTCTAGAGATGGATCGTATTCTGCGGCCAACGGGCACTGTGATTTTGAGGGACGATGTTGATGTTCTGTTGAAGGTGAAAAGCATTGCAGAGGCAATGCAATGGAATGCCAGAATTACAGACCATGAAAAGGGACCTCACGAGAGAGAGAAGATACTATTGGCAGCCAAGCAGTATTGGACAGCTCCAGAAACTGGACAAAATCAACAACGATAGAGTAAGTTTCATCTGCAGGCTCACAATTTTTTTTTTTTTTTTTCAATGAGTTTTCTTGGAAATTCGATTCTTTCCCAACCCCAATTTCGTGGGTGCAAAGTGAAAATTTCTAAATAGGAATTAAAGTCTGTCAATCGATCTTGTTTCAACTTTTACAGAATATGAAAGTTTTTCTTTTTTGTTACATTGAAAATTTCAATTGTTTCGGGATTTTATGTTTACCCCTTTTATGTAAGCAATCTTATTCTCGTGTGTTTAAAGTCTTGTCGCCACAAAGATGGGGGTCATGGAGCAGACATATGTGGTAAGGGCTTTTTGGGTCATTAATTTTTTTTTTACTTTTTACGTTTTGTCATACAACATAAAATAACCAATTTGTGAATAAAATATGTATAACTACTTCATTTTAAATTTGAGAAAATAAGACAAATTATCTTTTTTCATGTATTTGTCATGTTAATATAGTGTAACATTTATTATGTTTCCCATAAAATAAATACTATATTATTTCATCAAAATATATATACTACTTGAGGTTACTGTCTGCAATGTTCCATCTCAAACCAAATTTTGCTCTCTAAATCCAAACAGAAAAAACTAAAGAAGCAATACTTTCCAAACCCTTCTATATGCTATAACGGCCTACAATACAATTTGAGGTAAGCCCTCATGTTACTTTCTGTATCGTTGTTGCATTTTATCAGATTCAATCAAGAACGAAGAAAAGATTCGTCTAATTATTAAAAGCAAGAGGAAATCGAGCACAAATATAGTACGTGAAAACTGACATGTAAAGGTCAATAGTTGGTCTGCTATTTCTGTTCAAAGAAATGTTATCAGCCTCGTAGAGACTATCTCTAATCTCTACTAATCCAACTAAACTCTATTTAGGTCCAAATCTGTATATACAGACAAGGATACTTAAAGCAAAATGGGAAAGTACTAAATCAACTCCAGAAATAAAGCTTCGTGCTTGCTGGTCAGGCCTAACTCACTCAGGGATAATGAGTTCTCATCCACACTGTAAGCACGTCGCGGGTATGACTTCACCTGTTCATCATAATAAACAAGCAGTGAGCATCACAAATGGATAAGATACAATTTATCCAAGAAAATATGATTTCCAGTTTCAATTGTTATTCCCTTCATTAAAATAATGAGAATCGATCACTAATCTGCACCTCATAAATCGTCAACTATACTAAACCAATGGATTCTTTAGTATAAATAAACTATCTGATTAAGATTCACAAACTACAGAGTTGGACAACCTTGTTCCCCTCCTAAAAGAATAAGCATGCCACCAGCAATTTTGTTTTCGGAAAAGACAAGAAGCCTACAGATATGCGACAGCTTTGGTTTCAGAGTTGTAAGAAGGTATTCCGCAGTAATCTTGCATGAAATTTAATCCAGAAATTCAGTGCATAAGAAAGAAATACTTACAATTCTATAGGTGCCAGGCTTTAGTGCTCCACCATTGTTTATGAAATCGAAAAGAAGCTGCAACGTGGTAGTATGACCTTTAGTTTTAGCCAAGAGACATGGATACCAATTTGCACAATAATGTAATAAATATTAAATACTAGTGTACTAGTCTACAAAATGCCCTCTCCCTAAACCTCACACGTACAAAACCACCAAGAGAAGGAGGAAACATATGCAAGTTCCCTTTCTTTACTTTTTTCCCCCCAGGATACTCTTTAGTAGGATATCACTTATTTAATTGAGACGAACAATTATTTTCATGTAATTTCTTAAGGGAGACCATAAAGAATTTGAAAATAAGCTCAACTAAGAAGCAGGTTAATTTAAAGGGACACTCTAGAGTGCATTTGAGACTAGGTTGAAGTTCTGCCTTACCTGTTGCCATCCATCATTGAGGTTGTCATCCATTTAACGACCTTCATTTTGTAACAATAAATTTTACCTGAAGTTTGTCAGTCCTAAGAAAGCGGCGTCCACAGCGGGTACCATCTGGCATCCGGACAACTATAGTAATTGCGTTCTCATCATCAAGTGGTGGTTCCTTGGGAAGTGAAACTTCTTTCATATCAAAAAATTTCTCAGATTCCTGCAACCAGGGTTGTATGTAAAAATATACACATCAAGCCTAGATGTAGCTTTAAAGTTTCAGTGCATAGTTTCATTCTTTTTATCTACTAGAATTAGAAAATTTCTTAACTCAATAAGTAAAGAGTTAAAAATACTAAAAAAAGAGGGAGGACAAGAAATTCTCTAGTAAAGCAAATAACAGAAACCACAAATTAGAAAATAGCATAAAAATGCATTATAGCTTAGCTACTATCATGAAGCAACTATTCAAAAGATGAGAAACTTAGCAAATGGATCACCTTTCTTTCAAGCATCTTGCGTGACTCTTCCTCCTTCAAGCGACGAGTTTCAGCTTCTTTCAGAGAGTTCAACTCCTTTTCTTTATCAGCCAACAGTGATGCTAGATACTCAATATCCTGCATGAAAATGTAAACACCATGTTCATGGATAAAATGACTTAACACTGGCAATTTATAGTAAGAGAATTAGTTCAAACCTGCTGTTGTCTTAGCAACTGAGTGCTTGTTAAAGATTCTGACGTTGAACTGGACAAATGCCTCGGCTTAGGATCCACAATTCTCTCAGGACCATGCCGCAGATGGGGAGGAAGCGAAAAATCATGTGAAGTATTTTTAGAAATATCACCAAAAAGTGCATTCTCAAGCAAAACTGCTTTATTTAGCTCATCAGAAGAAATGCCACCCCACTTCATTGCAAAGAGAAGCAATAAAGTATTAGAATATCAGTCATTCACTTTAAGAAGTATTAAATGTTCCTGGGCATCTAATGGTACCTTGTCAGGGATTAAGACATCTTCATTGCCATTGTGGTTCTGTCGATAACCCATGGCTGGTTGTGCGACATTTTGGGGTCCATCTTGGTTGGATGAAGCTCCTGGCTTTACCTCAAAAGTAACTTTTTGTCAGTACTCAGAAGAAACATATGCTGGCATGTCCAAGTGAGAATTTATAATGTTTTATTATACAGATCCTACTAACTATATTTCAGTTTCTGATGTTCTGTGGTTTGTATTCACAAAGCATGGATAACAAGCACAGCAAATGTATAAATTGAGTTAAAAATCAAATAAGTTTCAAGTCTAACTAAAAAAACTGAACATTGTCTCCAGCCCATCCAAATAAGTTCTGTTTTATACTTGCAAAATGAGGAATTCATAGACCGTCACTGTTCCCATGATTTGAAATGACTACAGAATAAGTTTGCAGTCCTTTTCAATGAGTAACCGTTACATATAGAAAGAATAAGTGTTCATCCTTAAACATCTATGTATCAAAAGGTAAGTATACAAAAAAAAAAAAAAAAAAATCATCAGCTTACGAAGTATGCACCTCCCATTTGCTATTGTTGGTTTTCTCTCCCTTGGCTAATAAATCTCGAACTCCAAGACCTTCATTTCCGTCATTTGCTTTTAGTTGCCTTCTCGTTTTTTCTTGTTCTGCCGTCTGAATTCAATAAATGGAATAAAGGGCCAGAAAGATAGGAAAGTAAAAATTAAGTGGAAAAAATAACAACGTTTCAGAACCTTTAAGGACAATGAAAGTGCATGGGCCAAATCATCATCTTCTTGGAGAATTTGAGGAAGTCCACCATCAGAGGTACACTGAAATGATTTTTTTTTTTTTTTTTTTTTTTTTCGGTTGGGATGGGGGAGACAAAACTAATTAGATCAAATATACCACAACAGAATATGGTTAAACACAGACTCCGTTGCTTCCATACATTAGGTTGTGTTCACCTGTTTCGAAGCCTCTATGGCAGCTCGAATCATTTCTTCTTCTAAATCATTTTCAGGTACATTTGAGATGTTTGACTGAGTGAGATTGTTGTGCTCATCGCCATCTACCCCATAGATTTCTTGGCCACCAGATGATGAAATTCGAGTCCCATATGCATTTGTAGAGCTCACTCCTGAATGACGCTGCTGCTCAAATGCACCATCAATTCCCAAAGGAACTTCCCTTGCCTCTCCTGGATGCGATGGTACTCGACTGGTAAATGAAGTAGCACGCATCCCATTATAGAGTTCTCTGAGTTCTCTCCGATAATTTGGGTTAAGTAGTAATGAAGGTCGAAATCTTCTAGCAGCAGCTAGTAGAGGTAAAAATCCAGGTGATCCAGCACGGTCTTGATAATTCACCTCTGTGTAACTATATTCAGGAGGAGCCACAGAATTTTGACTCATACTGGGTAGGGTGGTCACAATAAATTCAAAAAAGGAAAAAGGTTAGGAAACATTGGACCTGAAGTAATATCATTAAGGTTCTAAGAAAGGAATTAAAAGACATTGAGTTTAAGACTAAAGAAAGAAAAACAAAAGAAATCGTATCAACCACGTTGCCATACATGTGCCTATCCCCTTCAATGAAATGGGCATTAACAGCTTCATTCAGATTCCCTCCATATTCCTGCTAATCAAAACATGTCAAATATCATAGGAACTTGCTCTTATACTGAAATACACGAGGTATCTGTTAGTACGGCAAAGATGCACAGGACCATGAAATAAATTCAATAACTGAATCACACTCGCGATAGACAATCAACAAAGATGAATATCAATGTCATAAGAAAAAGATTAAAAAAAGTATATATCTTTAAGGGTGTACGCCCGAAAATGTAGTTCTTGGTTTGATAGAAACCACGAACCATTTGTAAATTGTCACATTTCACAATTTACGTAAATCTAGCAAGAAAAATCCATGGCCATCTCGAGATGCCCCCGGGGGAAAGGATGCAGTTAATCTAATTTTGAAAAATAAATGAATCATTGTCGCGTCTCTAATTTGACAAGCAATGAGAAAGATCCAACGAAGGAAAAAGCAGATCAGAGAGAGAAAACGGACCTCTAATTTGCGAACCGCGACGAACTCCGACGAGCCAGTGATTCTCATAAAGGTGTCGATCGCATCCCGGGACGGCGTCGCCATTTACTGTGATTTCCAGCGAGAGAAACTGTTCACGCGAGGAGAGATGCAGAGTAGAGTAGAGTGTAGTACGAGGGCCTGCGAAAGTTGCTGCCACGCGGCGGGGGAATGAAATTGGCGCCAGCTTTATTCAACTTTGTCAGAAATCAGAAAACGTGCTAAGTTCTAACTATGCCTCGCTACACGTGGCAGATCTGGGAAGAAAGTAGATGATGGGATTATGGGAATATCATTGTAGATTTTCAAATATTTAATGAAAATCAGTTAGATATTATAAATTTCATTAAAAAAAATTATACTATTATTAATTTTAAATTTTAAATTAAATAAAATATATTTTCACATAAAAATAAATTTTATTAAAATATTGTTATCTTTATGAAAAATTTATTTTTTTAATTTAAAATAGAGTATTTTATCTAATTTAAAATTTAAAATTCTTTTAATGTGAACAGAATTTTTTTTTCAAACTCAAACAATATAACAAATCTTTTATGTATTTCTCAAAACCTTGCATTGAAAAATTCATTTTTAGATTTTATATCTCGTAAATGCAAGGCAGAAGATTTTTTTAAAAAAAAAAAAAAACTCAGAAATGTGAATACTTATGATACCCAAAACGACAGCGTGTAGTTGCATTCGCTTTCACAATCAAAAGAAAAAGGATTGGGTGCTTCAAATAGATCTCTCCCCAACACAAGAAGTAGGAAGTGGGAAGAACACTCTTTCTACTCCGAGAAATCAGAGCTACTGCAGCGAAGCTCCCTGATAGAACCTAACCCTAATCCTCAATTTCAGCTCCCCTTGCGCGGATATGGAAGGTGATGACGAGACATCGGGTCCCATGATTGATGAAATCTATGCTAACGGCGGCGACGACGAGAAGCGCAACCACCGGCTGATAATCAGCGGTGACCAGCTCGACATTGAAGCTTATGCGAGCCTCTACACTGGTCGCACGAAGATTATGCGTCTTCTCTTCATCGCTGATCACTGTGGGAACAACTCGACGATGCAGCTCGAGGCGCTTCGCATGGCCTACGATGAGATTAAGAAGGGAGAGAACACCCAGTTGTTTAGAGAAGTAGTCTCGAAAATTGATGGGCGGTTGGGCCCCAATTACGGGATGGACCTGGCTTGGTGTGAGACGGTGGATCGAAGGGCAGAGCAGAAGAAAGAGAAGCTCGAGAATGAGCTCAATGCCTATAGGGTAAACTTCCATAACGCTTATTTATCTTCTATTCTTACCAAAAACGCCTTCTTGCACGTTGGAGAGTTGGCTGGAAGTTTATGTATATGTCCTGGGTTTGTGTTCTGTGACTCTGGTTTCTATAGAGTGTGCCATCGATAATAAGGTCTGCTCATAATGAAACAGTGCTTTCTATAAAACTCATTTTGGATGCACAAATTTCATGCTGATATCCTTGGTAGATATTTATAACCGGATAATTGATATGTTGACTACGATCTTCTCGTTTGGAATCCAAAGATTAACTATATTGCTTCTGCTGTTATTGCATTTTTGACACTCAATGTTCTGGCATTGCTTGTCATTTCTTCTGTTTTTAGACATTGTTTCATTAAATACATTATCGGGTATAGCTTCTGTTTTGAGCACATCTCATGTCCCTCCTTGCTTATTAATATTTGTCACGTATATAGCTAGACTCGAGAGAGATACAAAATAGGTGATCTGGTTCCAACGTAAATAGTTTTGCGTATAATTATGTTCCATTGGCATGGTAGATTTAAAAAGTTTAATGAACCTATGAAGGCAGATAATTATTGTTAGCATTTGTCTGCTACCAGCGTTAATCTGGAGGTTCTATTAGTATTCAGATAAAATTTATGGAAGACATACAACAAAAGTGTCCTTGGATGATATTGTCATACTGACAATAATGTCCCGCTGTAGCTATTTGTGTTATTAATTTCTTGTTTGCTAATGAATGATACATATATTCATAATTAGCATAGACTATATGGTAGAGTACATATAGATTCTGTGGGTTGTTCTTGTTTAGTTCTCTTTCTGGAATAATTACATTTTATATGATTTCATCTCCACAGACCAACTTGATCAAAGAAAGCATAAGAATGGGGTACAATGATTTTGGAGATTTTTATTACGCGCATGGTCAACTGGGGGATGCCTTTAAAAATTATGTCCGTACCCGTGATTATTGCACTACATCAAAGCACATTATTCATATGTGTATGAGTGCAATTCTGGTCAGCATTGAGTTGGGCCAGTTTACTCATGTTACAAGCTATGTTAGCAAGGCAGAGCAGACTCCAGAGGCTCTTGACCAGATTACAGTTGCAAAGCTACGTTGTGCTGCTGGATTGGCAAACTTAGAGGCCAAAAAGTACAAGCTTGCTGCTCGAAAGGTTTTTTCCATGACATCTTAGATTTGTGCTTGTATTTTTGCACTTCTGATGAGAGCTATACTTGTATTGGAAGCTAATAGCAACATTTGATTGGAACAAAGTGAATCTCTCTGATCTGCTATATATTAATCTTTACAATCCCTTGCTTGGTTGCTGTTAGGGATGGTATCTATTGTGATTGAAGATTGATTCACTTAGTTAAAGTCTGAAAAATTTGTATGAACTATGTCAGCTGAGAGCTTTATGGGATTATTTTTTGAGCTATTGTTAGAGGATTTGATATTCATTCATCATTGTCTGATAGCCTGATGGCTAACATTTGACAATCTTGTCTTATTTATTTGATGCAGTTTCTCGAAACAGGTCCTGAACTGGGAAGTCACTATAATGAAGTTATTGCAGCTCAAGATGTTGCAACTTACGGCGGACTTTGTGCACTTGCAACTTTTGATCGTTCAGAATTAAAGGCATGTCTCCTTTATATTCTTATGATGATTCTGCTACTAAATCTCCTTAGTCAGTCATTAACAATGTATTCTTTATGATTTCATTCTTTTCTGTTTGGCAGAACAAAGTTATAGACAATGTCAATTTCCGGAATTTCTTAGAGTTAGTGCCTGAAGTAAGAGAGCTGATAAATGATTTTTACTCGAGGTAATTTTTTATTTTTTATTTCTTTTTAGCTTTTTGGTATTTCCTTTCCTCATGTCTTGTAGTGTCACCTCTCCCACTCTTACCTAACTAACTAGAAAGTAAATTTGCAGTTTCAGTTTCTCGCAATTATATGGCAGAATAGTTATAATTGTACCAGATATAATTAAACTCAATTCTTTGCATGGTGCTATGCTGCATGTATAAGAAATGGTAATGTTTTAATGATGGATTAAGAGGCATGTAAAAAGAATTGCAATTAAAATACTATTGAAGTTGAAAAGACAAATATGGACTTATTTTAGCTTCGATATTTTTCTCAAGTTACCTATTGGTTATTATTAGTAATTGATTTGATTAATCAGATGAATATAGCGTGTATAAGAATCATGGGAATTGGGAATCTTATTTATGTGGTTGGTGGAGGAGGAAGGTGGTCATTGAGAATTCTGATCATCATGCTTTTAGTTTGATTTGCAAATAAAAGTGTTAAAAAAAGTCAGTCTTTGTGGAGCTGTATACTACTGGTAACAGGAAGGGACTTGTTGGCATCATAAATTTTTGTTTTATTGGATTACTATACTGGGCTTGTTACTTGATTTTTTTATTTATTTTATTTTTTTGTTTATTTTGTCTTTCCACATCTCTCCATGAATAATGAACTCTTTTTGCAGCCATTATGCTTCATGTCTGGAATACCTTGGCAACCTCAAAGCAAATCTGTTACTTGATGTACATTTACATGACCATGTTGAGACACTTTATGATCAAATCCGTCACAAAGCCCTCATCCAGTACACACACCCATTTGTATCTGTTGATTTAAACATGATGGCTAAAGCGTTCAAGACAACTGTTGTGGGACTTGAGAAAGAACTTGAAGCTTTGATTACTGATAACCAGATACAGGTTAGCTTTTAGGATTACATTGTTTTGTTCCCCACAATTGGTAGTAAATCAACCTGGTCATATAATGGAAAAAAATTTCTAAATTCATATGTTCTGTTTACCTCTTGCCTAGCAACTTCTGAATCTGATTTTAGGAAGTTCATTCTGCCTGTCACCTCATGGAACCTTTTGCATCCTTGCAGGCTCGAATTGATTCACACAACAAAATACTATATGCACGACATGCAGATCAAAGAAATGCCACATTTCAGAGGGTTCTAGAGACTGGAAGGGACTTTGATCGGGATGTGAGGTCCATGTTGCTGAGGTCAAATCTAATAAAGTACGAATACAATCATAGGGCATCAAGGAAGCTTTGATTTTGGATGGATGATAGTGAGACCGAGTTTGCTGTTTATATTCATAGTCATTGATCAACCATGGTGGAGCAAGGTTTCGTACTGTAGTTAAAGAAGATTCCTTACCTAGTCATGGGTCACTTGAGGGTTCGTGATATACATTTGTGCAAGGATCAACCAATGTATTGCTGTTGCTATTTTATATATACTCTTTCATAGTTTCAATTAATTCTTCACAAGATCTTTATTTTCCATCGTGATTTTACTTTACTGCTAGATATGACTATTATGATATTTAGATAGAACCAGTTCTGTGATCCCCAGTGTAAAACAGAGCCTGGATGTTTTAATGGTACAAAATCATGCTCAGTGATTGCGATTAGAGCTTCCAGGTGTTGCTTCTATTGATTTCGTAGAAACAATCTGCTGAAATATTGTCGACTAATATAGCATTAGAAAAAAGAAAACCTCTTTAATTAACTTAAAAAAATTAATAAAATATAAATTCACCCAAATAAAATATATATATATATATATATATATATATATGTTAGAAAGGTATTAAATTAAGAAAATATATATAAAACCATTTTACAAATCAAACGAAGATCTTCCAAAAAACAGTAATCCGAGCACTTTTTTTTTTTTTTCTTCTATTCCTTTTGGTTAATTACATTTTAATCTGGGAAAATGTGCACAAAAGATGTTCAATGGTAGCTTAGTACTAATCCAGCAGTAATCCTGCAATGCGCATATGAACTAATGAGGCTTCTACGAATTTTCCCACAAACAACATAGCTGTCCACGACACGCTGTATTACCGTTACTGCTACTTCAAAGCATTTTCTGAAGTCTGGAGGATCCTGAAATCACTCTTCTTCCAGCTCATTTATCTATGATCTGACCCAATTTTTCTTTTCTCCTTCATTCTTCCCTCTTCAACTGTTTTTTTTTTTTTTTCTGATTAATATATTAATTTTAAATTATTATTTTGATTGAGATATTTCTTCTTTCTAAAATAGAAGGAGAATCCGCTTTCTCCAATTAGTTCACCGAGTGACTTCTTACTGAATCCACCAAAAAAACCAAAGTGCTTGAAGCATCTCAGATCCTCATCTTCAATTAAATCAATTACTCCTTCACGTTTCTCATTCAAGTTTCTTCAATCTTACATCAGAAGAATCCTCAGGGTTCAGAGCTTCTGATACCCAGTTGCCCTGTCTAAGTCTATGCTCGATTACAGACATCCCCACTAAGCAATTTTTCTGATTTTAGCAGAAAGCATCTCTTTTCAATCCGAAAATACTCTGAAATCGATAATCCAGATGCGCATTTGATCAGATCCAATTCGTTTCCAGATGGGTCTCTTAAATATGCCTGCTTCCAAGCGTAACTCGCGGCAATGGAGACTCTTGGACGTTGTCACTGCAGCATTCTTCGGGTTCGTGTTCCTTTTCTTCCTCCTTGTCTTTACTCCTCTTGGGGATTCTCTTGCGGCCTCCGGCCGCCAGACACTTCTCCGGTCTCCCTCCGATCCACGACAGCGCCACCGCATCATTGCAGTTATCGAGGCGGGGAAGCAGCAAACAATTGAGGCATGCCCTGCCGACAGTGTGGACCACATGCCATGCGAGGATCCTAGATTGAACAGCCAGCTCAGTAGAGAAATGAATTACTATAGAGAGAGGCATTGCCCGAAGCCAGAGGATACACCATTGTGTCTGATTCCTCCGACCAAAGGGTACAAGATTCCGGTGCAGTGGCCGGAGAGCTTGCACAAGGTATAACGTAGTCCCTGTTTGGATGCTGTCTAGTGCATGAAAGTCGGTGGTAGTTTTTTTTTTTTCCCTGTTTTAATTTAAGATTATCATACCCTGTTCTGATTTCACAACTGGATGATGGAAGCTCATTTTGTTTGAGAAGGGTGAGGTATACTTTTTGATGCTAATTTTTATTTTTCTTTCTAACTGGGGAAGGATGGATTATGATGCTTGTTAGTTTTGTTGCTATTTTTTTTTTATGGTTTACGGTGTTAGATTGGTTCTGGTTACTAGTCTATCATCTAGTTTATTTACATTCCAAGGTTTGGCTGTTCGAGCCTTGAACATGATAATGTGAGACTGGATTTTAAGCTACTTCAGATCCAAGCACCTTTTACTTATGACACTTTGAGTTGGTTTGTCTTGAACTCCTGGTTATTAAAACAAGGAAGTAAGTTTATGCCATTGTCACTACAGAAGTTGTTGGCATTGACGTCTCTAATTCAGAATTCTTATATATCTGATTGGATGCTTTGATAAATTTTACGACAGCCTAGTTCTGGAGTATTTAGGACAAAAATTAGTTGTCTGCATTGATAGGCATCAAGATGTTCAGAAGAGTTCTCTCAGGTTGTTATTAGGAATTTAATTTGCAGCCAGAGATGGCTAGTAATCAATTTAGATTTCAATGTCAAATGTGAAGATAGTAAGAAGGAAATAGAGAGATGGAAGAATAAGCAAATAAAGAGGAAAGAGAACAAAACAAAGAAATTAATGCCTATTTCGGTCAAGTACCTATACTAAATCAGAAATGTTGTCTTTTTGTGTGAATTCATAATTGTCAAAAGATCTGGACAAAAAAATCAAACCACTAGCTTATATTTAACCCTGCTAAATTACACTCCTTTATGAATAATAACTTTGTATCATTTAACATTATTTTTGGGAAGGGAAATGCTAGTATTTCTCTCTTTTCACCACTAAAAGCATTAGTATATCCTGTACAGATATGGCACAGCAACATGCCGTACGACAAGATTGCAGACAGGAAAGGTCACCAAGGATGGATGAAAATTGAAGGTCCCCACTTTATATTCCCTGGTGGTGGCACAATGTTTCCAGATGGAGCAGTACAGTATATTGAGAAACTTGGTCAATACATTCCAATAAGTGGTGGTGTTCTGAGGACCGCTCTTGATATGGGATGTGGGGTAAGTGGTAATTTCCTGTTTCCCTCCAAAGCCGTACTTGTATATATTAATGCGTAACACATGTATCTTGTTTTATAGGTTGCCAGCTTTGGAGGTTACATGCTATCTAAAGATATTTTAACCATGTCCTTTGCTCCAAGAGATTCACATAAAGCACAAATACAATTTGCACTTGAAAGAGGAGTACCAGCTTTTGTTGCCATGCTTGGCACTCGTAGACTCCCATTTCCTGCATATGCATTTGACTTAGTACATTGTTCTCGATGTTTGATCCCTTTCGCAGCATACAGTAAGTTCTTCATTGTGGCTTTCCGTTTCATTTCCTGTAATATTCTAAACACTAGTTCCTGCTCTAAAGTAGAAAATGTCTTGCAGATGCAACTTATTTCATTGAAGTAGATAGGTTACTTCGCCCTGGAGGATACTTAGTAATCTCTGGCCCTCCAGTGCAGTGGCCTAAACAAGATAAAGAATGGTCAGATCTTCAAGGTGTCGCTAGAGCCTTATGTTATGAATTGATTGCTGTAGATGGTAACACTGTTATCTGGAAAAAGCCCATAGGGGATTCATGCCTCCCCAATCAAAATGAATTTGGTCTTGAGTTATGTGATGATTCAGATGACCCAAGTTCTGCTTGGTAATTTAAACATTATACATTTGCTAGTTTGAGTTCTTTTTATTCACTTTTATCAATTGTTAGAATTTTCTGGATCTGAATGACCCTAGTTGGCTAATGTTATCATTATTAAGAGGTTTCTTATAGTGATTGGTTGGGATTTCAAATTAAGCTGATTCTTTTTTGCAGGTACTTCAAGTTAAAGAAATGTGTCATTAGGACATCTTCTGTCAAAGGAGAATTTTCTGTTGGGGTGATACCCAAATGGCCAGAGAGGCTCAATGCTGCTCCTGCAAGAGTTACACAACTGAAAAATGTTGATGATGTTTTTGAGGCAGACACTAAACGGTGGCAGAGGAGGGTTGGTTACTACAAGAATTCTCTGAACTTGAAGTTGGGGACTCCAGCTGTACGCAATGTCATGGACATGAATGCATTCTTTGGAGGTTTCGCAGCAGCACTAAAATCTGATCCTGTGTGGGTAATGAATATAGTTCCATCTCGCAAACCATCTACACTTGATGTTATCTTCGACAGGGGCCTTATTGGAGTTTACCATGATTGGTGAGTTCTGGCTGAAAAGTTCATCCATTTTCTCTCAAAGGGTACTTATACATGATTTTCAAAAGGCTTAACCATTTTGCATATTTTGATCCACGGAAGCAACATCTTATTTTCTTGTGTTTTAATATGATGCGTGTAATTTGAAAATCAGATGTTTTGTGCAAAGCGTTTACATATCTTGCGAAAATTATTGCCTTGAATTGTCTGCTCTGCTTTATAATGTTAGCTTAACTTGGCAGCTAATCACGACAGTAACTCGTATTTTTCTACACATATATGCTATTTAATCTGGTCCTCATTTAATCTTTACTTTCTTGCATTTAAAGTATTGTTCAACACTGCTCAAATATCAATGAAAAGTGCTGGTTAATAACGAAGGGGAAAAAAAAAAAAAAAAAATCCTTTTCTAATAATATTTATAGATGTAATGTAAGTAGTTTGGTTCCCAAGGATCTTCTATGAAAGGAGGCCAATATAGAATCTTCTATGTATCTAATAAATCAAAACCAGCATTATGAACCCGTCTTGCTTGTTTTATACTTAGTTGTGATCTTGCTTCCATTCTCTTTGTCTGGAATTTTGTCCGGTGCATTTGAACATTTATTACATTTTTAAATGGAAGACATTCTTGGATCTGATTTGTCTAGTTACTGTTCCCAGGTGCGAACCTTTCTCAACATATCCCCGTTCTTATGATCTGATCCATGTATCCAGCATTGAGTCACTTACGAAAGATGAAGCTTCAGGCAAAAACAGGTATGTTCATGCTTCCAAACAACATTGTAATATCATAGCTGTTATGTTGTCAGTTTAAGTTGTACATTGTAACTTAGAATACTGACAACTTAAAGTGAAACCAATCTACAAGTGTGATGTATGCATCACTTTAAGTTGTCAGTTTTCCAAGTTAGATTGGTTTCATGTCAGATTTGACCTCACAACAGCAGCCTTCATGCAAGTGCAACCCGATTAGCTTTCCAATTTATGTTATCATATGCAGATAAATCCATGTGACACAAATTAAGAGGTCAGTCTGATTGCTTCATGACTTCCATCACAGGTGTAACCTTGTTGATTTGATGGTGGAAATTGATCGAATGCTGCGCCCCGAAGGAACTGTTGTGGTTAGGGATACCCCTGAAGTGATTGACAAAGTAGCTCGGGTTGCTCGTGCAATAAGGTGGAAAACTGCCATACATAACAAAGAACCTGGATCACATATCAGAGATCAAATCCTGGTTGCAACCAAGACTTTTTGGAAGCTCTAATTCTCGTCCTAACTACACGGCTTTGTAACTTAGGTAAAATTTCCTTCTCCTTTCTTGTTTATCCCTTTTTCTTGGGAGGCAGGGTCGAGCTTTCTTTTTTTCCCAATAGTTATATGAGGAGATAGTAAGGTTAGGATTGAAGAAAGTGAAAAGATGGGCAGTTTTACATTAAAAGCACAAAGCAGTGCTAGTTATATTTTTGTTTAGTCCAAAGGATGAATTGTAATCAATGATTTGGCATATTTTTTTCTTCACTTGACAGAATTATTATACCATAACTTACTCATGACATATTAATTCCATGCAATTGCTAATGTGGCAATCTGTGAAACTATTGGATTGAATTGTATGATCTCTCCACTAAATGATCCAATGGCTCACGTTAACAACTCCAACAATGATATTCTTTTGAAGTGTTTTGGTGAGAGATGGAGAGTGGGGCTGCAAATGTTTGTCATCATGTTGACCAATCAATAAGTTATAAACATGATCCTAGAACATGGGTGGCTTGCACATGAACTAGCGGAATGGCAGGATACAGTTGCCTGTGAAGTGCATTATAGTTTATTGTGGTCTGCAGGTGTAGTGAATAGAGTTTGTTTAAAGTTATAACCAACAACTCTATTAGAGAGAGACAAGTGCAGAATGAATTGGTTTTCTGTGTTTCAGAAATGAAGTGAGTTTCTGCAAATTGCAGTGTGCGTATGTATGTATGTCCTTGCAGGCAGAGCCCGTCTTTTACTATCAGAATGAATGAGAGAGTAAGCTAAGCTGCTACTTTTGCATTCGACTTCATTGAAAGGACCCTAGCTAGCATCAACTCTTTTTATAAACATACCCTAGCTAACTAAAGTTTTTAATTTTTCTTTGCTATTATACATTTATCCACTCTACTCCAATCTCTACACCCTTATTCAAACAAAACATGCTATATACATATATGTTTATATACACTATTAAAATTAAAGGGGTACACGTTAGGTGTGCACACATTTTCCCCACCATGATTCTGACTCTACCCAACAGTTGAATACATTGGATCCTAAAGAAGAAAAATAGAAAGGGAGTTACACAATATTCTTTTCAACTAATTGGGCCATGAATTGAATCCAATGTGCATCACGGAATACTTGACTTTTGAAGTGCCTGCCAAATCTGGGCATTACATAAGAGACTGCAAGTCAAACCAATTCCTACTTTTCAAAACTTGTTACATAACTGGAAAAATATTTAATACCGTAAGAAACATCAAATATTTACGCAAGATACATTTTTAGATTTGATACAAAGTGAATATTTCATATAAATCCTTATATCTTTTATTATTTTAGATATTTTTATCAAGTGAAATAGAAAATAAGAAACTAAATAAGATGGAAAATTTACTTTCTAAACTATAAAAACATGTTTATTAAAAGGTCTTCCACATAGAAAGAGGCATAGTTAAAGTGGAAACATGATGAAAATGGTGTACTTAGTACAAGATTCTTCGAATTCACATTTTTTATTTCACGTTTTTTTCTAAAGACAATTATCTTTATTTTCTAAAGCATTTTCTTTTAATCTTTTTAATTGATCTTTAAATTCGTTTTAAAAAGAATGAAACAGAGAGTAGGACAAATGAAACAAATTAGAGTAACACAGACTTTATATAGTAGCCTAAAATTTCTATGTGTGTGTATAAGATGTGGTGGAATACATAAATGCAAACACAGCAATACCTAACAAAAGCTGTGTGGTCCTCTCTGAAAATAGTCAATGCAATGGCTCAAAAGATAGCTAGATATATATAGTGAAGGTGGCAATGCAATGCAATGCATTTGGGATCATCTAACAAAATAGCTGTCCATTTCCTTTACATTCAAACCTTTGAGAGTGAAAGGCCATGTGAAGCTGTTTGTCTTTGAATGCCAAACTTGGCTCCTACCCACCTCCCCCTCATAACTATGCCATCCTAGTATGTATTTGTGTTACATGCCTTCACCATCACTGGGAGTTGTAGCTTTGAATTTTCCAAGCCAAACAAGGTTGAAAATTGTTCCTTCAATATTCAATTCAACTTGTTCATATTGGCTTACCAGTTTTGACCAACTCATGTGATGTGAAATCAAGCCATTTCACTCATTCTTTTTGTACTTTTCTTGTTTCTTGTGATATATATATATATATCAAGCATCTAATTAATTCTTCTTCAATTTTCTAGCTAGATTTGCCTTGTATGTTAGTGAATAATGACAAGGGAAATTCATTGAGTTCATTTCTGGAAAACTGTGTTGCTAGCTATGAGTATAGGGAGGGACCAGGGTGACATATAGTTCCTAAAATTTTCAACTTTTCTCCAGATGTATTGTATACAACTATTATATATTTGGTGTGATTATGTAAAATTTATATTTAATTCCCAAATTGTATGTCTCTTTATTTAAATTCTAACTTTGCCTCTAAATTTAGTTGTATGCATAGTTACAATGAATTGTATTTTCATTGGACTTAGTTTGGATGCTTAATTAGAAAATAATAATATTAAATGGCAGAAGAGTATTCGCATCTTGCATGTTGAAAATAATTGTATGGATGTTATTCATCTGCTAAATTCAAACAAGTCAGACAAGCATAAATTAGGAGCTCTCATTCATGACAATAAATGGCTCATAAACAGAAATTCTGTAGTTGAGTTTTAGTATATCTTTTGTGAAAATTTAAAAAAGCAGTTAAAGATGATTATGATTTTATAATTATGTAACAGCTCTGGTAGCTGTCAACTAAGCTTATAACTGATTTTTTGGTGTTTCTTTTGTTAGATTGTATTTTCTTTTCTTTTCTTTTAAAAAAATAATAACGAAAGCATTATTTTTTCATATAAATTTTTTAACCATTAAAAAAGCACTTTCTGATTCAAAATATGCAATAGATTAATAGAAATTTTATTCATATCTTTGGGTCCATTTTATGGAATAATTGGCATTGCTTAAATCAATATGATCAGATCAATTTTTTATTTTTAATAATATTTATATAATTATATTCACATAAATTATGAAGAATTAATTATTGGTTTGTCAATGTTCCAAGGGCACCGGGGATGATAAAAAGAGATCAACGTACGAAACTGAATTTTTCAAGACGTCATTAATTTGGCAGCCGCCCGATTTCGATCGAAAGTTACATTAATTTCAGTAATAAAGTCATAAAGTGGTATTGACTTAATTATAGAGCCTCGAGTCATGAATGATTGCGGCTATAGTCGTTTGTTGAAAGTTGAAATTAATTTAATTACTAACTTTCAGATTGAAATTTCCACATAAATTAATTAAATAATGAATGAATTAAAAATAGAGTAGACTATTATAGTTGCTAATAAAATAGTTTTGGAATGTTACTTCAATATAAATGAATGACGAATTCAAGTAAACAAAATCTCTTGCAAATATAAATTAATTATATCCTATTAATAATGACTTAATTATATACCTCCTTTTATTTTAATCTATGTGAGCTAAGATTTGGAGTTTATTAAGATAAAAGACAAGTTTTAAAAACCATTTACCAGTTTATATGATACAGTTTTGGTCATTACTAATTAAACTAATCTTTAATACAAAGTTATTGCTGTGACAATAGAATCAAATCACCTTCACCTTAAATCTTAATAACCATGAAAAAGACTCATGATCAGAAATTAGCCACAAGTGTGCTGGGTAACCACCAAAGAGAAATTAAATGAGTAAAAGGCTTTTGCGTTATGTATAGTTTATTTGTTTGTTGATGGATCTCTCTCTCTCTCTCTCCATTTCTCTATTCATCAGTTCCGGCTATGTTTTCCCTCCTTTCACACTGATTTTCTTCTATTCACAAGGGTCAGGTCAGATGTTCACATGCAAAGAGAATGACTCCAAACATGTCATAATTTCTGAAACTTACAATAGATCACCGTAAAGTTGTACTATATATCAAAAGTTGAGAAGCTTCTAACTTGCCAATCAAGAAACCACCTCCAGAACCCTACTTTTCGTGTATATTTACGTATGTTAGATAGATTAGAGGAATAAAACACTTAATACATAAATTTGAGTCTTAATTTATAAAAAAGAAAATTAAATCAAATTAACTCATATCTATATAATAAATTACAATATTCAACATCACATTAAATTATGTCTGATTTATATTTGAGTTTAACAAAACCATAAAATTCTCATTTGATTAAACTATAACAATCTCATGCCTACTAATCTAAATGTTTGTTGATGTGAATATGATTATACGAATCTAATGTAAAGATGACCGATGCATGAAACATTAAGAAATCTTTTGCCCAGGCTTTTCTAGATTTCTGCACTTTTCCCTTGTCTCATTGAGAGATTCACATCATCATTTGAACCCTACAAGTCTGCAGATGCCAACCCCATCAACATGTGCTGCTGGGTTTTGTTCCTTTGACCCTATCAAATGACCTTTAAGATATGTGAGGTGGCCTTATACGAAATTCCATTTCTACAGATACACCAAACAGAACACTCCAAGTTATTCCAGACCCTCAAAATAACTTGTGCTCACTTCCTACCATGCATGTTACTGCAGAATTTCAGAACCAGGATAGGAATAAACTGGCAATCAAATCAAATTCACTTTTCTTTATGCGTATAAGGAATAAAATTCTATGTGTGGGTACGTACCTTGTATATTAAGCAATAATAATACATGTTTCCTGACCTCATCATGTGTCTGCAAAATCATGCATGAATAGAATATGACAGTATACGTACAGGAATATTAGGAGAAACACAGAAAACGGAATCATGTGAAGATTGTCTTTGTAATAATTTGATCTCTTTCATGAATTCTCAGCTATTTACAATTTCCTAAAACATGATAAATAAGTCTTATAATTTGGTCTTTAAATCTTTACCATTCATGCATGCAGATGATCAAAGAAAAATGAGAAGAGATACTTGAATACTGCTAGCCTTACCCTACCTTTTTTAGATTTCTTCTTTCTTTTTGTACACAAGAGAAAGAAAACGAAAACTATAACCTACTAAAAGCAATGGCAGGAACTGGATTTCTTTAGAGCTGCTTTGTTAGAGTGTCAATAAGTGCTCTGTTTAGAGTTACACTCTTTGGGGAAGATTTAATAATTAATACTTCTGTCGAATATGTCTCGTAAATTAAGTTGTTATTTTAAAAAATTTAACTTAGTTTTTTTTTTTTTTTTTTTGGTGAAAGTTGATAATTTTTCATATGACACATATAATAAGTTTAATAAGTAAAAATGATGAATTTATTATTTCAATAGACAATTTTTTTATGAAAAACACTAAAAATGTTTCCAAAATTAATTTTTCTATGTATATATCATTTAAAGATAAAAGTAATCATGTCATGAAAATCTTCTTTCAAATTAAACTGAACTATATCCATTAAATTCCTTTCCATCATAAAAGTACAAGCTCAGCAGCATGTGGAAGGCCATCTTTCTCTATATAAGTCAATCTTGTCTACTTCTAACAAAAAAAAAAAAAAAAATTTATTTAAGTTTTAAAGACACTTGACTAAATCAAATAAGATAAGCTCAAAAAGTACTTAAAAGTCAATTATAAATTATATATCAACAAGTTTTTACATTAGCAGTTGAATATAAAAGCCGTAGTTCACAAGAATACGCCTCCAATTGGACCACTGTTCTTTCCTACTTTTGTAAAATGTCGGAACAAACAAAAAAAATCAAAAAAGTTTGATGGGATCCCATTCCATCCCATGCATGCATTTTCAAAGCATGATTGTGGTGTTAAAATGATCCATCTATCTAGCAGCTGTAGCTGGAAAAGAGCTGTATATGGAGTGGTGGGGTATATTAGATTTCAACCTTATTATGGTGTTTGCTGCAATATTATTCAACTTCTCATTCATCTCAGTGTTTTCTCTTCAAAAGTTGCATGCCAACCCTTTATTTAACTTCCTCTTATATATCATTCAATTCAATTTTTCTCTATCATATGCAGTTAACAAATCTCTTTAATTCCCTCTGTTGTCTACGCAGAGTCAATCCTTTAGGCTGTGATTTTAAGTTTCAACACATAATTTGTTGTCTTTAAAGAGGAAAACAGATAGTATTGGAAGGAAATAGTGCGAACTCATACATCACATTCCCTCCAAAAAGTAGAGGTATCCTATCTAATACTATAGTATAGATGGAAGCAATAATACTTAGAAAGTGATCTTTCCTTTACAAAACAACTTCCAAAAGTAAGTTTAATAGAAAGTAAAGTTTATTCCTTTTTGTTCATGTTTCTCAAATGTAGCTTTACGAAATTATAAATTTGAATCCTATTAAGGAAGTAAAAATCTTGTTAACGATGATCTAGTTCTAGTCTAAGGGAGGAAAAATTTCCATTCTCAAAAGAACATTTATAAAAAGTTTATATTTATCTCATCTCAAAAAATTATAAGGACTCAAATTTGTGACTTATCAAATCCAAAATTATATCATATTTCACTAGACTAATTCTTTGAGGTTAACTTCTAATTACTTACTTAAATTTTTATATAATTAAATTTTGAAAACATCTAAAATTAAAACCAGAAGAATTTTTCAAAGAATAAAAAGTTGGCTTAATTAAAGTTTAGTGTAGTACTAGGTGAAACAACCACTTCTTTTATATATATATATATATATATATATATATATATATATATATATTTCGTAATTTTTATTTATAAGATGTAAGAAGAAGTGTACAATAATAAATGTACAATTATCGTCTCTCTAAAGTTTTAGTCGGGAACATGATCCCATGTTTATTTATTATACGGAATCAAGCAAAAAGTGGACCTTCCACCATCAGGACTTGCAGTACAATCAGAATTCGTATTCTCCTTTTGGATGTCAATCACAACCAGAATCCTCACATGAAGTTTCAATCAAAGGAAAAAAGAAAAATCATAGTCCTTCAATTTTCTTAAACTGTGATTAGTTTTATACACTTGTGTGTTGATTCTGACTCGTTTCACTTCAACTTTTCTTTTTACCACTGAAAAGAGCTCCATGGATCTGAAAGCTCTATGATTGTAAGTTCATTTTCTTGCATCTCCCCAAGAAGCAATAAAAAGGGCACATCGCAATTTTCACAGTCATCCGCAGGCTTTTAAAAGGATAGAGAAGAAAAAAGAGAGAGGGTGACGAGAGTATAAAAGAGTCAACCGACCCTTTTTGGCTCTATGCATTTGTAAGGCTTCGAAGAGTCCACATGGTGCGTTTTATCTTTGCCTTTTCTTCTCTCTATTCCCTCTTTCTCTCTCTCTCTCATCTGTGCGGAAATCTGTAAGCGTTGCATTTTCTGACCTTTTTAAATATATTTTAAGGCTGAGCTCTCAGAAGCTTTAGCACATAGTCAAGCATGCAGAGAATGAGATAACACATACTCATGACTAGGGTTCCTCTTCTCTCCCCAGAAACTGCCACTCCCATAGGGTCACAGAGAGAATGAGAGAGGCATAGAGGACAAAGAGTCCTGCAGTAATAAAGGGTCTTTGCTGGCCTTCTTGCTCTTTCTTTCTCTCCTAATAAAAGAAGAAAAAATAAAGGTCATTTTTTTTTTTCTCTACAGAGAGAGATTAAAGGTTGATTTTTGTTTGTCTTCTCGAGTGTAAAAGCTTGATTTTGAGAGAACCGGTTCATTTTTTTTTTTAGGTTCTCTTGGGTTGATGAATTTGGCATCAAATTTTATGGACGAGGCTGTCTCATTACTGAGAAAATGAAGCTGATCAGTGGAGCTTACAGCTCTGTAGTTCGAGTTTTGTTCAGAAGCCGATTGTGAATTTGTGTAAAAGAAGAAGCAAGTAGAAAGGGTAGAAAAAACAGGTTGGGTGCTTGATTCTCCAACGAAAAAGTGGCGTCTTTGATGAGTTTTGGGGGTTTTCTGGACAGCAACTCCGGTGGTGGCGGTGCGAGAATCGTAGCTGATATTCCTTACAGCAACGGTACTAACAACAGCAGCAGTAGCAGCAACGATAGAATGCCCTCTACTGCAATCTCACAGCCACGCCTTGTCACTTCCACTTTGGCCAAATCCATGTTCAACTCGCCCGGGCTCTCCCTTGCTCTTGTGAGATCTTGTTGCCTTTTATTGCTTTGCTTTGGGAATAACTGATATGGGTTCCTTCTACTTTTGCTCACTTGTTTACTTTTTCTTTTGGAAACAGCAAACTAACATGGATGGGCAAGGGGAAATGAAAAGAATACCTGAAAATTATGAGTCAATTGGTGGGAGAAGGAGCAGAGAAGAAGAGCATGAAAGTAGATCTGGCAGTGATAACATGGAAGGAGCTTCTGGTGATGATCAAGATGCCGCCGACATCCCACCCAGAAAGAAACGCTATCACCGACACACACCTCAGCAAATACAAGAGCTTGAAGCGTATAATTTTATCCATTTTTTTTTCCTTTCTTCTTCTCTCACAAATTTAGTTTGTTTTTTTTTTCTTGTTTGATTGGGTTTATTGCTTTTGGCTTAGTCTGTTCAAGGATTGTCCTCACCCAGATGAGAAGCAAAGACTCGAGCTTAGCAAAAGGCTTTGCTTGGAAACTAGGCAGGTGAAATTTTGGTTCCAAAATCGACGAACACAGATGAAGGTAACCACCACGGCCAGCACCTTTTTCAAGTCATTTTCAGATGGCTTTTCTTTTTTTGAGTTCTGATAGGCAGTGAAACTTGTTTCTCTATGTGGATGCCTTTCTCCAGACCCAATTGGAACGCCACGAGAACACTTTGCTTAGGCAAGAGAACGATAAGCTCAGAGTTGAGAACATGTCTATAAGGGATGCTATGAGGAATCCCGTATGCTCAAATTGCGGTGGCCCAGCTATTATTGGCGAGATTTCACTGGAGGAGCAGCATCTAAGAATTGAGAATGCTCGATTAAAGGATGAGTTTGACCGAGTTTGTGCACTAGCTGGCAAGTTTCTGGGTCGACCCATTACATCTTTGGCTAACTCAATTGCTCCTCCATTACCAAATTCAAGTTTAGAGCTAGGAGTTGGGAGCAATGGTTTTGGTGGGATGAATACTGTGGCTACAACATTGCCTTTGGGGCCTGATTTTGGGGTGGGGATTTCTAGCCCTCTACCTGTGGTGCCTCCTGCACCTAGACCAACCGCTATGGTCACTGGCCTTGATAGATCAGTAGAGAGGTCTATGTTTCTAGAGCTTGCTTTGGCTGCCATGGACGAGTTGGTGCAGATGGCACAGGCTGGTGAGCCTCTTTGGATCCGGAACTTAGAAGGGGGAAGAGAGATATTAAACCATGAGGAGTACATGAGGACATTCACTCCTTGCATTGGCTTGAAACCCAATGGGTTTGTCACTGAGGCCTCTAGGGAGACTGGGATGGTCATCATAAACGGCTTGGCTCTTGTTGAGACTCTAATGGACTCGGTGAGCTATTCGACCCTAAATTTTATGAAATTATCTTCAAAGTTCATTTCTTTTCAGTCCTTTTCTTTCCTTTTCTCTTTCTGGGAATTGGGTTAGTTTGGAGGATTATGGTCCCCTCATTTTGAGTTGAAATCAAACCCCAAATTCATTTGCTTTCTTCTCTTACAGAATCGATGGGCAGAAATGTTTCCTTGTCTGATTGCCAGAACCTCTACTTCTGAAGTGATATCTTGCGGAATGGGAGGAACCAGGAATGGTGCACTTCAATTAGTATGTTAAAGTTACCTTCTACTAACATTTACTTTTCCCCTTATTCTTATTACCACATTTGTTTTTCTTTCTTTTTTACAAGACCAAAGCTTGATTTTTTACCCTTTAAAATCGTTTCAGATGCATGCTGAGCTCCAAGTTCTTTCTCCTTTGGTTCCGGTTCGTGAGGTCAATTTTCTACGCTTTTGCAAGCAGCACGCTGACGGGGTGTGGGCTGTGGTCGATGTGTCCGTAGACACCATCCGAGAACCATCTGGTGCACCCACTTTTGTTAACTGCAGGAGGCTCCCTTCTGGTTGTGTGGTGCAAGATATGCCAAATGGTTACTCTAAGGTAGATTTTAATTACTAATGCACATTTTGGTTATTGTCAAGAGTAGTTGGGTTTTATATAAAATTGTCTCGAATTTCTTCACCTGAGCTTTTAACTTATATGATAATGCTATTGTTGGTTACTTTTTATTTCCCAATCCTTAGAAGACAGTAAAAATGACAGGCAGTAATTCTCTAACATTTATAGGCACTATGCAACATATGAACTCATCAAATTGTGGTGATTCCTCGCTTTTTTTTATGCTTCTCTTTAACATTTATTAAGTTTTCCCAAGTAGGTGTCTTTCCCTTTGGCATTTAATAACCTTTTTGTTGAAGTAATTGCAACATGGAAGCATTCAAGTGAGGCAAAAGACCAGTTCAAGGAATCATGGAGCCTTTTGCTTTTCCAAGCCATTTAAAGAGCTCTCAGTTCTAAACTACTTGGCTTTTCTAGTGACTATTCACTCTATAACCACTCTGTCAGTGGTACTTCCCAAATAAATTAAGTTTCTCAAAGAATCTGCACCTAAGTAGGATGCTTCCCCTTATCTCAATTATATTCCAAACGTCAATTTTCAGGAATTGATTTTGATACCAAAACATTTAAATATCACCTCCCTGTGATATTTTATTCATAGAAACCTCTGGTGCTTAAATTTTGTAACTCCGAAGCACATTAATTATATCCTCTTGTGAGAAAAACTTTCTTGTAATCTTTCACCTACTTTTGGATTCAATAAACAATACATATGATGTTTCTATTCCAATCTTTGATGATGTATTGGTAGTCTCCCAAACCATTACTTTAATCATGGTACTTTGTATGACCAGCTTCCAGCCCTATCATATGTGTAGGTCAGTGACATAAAATATTCAATACAGACCCTTGGAGTCAAAACCCAAGACTGGCTATTTTGTCTCTTTCTTTGGGTATCTAGGGCGCGTTACACGAGACTGCTCTAGCAAATCTCGATGCCTTCTCTTCACAGTGCTCGTTGCTCCTCTATATCCTGCTTGACTTTATTTTATCCCAATATTTTATGTACTTGCTGGAACTCCATCAGATACCTTGTCTGGTCTTTGAGCCAAAGTTTTAGACTTTTTCAAGATTTGCTCCCTATATAATTTATATTTTTTGCCCTTTATTTTGAATAGTATTATAATTATAATATTTGCTTTATTATGACTTTTGTGAATGAAAAAGAGAAAATTGAGTGATGAGGATGATATGATACAGTATTTGCATGGATTTGGCAGGTGACATGGGTGGAACATGCAGAATATGATGAAAGCCAAGTCGATCAGTTGTATAGACCATCGTTAAGCTCTGGCATGGGCTTTGGCGCCCAGCGTTGGGTCACCACCCTTCAACGCCAATGCGAGTGTCTCGCCATCTTGATGTCCTCTACCGTTTCTCCTCGAGACCACACTGGTAGTTATACGGTGAATTTGTTTGTTAATCCATTTTCATTTGCATGCATTGCACTTGTGATTGGAGTGATGAATGAAAAAAGGTGACTTTGGTTTTCTGCAGGCATAAACCAAAGTGGGAGACGTAGCATGCTGAAGTTGGCACAACGTATGACCAACAACTTCTGTGCCGGAGTTTGTGCTTCGACGGTGCACAAATGGAACAAGCTCAACGCCGGTAATGTAGACGAGGATGTCCGGGTTATGACCCGGAAGAGTGTCGACGACCCGGGTGAGCCACCGGGAATCGTGTTAAGCGCAGCCACCTCCGTTTGGCTCCCAGTTTCACCTCACAGATTGTTCGATTTCCTGCGAGATGAACGCCTCAGAAGTGAGTGGGACATTCTATCAAACGGTGGACCCATGCAAGAGATGGCCCACATCGCCAAGGGCCAAGACCACGGCAACTGCGTCTCCCTCCTTAGAGCCAGTGTATGAATCCGAAACCTCAGACTTGTTTCTTCTCTTTCTCTTCCCAAAAAAAAATAAAAAATAGGGAGAACTGACCTGACCCCAGCGTCCTCGACACGAAAGAAAGGCTAAACGGGATTTGTCGTATTAGTACAAAGGTTTAAAAAAGGTGAATACGAGAAGGACAGGTTTGGAAAAATTGGAATTGGAAGTATCTATGTGGACAAAGAGGAGCAGAAATAGGGCAGCGTTTGTTTCAGTAACCTATATAAAAAAGTCAAAATATAGGACGCTTCTCCACTTTATGATTTTCTGACCTTATTATTTTAAGATAAATTATCGGAGAAAAATGGAAAAAAAAGGAGGGAAAAGGTCGTGCAGGGTTTGACTATTGAGCACTGTAAACGTTACGATAGTGACAACACGTAGAGGATTAACACTCATTTTATTTATTTATTTTTATGTTTTGCAGGCGATGAATGCAAACCAGAGTAGCATGCTAATATTGCAGGAGACATGCACGGACGCGGGGGGCTCGCTTGTGGTGTACGCGCCGGTGGATATCCCGGCCATGCACGTCGTGATGAACGGTGGTGATTCTGCTTATGTGGCTTTGCTGCCTTCCGGGTTTGCGATTATGCCGGATGGGCCAGGGTCACGCGGGGCCCACGCAGCGGCCAACGGGAATAGCGGTGGTGGTGATAATGGAGGCAGTGGACCACATAGGGAAGGTGGGTCCCTTCTAACGGTGGCGTTTCAGATCCTTGTGAATAGTCTCCCTACGGCCAAGCTCACGGTAGAATCGGTGGAGACGGTCAACAACCTCATCTCATGCACGGTTCAGAAAATAAAAGCCGCGCTTCAATGTGAAAGCTGACTCACGGGACATGCTTGAAGCCCTCTTTTTAATTTTTTTTTTTAAATTTAAAATTATCTTTCTTTTTCAAATTAACATTGTAGTTAATTATGTAATAGGTGGCACGTGTAAAAGACACGAGCGAGTGGGACTCGGTGCTTTTGAAACGGGGTGGGGGTGTTGAGTCAAGAACGAACCGCGCAGGGGAGAAACTCCTTGCATGGCGGTAAGGATCCAAAACCTATCCGGGTCAGGTCAGGAGGATCCTTAACACAACGCAAGGGTGGTGGTTCGGGTATTGACTCAACCATGTTTGCCAAAACAGCAAAAGGATTAAGAAATAGAAAATCTTGATTTGATTTTTCTGTATTGACTTGTTTTATGGTTGAGTTTTTTTTTTTGGTTGTTATTTGGTGGTGTGAATTCACGCGCCGGTTGGAGGGAGTAAAGGTGGTGGCCAGATTGTGTATGTGCGGGTGTTGGAGGTATTAGGGTGGTGAATGTGCATGCAATAAATGAAATAGCAGAAGCTGTTGGGTTGGCGTACCTTCATTTAAGAGAAAAGCCACGTGTATCATCATCGGTGTGTATCATTATTATTGGAGTATATTCTAGGGTAAAATTATAAAAAAAAAAAGATAAAAATAAATAAATTTTAAAAAATTAGTGTTAATAGAACACCTCTCGTCATTTAATGCTATGGGTTTAGCGTTGTCTCCGTTTAGCCAATGAAATGATGGCTGGATGGAATTGGATCATTATCTGTGACTGTCAGATCAGGAGGGTATGACAGATGAGGTGACGACACCGTTTTGAAAATGAACTTTGGCTGGCTCCCTTTGCTTTCTTGTTTTCAAATGTTTTCGTTTCGTTGCCTGGAAAATATGAAATCAAATCCTCTAGGATGTTCTGCAACTCAATTTTGTCCTTACAAATTAGAAACAACTTTGAATCACGAGTCTCTCTTCTTCTTCTTTTTTTTTATAATTCTTATTCAAATAATTAATTATAATATCTAAGATGTATAAATAGCAAAAGAAAAATAAAAATCACTACGTACTATTTTGGACATTTCAGATTGCATGCAATCTATTATAATATAATCATTGAGTTAGTGATATATACTAGCAATCTTTGTATATCAAAACAGCTTATATATATATCATCATCTAATATCTAACATATTTATAATTATTTTGAACATTATGATTGTGTCCAAATACCTCAAAGTTTTGGATTAAAATGTTATATTCAAGATTTGTAGGGGGTCTCAAAGAATTTGCTTCTTTTACATATATCAATTCTTGTCCGACCACCTTACTCAAAATCCTTGCACATGATTTTCCTTAGGACTTATCTATCTATCTATCTATCTATCTATATATATATATATATTATTTTTAGGATAAAATATAGTTTATTCTCCCAGACTTATCATAGTCTATCAGTCACTTTTAAACTTGGCAGCCGTGCCAATCATTTTCAGATAAAACAAACCAAATTATTTATATCATATCATCAACAATCTATGATCTATGTGATCTATAAATAAATAATGATGATAAGTGACCAAGTTATATGTGTGATTTTTTTTTTTTATAATTTTATAATATTTAATATTATATTAAATATTTACTAATTAAAATTTAAACCAAAAATAATAATAATAATATTTTTATTAAAATTTTAATATAATTATATTTTTAAAATTTGAAACGTGAAGAGGTAGCTGATGATCGATGTAGTGAACAGCACAGCATGAATTTTGGAGGCTTATGGGCACTCTAGACTAGAAAGTGACTAATGCCTCAAGACTCATCTCTTGTGATAACTACACTTGATAATTTTCAATAATGTCAACAATAGATCTGAGAATCTTCATAGTAGATATGAATATGTGGGTGAAGTTCTTTGAGCCATTTCTTGTGAACTAATACCTACATATATAAATATTATTTATATTTATTCCATCAATCAATGACTCATGCTTAATATATGACATATATAGCCAGCCAATATTATTAGAGACAAATTCACTGTAACATCACTGCATTAATGCATATTGTGGAGCCCCCCCTTACCATCAAACCCTAAAGATCTTCTTTTTGGACTTATAACAATATATATATCCCTTCTCATTAATTCTTCACTCCGTCTCCATGTGAATTAAAAGAAGAAAGGTCTCGAGGGAATGGGATTTCTCTAAATAATTAAAAGTGACCCTTTTGGATATTTTTTCTTTCGATCTATCAGCTTTTATGATCAGATCATAAAGGAGATACTTAATTTAAACGTTTTGGAAGAAGACAAGTTTAATCTTAAGTATAAGGGTGTTAGTCTTATTTATAAAGGATTGTGCTTCTGCACCAAACAATATCTTTAAAAATAACCATATATCATTCAATGCACATTCTCTTTTCCAAATTAATATGCAGATTTCTTTTTTGGTGTGTGGTTAATTAAATCCAAAAATATGAGGTGACCACAAAGGACTCTTGGCTGCATATTCATGAACAGTTGAAAGGGATCAATAAAATAGGCTTCAATGAATGAGTAGCAAGCCAGCTGGTACGTAGTGGGTGAGCTCTTGAAAAATGATGGAGTTCAGTTCCAAGTGTATGGCAAAAGCAATGCTCCATGATTTTCTCTGTTGAAGGACCCACTTTTGAAATTTACAACTCCAACCAGCCATTGAATCCAGACCCCACATATATGCATGCCTTCTTCCTCTTTCATTCTGCTAATAATTCTGGTATGGAACTCTCTCTCTCTCTCTCTTATCTTGCTCCTCTCATGCATGCACGTACACACACCAAAAAAAAAAAAGAAGGGATATTTATTTTCTGCAGTTAAAAGACTACGTGTAATCAGTGTAGTTGTTAACTGAATTATGTCAATAATTACATTAATTGTATCATTTTTTACTATAACATATTCGATTTCGAGATGAGGATCACATACTGATAGGTGTAGACGAAGGTAATAAAGTCAAGAAAATGAAAGGCTATCCGAAAAAAAGGAATGGCAGTTGGCCGTTCTAGTTTTAGCTAGCTTTAGGACATTATCTTAAGGGCTTCTTTCTTTTTTACCAACAGCCACTTGTTAACCCTTCTTTGTCAAACCCTAGCTATGTGTTTACAGCCACCTTCCTTCAAATGCATGCTGGTGGGTTCCCACAATTCCCCACATACTTGAAGCATTATTATGTTGAGAAAATGATGGCAAGCTTTGGAAGCATTAGATGGAATGAGAAAGCTAGCTACTTCCTCAAGAGAAAATTAATTATAATCCACTTGTCTTCAAACTGTTTGAGAAAATGTCAAAGCCAAGCATGATAGGCGACTTTGATGAGATAGTCCTAAAACAACAACTTGAAAGCTTTTTCCATTCATGATGATGGCCTTTTTAGGTGGTCCATCTTAATTTGATTATCCTAAGTAATCCAAAACAGAAAAAAGTTCTGATCTACCACTTTGCCATGAATGCCATAGTTTGATCTTCATCAAGTACTTGCCTTTGTTTTACTTGCTTTTAGGAATAATCCAAGAGGGCTACAGCATTAACATGTGGATTAGCTATCACATTAATTAATAACCAAGATATGATTGAAAATTATTATTATTATTATTATTATTATTTTTGACATAGATAGTCCAAAAAAAAAAACATATTGAGACAAATAAATCAAAGAATCTTAAAGTTCTCCAAGAAAATTAACGTTGTATTTTTAAAAAAAAAAATTAAAAATAAGTTAAATATTAAAAAATTAAGAGTAACTTCAACAATGAATTGTTAACAAACAATCTTTTATCTCATATTTTATTCTATTTATTCTATTTATTCTATCTAGCTTCTTTTAATTTGAAAAATATAAAATAATACAACAAATATTATTAACTTATATACTAATAATAATTTTGTTGACTAATCATACGAGAAGTGTGTGATAAAAAATGAGATTAAACAAGACAAAAGATGTTATTAACAACTCCGTCCCACAATTTGTAAAATATTAAAACAATATTATAAATATTAATAATTTATTTTTTTAAAAAAAAAATATATATATATATATATATATATATATATATATATATTTTATATCAGATATAATTTGTTAGGCTCAATTTGAACTCAGCAAGGCCTTAAAATAAACGGGCTAACCTTTTTTTATATAGCGAGGCCCAACTGTTTGAAAATAAATAGCCTCTATTGGGCATATTGGTTATAGCTTATTTCAACACATTAAATGTCCAATCAAAATAGGCTTTGAGTTGATAATGGCCCAAAAAGCCATTGGAACTGAATCTTGTTCTACAAAAATATTTATTTATTTATTTTTCAAATTTCCACTCCTTCAAAATCTTGTTTATCACACGAAAACAAATAATTTTTTTTTTTTGATAGGCACATGATAATAATTTTTAATATCTTACCAAAAAAATAATAAAAATATCCAATAGAACTTCTAAAAGGAGGAAAGAGCATTGCTTGCAAAAATAAAAAAAGGTTTTGAGCAATTTGTTAGCAACTAATGACTACAGGCTGGAAAACTGCTAAGCTTGACTTAACAAAGGATTTGGAAGGTTTATTTATTTATTTTATATGGAAAATTTATATGACTTTTTCTAAATACTTTGTATAAGTTTTATCTTAAAATAGAAAAAAAAAAAAAAAAAATGACAGATCATTTTATGAATCACTCATTGAGTGGAGACAAAACACACCTTTTATGATGGTCCCATTATACTTTTTTTTTATTATTATCTTTTTATAAAAAGAAAATATTTAGACTGATATGTTATTGTATTATCTATAGTTTAATATATTATTAATCAATAAAATAGATTTTAAAATTTTAAATACCTCTTAAACAGAAACTCAACTGAGTAGTTTAGTTTCATTATTTTTTTTATAAAATAAACTTCTGGTCATATTGCTAAAGAGATAGTTAAAAATAACTCTAATTTTATAATTTTAAAATAGTTTTTTAGTTGACTATCAGCTGAATTTATAGTTGATTTTTTTGGTATTTCATTTATTATGATATCATTTTTTTTTTTACTCTAAAAATTTTAAATGGACCATTAGACATGACAACTCAATCTACTTTTTACTAAAAGGAAAACAATTTTCCTATATTTTTAATAACAAATGAAATTTTTTGTTTTGAGTCTTTTGGCTCAAAAAGGAGGAATGTTCCCTTCTCTGAATTATTATTATTATTATTCAAATAAAAATATTTGATTCATAAAATCATAATTTGAAAATTTTGATCCATAAATAAATTTGATTGCTTAATACTTAAAGACACCGAGAATATTCTGTTTTAGTACGAACATTCCATCTCCATAATATTTGATAAACCTGAGGGGCAATTAAGTAACTTGCTTTCAGCAAACCTATGCCAACTATTGATCTCGAAACTATAAGATCTTGACCGTTCAGTCTTCACTAATGACCAATCGATGGCCAGAGTTTCATGTTTGACTGAGGTACGAAATTTGAAGCTGGAATGATTGGATTTGATCGAAGTTTGACCATAGAAAATTAAAAACTTAATTAAATACTTAAATAAAAAATAAAAAGGCCACCTGGAAGCGCTGCCTCTCAACTGAAACAAGAGAGAGAGAAAATTTAGAGAGAGAGAGAGAGCATAAGAAGTTTGTTTGGCTCCATTTTCCAACTTCATTTTCTGTCACTTTTTCATTTCCTCCTTTCTCTGAAGCCTGGGAAAGGAGGGGTGAGAAAGTTGGATTTCTCTCTTGTTTGTGTTTTTATTTTTTAATTTTTTTTTTTCTTTTGGTTGTGTTTGAGGGATTTTTAGGGTTTGAGTTGTTGTGGCTGGAATAAAAAAATCAGCCATGAATATGATGCGAAGGCTGAAGAGCATTGCTTCTGGGCGGACTTCCATTTCGTCAGATCCGGTAAGTTAGAGGGAGTGTATTTATTATTTTGTCAGAAACAGAGGGAAATGTTGAACTTTTTGCTATTTTGCTGGTTAGAAATGGAGGGAAATGTTGTAAATGATTTTCCAGGTTTTTGATATTTGTTCGATGTAGAGGAAGCCTTGTCTAATCAAGCATAACAATTTTTTTTTTTTTTTTTTTTTTAAGTATCGTGAAAATTGAAGATTATAAAAATTCGTGATTTTTGTTTCTGGGTCATTGCTTTTAGCACCCAAGTATTCGTATTATCCTCGTACAAATGCCATCGTATTTTCCATATGTTGGGTTTGGTGGTTGTGAATACTTTTTTTTTTAACAAAAAAATTGAGGTAGATGGAGCTGATTTATTCAAAGCATTTATGGTGTAACTATTTTTTCTTTTGCTTCCGATCATACTGTCTCATCTGTTATTATTCTATTACCAACACTTGCGGCTTTAAGTCCGCTGGTATTTTGAGCTGATTCGAGGATATGCCATGTTTAGTTTGACACGTTTGTACCTTCTGAAAATATATTTAATGAAATCATGGAACTGAGAAAGCTTACGACATTGTTTGGTGGATTTGGTGTAAATTCTGCAGGCGGGTAGCTCGCCATAAGTTTGAAATTGAAATATAGCAATCAAGCATTAGTCTTTTGCTTTATTCCAAGAAGGAACTGTTATTTAGGCGCTCTCATTTCTGTCATCTATTATTCAGATACGTTTCTGGGCACAGGTCTCTTTGTCTTAAGGCACCAGATGGTGACCTTATTTATTACAAAAGAAAAAAAAAACTTGGATTAAACGATGATTGAAACACGGTTACATCCCATTTGTGCTGATGTGTACCATTTGAATTGGGGAATGGGCTAGTTGTCTGTTCACTTATAGCTTAGTGTTATTGTCCTCCCGAAATTTTATGATTGTCAGAACTAGACGCAATCAACCAAGTGCTGAGGTGGTAAAATTTATTATCATGGTGGGGTCTGACATATTTAACATTTAATAAATATGGATGGTAGAGGTTTCTCAAAATTTAGAGCTGAATTGTTTCTTACCAGGGAGGAGATTCAAACACAAAGAGAGCTAAGGTTGATCAAGCAACTGAAGGAAAGGGCCATGTAGCAACAAATCCTGTTGAGAGAGGTATTGTGGCTCAGGGGGATCATATGGATACATCAGAAGAAACTACTGTTGGCACATCCAATGCATCTACTGTAGCTAGGACAGAGAAATCAGGTTACGATCAACTTCCAAAAGAGTTGCATGAAATGAGAATTAAAGACGAGAAAGGAAACAACCACAAGGAAAAGGTATTTGTTATTCTTTAATTTCCTTCCATGTTTCCTACATTTAATGTTTATGTCAGTCATTTTTACTGCTTTATAAATCTAAAAGCAGTTCGACATATCTTGATTGAGATGTAAGCACATAAGTGTTTCTATTCCCATTGAGATGTTCTTAAACAAGTTTACATTTATTGAAGCTTCACAAAAAATGAAAACTTGCAATTAATAGAATGCAATTAATTACCAAGGTTACCGAGTTTGTTTGCTTCATGCAGGATATAGAGGCAACTATTGTGAGTGGGAATGGAACAGAAACAGGTCAGGTAATTACAACTGCCATTGGTGGTCGAGATGGGCAGCCAAAGCAGGTGATTATTTGTTACTGTTGCATTTCTCTAGGTGCCTCCTATTTTGATGCATTAGATTAAGAGGATCCAATTTCTTGTTATTGATGTGCTCAAAGTGCTTTGCTTGTACTTTTTTTGGGGTAGGGAAGGGGGAAGAGGAACTGAGATCACTTGTAATCTGTTCTGATGTAATTTAGTTAGCTTGAATGTTGGAGTGTAATTGTTAAGTTAAAGTAGTTCGCAGTGTGGACCCATACTTACAAATGCAGATAACTAAATCAGGACAATATGTGTATATTTTTCTTAAAATCTTCTTGAATATACTAAATTATTTACAAGATCATTATGCCATAAGCCTGCTCTGTTTTGAATATATTTCCTATGTCATAAGCCTGTGTTTGCATAATGAATGGTATGCCAAGCTTGTTAGTTAGAGCTTTCAATAACCTGATTTTTGTCTGGCTTTCAGACAATCTCATACATGGCAGAACGCGTGGTTGGCACTGGTTCCTTTGGTGTTGTTTTCCAGGTATTTACACTCTCTTTGGTTGTATTCTTGTGTGTAGATCTACTGTTTTATTGTTCTATGCATTTGTCAAGATACTTTTTTGCTTACTTGCTTACCCTGTATGTTCTGTAGGCTAAGTGCCTTGAAACTGGGGAAAAATTTGCCATAAAAAAGGTGTTACAAGACAAGAGATACAAGAATAGGGAACTTCAGGTCATGCGCATGCTTGACCATCCTAACGTTGTTCAGCTGAAGCATTGCTTCTTTTCAACTACTGATAAAGATGAGTTGTACCTTAACCTAGTTTTGGAGTATGTACCAGAAACCGTCTACAGAGTTTCAAAGCATTTTATCAGGATGCATCAACATATGCCTACCATCAATGTGCAACTGTATACTTACCAGGTCAATCTCAAAATTCAGACTTGATTATGACATCTTTCTCTTATTAGGCATGTTAGAATTTTAGTAAGTTGGTTTCATTTTGTTCCTTTGATAATTATATTGATTGGTTGTGGCACTTTATTATTGTAGATATGTCGTGCACTAAATTATATGCATCATGTGGTGGGTGTCTGTCATCGTGACATCAAACCCCAGAATCTTTTGGTAAGAATTTTGTGTATTTGTTTCAACAGCCCAGTCTGAGTAATGGTTCCATTTATTTTCCTTTCAACATTTCTTGTATCTACTAAAGATTTTGTTTCATAAAAAAACTTCCAATGAATATTTGAAGTCTACCATTTAAGAAAATTTTCTTCAATTGGTTTAGGGCGTAGGTAAGTATATCTGACATGTGACTTGTATCACAGGTTAATCCTCAGACTCATCAGCTAAAGATATGTGATTTTGGAAGTGCAAAGATGCTGGTATGTTTTTCTCGGTTGTTGTTTGGAAATCTTGTAATGACAGTATGTGCTGGGCTCTTAATATTTTATTCTGCTTTTAGGTGCCTGGTGAACCCAATATATCATACATATGCTCACGATATTATAGAGCTCCTGAACTCATATTTGGGGCAACGGAATACACAAATGCTATTGATATGTGGTCTGTTGGCTGTGTTTTGGCTGAGCTTCTTCTAGGACAGGTGATTGATTGCAGGATTTTCAGTTGGTTTTCTATCTCTATTGTGCTTAAGGGGAGGGAACTTTCAATTTAGTTCTTCATAGTCTACACGTCCATTAAATTTATATTCTTCAGTAAATTTATAGTCTTGAACTTGTAGAATGAAGTAAATGTGGTTAAATTATTATTCTGAAAGTGCTACTGTTTCCTTTTGGTTGCTTATGATATATTTGTTAATAGAAGACACGTTTTTAAATTGATGTCTCATCTAGGTATTATTTTATTTTATTTTTCAGCCGTTGTTTCCAGGGGAGAGTGGGGTTGATCAGTTGGTGGAAATCATTAAGGTACACATTCTATCTTCCTTGCTGTCCTTCCCTCTCCTTTTTTCTCTTTTGGGAAAGAAAAAACTGCCAAGCCATTTTTGCTTTTGTCCACACTCTGCTTTATCATTATCATGTATTATAGATCTTGGGAACACCAACCAGAGAAGAAATCAAGTGCATGAATCCAAATTACACTGAATTTAAGTTTCCTCAGATTAAAGCACACCCATGGCACAAGGTTTGCTATCATCTTCCCTTCTTGTCTCCCGTTTCTCTGTCTCTCTTCTTTACTCGTATTTCTGCTATTCATAAGTAGTTCCTCTCAGATTTTACTGAATTAGTAACTTCCAGGTGTTTCACAAGAGAATGCCTCCTGAGGCAGTGGATCTTGTGTCAAGGCTACTTCAGTATTCACCAAATCTACGTTGCACAGCTGTAAGAAAATTACTTTGCTAGATGAGTTACTATTTTAGATCTAGTCATTTACGTTCAAAACGTGTTTCCAACCTTCAATTATGATTCTAGGCAATGTTTAGGTTATACCAGGAAATCTGAGTGCTTATTTTTGGTTATTCTGTTATCCTAATTATGGATCATTTGCAGTTGGAAGCTTGTGCCCACCCCTTCTTTGATGACCTGAGAGATCCAAGTGCATGCTTGCCTAACGGGCGACCGCTGCCTCCTTTGTTCAATTTCACAGCTCAAGGTATAAACTGGTTTACTTTTTCAATTGCTTGGATTATATGATAATTCTGTTGCTGTTGCTGATTTCAACTTTTGTTTAAACTGCAGAACTGGCTGGTGCACCTGCTGAGTTGCGCCATCGACTCATTCCCGAGCACATAAGGGTTTGAGTTCATCAATGTGCATTGATAAGTCGGTAGGGAATGTAAATGGGTTTTTGGATGAGTAGATGATACACACCCCAGCATTGCCACCTGAGTTTTGACCTTAATTTTTTCCATCTCACTTGTCGAGCCAGCCTGCACAAAAAATGGCCATACAACAACTCAGAGGTAACTCAAGACCTTGCTTGCTACTCGGTCATCAGGTGGATTAAGTGGGACGCCTTGGTCCAACTCTATTGTAGTTTATGCTATGCCGCAGTTGTGAAAGATGATGAGTTATTACAATCTTGTAATCAAGTTTTCATGTATGTAGTTCATGTTATGTTCCAGAAACTGAGTTCCTAGTCCAACCCCCTCCCCCAATTCATATATGTGCTTGCGTAAAAGCTTCTCTATTCACAGTTCTGCAAAATTTGATACTCAACATAGTTTTATAATTTATATTCAACATGTTGCTTGGGAGAAAATCTTGACCCGAGAGAGTTAAATACTCACTCCCAAGTTTGAATTTTTCTGTTATTGCAGAGCCGTATGATTCAAATGTTTGACTTTTGTAATTTTATAATGGTCAAAATATAAAGGGGTCCTATCTTAGGTGAATTCTGACTTCAATGGTGCAGAATTATTCAAGTCAAAGGTTAGGAATCAAAATATAAAAGGGGTCCTATCTTAGGTGAATTCTGACTTTCTGAAAACTATTTAAATCTCTCGGCACTAAATCACTTTCAATTACTCTAGGTATTATTTTACCATATAACATTCATCTAAAGTTTCTCAATGGTAAAATAAAACGTGAATGTCAAGATCTCTCTGGTAAGACTAAATTAAACTTGCAGATTTGCATATTTAAGAATTACCAATAAGAATATATTTACCTATTAATTATACGAGAGAATTAGGAACAAAACTTACCAACATAAGTTTTAAGGTTATCTAAGTAATATGTTGTAAAGCGAGTAAGCCAACAACCAAAGAAGCATTTCTCTTCCACACTGTTACAGGACATTCAAGGTCAGAGACACGCAAATACTTCCAGATGGTTTAATTATTCTCACCATTATTGTTAAACCAAAAAGTATTCAATTATTCTCTCCAATATTGGTAAACCAAATAGTGATTCAATTGGTTCCCCTTCCCCCCTTTTTTTTTTAACCAAAAGAAAGGAACCAAATCACTCAGACGCATCTATAGCAGGGATTCTGACAGTAGCAGGATAAATGCTATGAAGAATAGGAATGAGAGAGTTTGCAAAAGTAGGAAGGCTCTCAGAAGTTCATATCAAATTTATTAAAAGAAAAAAATTAACATCACTACCTATTGATTTGGTCTCCCTACCTATTTATTTCTATCAAATATCAGTGAAAAGATAAATAAATCTGACCTTGATAGTACAGCAGAGGCAGAGCCAAGTTTGTATAACAAAGCACTAGAATCACTTGTTCCGGCGGTTCCAATCAAAAATGGGCAAGGAACAAGCATGAAGTTGAAGATCTCCTACCAGTAATCCCCACATGTACATTCTCCTTCTTTGAAATGATGAAAGCAATTAGAATCCCTCAGTATAATATGACGAAGAAAAACTTCAGATATGTATTTCATAGCAGTATGGCAGTCTCCACAAACTCGGAGATTCTTGAAAACTCGAATTGGTGCTCCCGGTGGCAAAGCAAGGAGTCCAAAAGCAACAGCCAGCTTCTCGCTGTGATAAGCAAGACCAATCTCCTTTCCCTCTCTGTCCATATCATGCAAAGCAAAACTCATATCTGGAACATATCCAGCCTCCTTGATTCTCATTATAATTTCATCAATTCTGGAATAAATTTGTGCTGTCATTGGATGCCCTCTATCTTCAGACATGAAGGTATGCACCCTGCTGTTTATCTCAATCCAGCTGCATCCACGCTCCTTAACTATCCCCTTTGATTTCATCAACTTTCGAATTTTCGCAGCATCATCCCATTTATGAGCTGCAGAGTACATGTTAGATAGCAAAACATAAGGCATTGCATTGAAAGGTTCCAACTCGAAAAGGCATTTTGCTGCTCTCTCTCCTAATTCTATGTTTCCATGAACTTTACATGCACCAAGCAGTGCCTTCCATACAGTTGCATCAGGCTTGACATCCATTTGGTTAAGTAGTTTTTCTGCCTCATTAAGCTTTCCCGATCGTCCAAACAGATCAATCATGCAGGCGTAATGTTCAGGACCAGGTTTTATTCCATAAACATTTTCCATTTGTTGAAAATAATTGCGACCTTCTTCCACGAGACCACCATGGCTACAAGCAAATAATAATCCAATAAATACTATAAAATCTGGTTTCGTGCCACTAGAAATCATTGCCTCATAAAATCTTAAAGAGTCCCTTCCTTTGCCATTCTGTGCATAGCCAACAATAAGAGCTGTCCAAGAAATTACATCCCGAGCTTGCATAGAGTCAAATATGTCATTGGCATCTTCCAGGCATCCACATTTTGCATACATGGTCACAAGTGAATTATCTACTGATAGTGATGACCTAAGACCAGATTTAATAAAGTCCGAATGCACTTGTTTCCCAAATTCTAGAACAGTCAATTCTGCACATGCACTTAGAATACTAGCAAAAACAAATTGGTCTGGACTTACCCCAGCAACTCTCATGCCACAAAACATCTTCAGAGATTCTTCATGGGAGCCGTTATGTGCATAACCAGTGACAAGAGATGTCCATGAAATGATGTCCTTCTCCATCATCTGATTGAACACCACATATGCACAATTCATATCGCCAGTTTTGGCATATACATCAACAAGTGCATTGCCGACAGGCTTATGATTTTCAAATCCAGTCTTGAAAATCAAACAGTGAACAGATTTCACATTCGTACTATCCCCTATGCAACAGTTTAGAACAGATGGAAATGTATAATCATCCATCTTCATATCTCTTGCATGCATTTTTTTGAATAAGAGTAGAGCTTCCTCCTCAAATCCATGCCTCACACTCCCGACTATCATAGAGTTCCAAGAAACAACATCATCAACCTCCATAGTTTCTAAAACCCTTCTTGCACTATTCAGGTCTCCACATTTTGCGTACATAACAACTAGTGCACTCTGAACATATATATTAGTTCCAAAACCACTCTGAACAATGCAACCATGCACCTGTTCTCCAAAACAATGAGCTGAAACCGCAGAACACGCCGTCAATATACTAGGAAATGTAAACTGGTTGGACTCGACACCTTCTGCGCGCATATCACGGAAAACCTCAATTGCCTTGAGACCCTCACCATTCTGAGCGTAACCAGTAACCATGGCAGTCCAGAGAACATGGTTTTCTCTATTAGCCAATATCTTGAAGAGATATTCAGCTTCGGAAATGCGCTTGCACTTTGCATACATGTCAACAAGGCCAGTGACAACAAACACATTAGATTCAAATCCAGTCTTCACCACATACCCATGAATCTGTTCCCCACTTCGGATCAGACCCAGTGAAGAACACACCCTTAGAATACTACCTAAAGTGAACTGACTGGGTTTCTGACCCTCGAACCTCATCCGCCTAAATAAATCAAAGGCTTCAACTTCATTCCCGTTTCGACAATAGCCAGAAATGAGCGATGACCAAGTTATAGAACTTCTACTTTCAAGTTCATCAAAAAGCTCTCTTGCTTCAACAAGCCTTCCCGAATTAGCATAAGCAGCTATCATGGTATTCCAGGTATACTCATCTCTTTCAAGCATATAATCAAACACTTGCCGGGCTTCATCGATTCGACCAGATTTTGAAAGATCATTCAGAACCCAATTCGAATGGAACTTAGATTGATTAGAACTCGCAATGGTATGGACATGACAAGCAAACTTCACAAGGTTGAATCGGTTGAACGCCTTGTAACGGAATCCCAAAAGTTTAGAATTTAACATTCGCTTGCCCACTTCTTTTATCCTTGTGGCCCTTCAGCTTAAATCGGGTTACTTTCCTTTCTAATTCCACTGTGGATACATAGAGGAAGGATATCCATTGTCCACGGTCACAAGAACATAGCTTTCTCTTGTTCTGTTTTTCTCGATAGCAACTGTGCATGAAATCGCAGGAACAAAGACACCATGGCCATTCAACATGAGGAAGCAATATCCCAAGTATGATTCCACTCTAAGAATCAACTAGTTTGTTTGAGATTTTGTCACTGTCAGCAGGCAACATCAATACAAGCTTATATAGTTGTAAGCGATGCTACGTGTACTAGTTTTTAGTAAACTTGGTTAGTTCAGTTATTTAAATATGGAATTTGAGAAAAATGCTAAAAAATTACCATTTGATTTTATAATGGTTTTTTAAGTATTTGAAAATTGAAAACGCTTATTTGAAAAAAAAAAAAAAAACGAAAATTGTGTAATTTTAGCTAAGTTTATTCAAAGGGGCAAAAAAATAAAATAGTAAACTAGAAACTGTCCAGTAGAATAGCGCGTAAATGCACTTGTCTGGAAGAGTGACACTCACAGTAGCTAGCTGGTAAACCGGGAAAAGTAGTATACAAGGATAAAATCCCCGCTTCATGTCTTTTCTCTGTTTGTTTGTCCCTTTCTCCCACCTCTAAATTATCGAATTCAAAGGTTTGAAAACGCAGCCAGTAAGTCTCCCAAACAAACAATCTCTTACCTAATTTTCGATTCCCTGTACCCAAAGCACCTAATCCAGATCTTTGAATATCTATTCAAAATCTACAATCAATTCCCTTTTAATAGTTTTAACAGATGTGGGAATCAAATAACTCTTTTCCTCTCTCAATTGCCGAAATCCCAATTGTCCCTTTTCTTTATTCTGAATGATGATGACAAAAGGCATCACTTTTTTTCAAATAGATTTCAGACACCCAATGATGTTTCCTCAATCTTTTCTTTAAATTGATCATTTCAGACCAAACACAGAAAACCCAGATTTTTTTTTCCCTGTTAAAATTGTCCAGAAAAGTCACTGTTATTGATCAAATAATCTTCTTTCATATTCAAAATCCAATTTTTGAACTGTTTTTAGTTTTCTCCGATCATTTTCATATATATCCAATTCAGCTTCTTTCTTATCCTGCGAGAAAATGCGCAATTCAACCCCACCACGTTCTTCTCCACCTGGTGCCGCCGTCGACAGCTCACCCCTCCTCAGCTACTCCTTCTCTGACCAATTCCGCCGGAGCAGCCGCCTCATACACCGTACTCCGCCGCCTTTACGCACTGCTGCGCGGTTCTTCCGTCGCATTAGTGGGCGCCGGATGATGCTACGGGAGCCCTCGGTGCAGGTCCGGGAGAACGCGGCGGAGCAACTGGAGGAGCGGCGGAGCAACTGGGCTTATTCAAAGCCGGTGATCATGTTGGATATTTTGTGGAACATGGCGTTTCTAGCAATTGGGGTCACTCTATTGGGACTGAGCACCGAGGAAAACCCATCTGTGCCTTTGAGGCTGTGGATTGTTGGCTACTTGTTGCAGGGTGTGTTTCACTCTCTGTGTGTGATTGTGGAATATAGGCTAAGGAGCCAAGCAGGTACTACCGGGAACTGGGGAAGTGGTGGAGACACTAATTTTAGTTCTGGGAGTGATGGAGAGGATTTTGCTACAGAGCAGCTGCTGGAGAATGACGATAGCAGGTAAAGCTCTTTCCCTTTTGCTTTTTTGTTGAATTATTCGTTCTGCTTTGCAACCATAATTAGTGGAAACTTTTTCTCATAAAGTAATAAAATGAAATAATGAATGTCTATATCTTGTCTTGTACTTATCTATGACTTTTTCTGTTGCCCATTAAAGGAACCATTTGATTTCATGCAGAAATTGAAGGGGGAATTACATTTCATGCATAATCTGAGTGTTTTGTTGGGATTTTTGGTTTCATTCTTGCATTGATTTAACAAAAAGGTTTAAAATTTGAACCTTTTATCCTTGAGCTTACGTTTTAACTGTTCATTATTGTGTCAGCATTACAAAGCACATAGAGTCTGCAAATACCATGCTTTCATTCATATGGTGGATTCTAGGATTCTACTGGGTAACTTCTGGCGGCCAGAGTTTGACAAGTGATTCACCTCAGCTTTACTGGTTCGTTTGGACAATCTCTACGTTAGCTATTGTTCTCTCTATGAATTCTTCTTATTTTTTCTGGCTTCGTGTGTTTTGTAAGTAGTGTGATCTGGTTGTGCTTTGCAGGCTTTGTATTACATTTCTTGCTTTCGACGTTGTGATTGTAATGATCTGTGTCGCTGTTGCGTGCCTTATTGGTATTGCTGTTTGCTGTTGCTTGCCGTGCATAATTGCTGTCTTGTATGTCGTTTCAGATCAGGTAAATAAGCTTTAATTCCTTATTTATTCTTTTTCTAGATTTGCACGCTATTATAATATAGTTAAGCACATAATACTTCTTCCCTTAGTGGTCAATATTGTTACAAAATATTTACCGATTTGCCAAAAAGAAGGTTTGGTCAGTCAAATGGAATTACAGCAAATGAACATCTTTGGCATAAAACCTTCATGTTTACAAAGGCTATATCTTAAGATTCTGGACAACATTGTTCCTCAAATTAAAAACTAAACCTATCCAGCTTGTTTGGATTTTTTTAGTTTGTGACTGAACTATCGATATGGTAAAAAGCAGTTTATAAATCCTAATCTTGTTTCTTGTGGTAGAATAATATATTTTATTCATAATTAAAGGAGACAACGACGATGGCAGGAACAGCAATGATATTAAAGATATAAAGCCTCTTATTTTTCTAGTATCTGCAACACCAGGAAAGGAACAAGAGAGAGGGAGGGGCTTAAAATTTGAATTGATTCTTGAAATAATTATATCTTGCTTGTGTAACTTCAATCTTGGAATTAATATATTATAACCTGTGCTGTAATATACCCAGTTTCTTTTATTTTCTTTGAGGGGAATATATGCAGTTCTTCTGAATTCTGCATTGGAGAACTTTTATCCTGTTATGATGATGTATGATGCCTTCTGGTTTAAGTTGGAATTTGGGAGCATTTTTATTCTGAAGCGAAGAGTCTTTCCTCATCGTGTTGTGATTGATATTTCTTCGTGCGACCTTCTATATGGGAACAGGAAGGAGCAACCAAAGAAGAGATTGATCGGTTGCCAAAATACAAGTTCCGGAGGGTCGAGGAACTTGAGAAAGAGAATAATGATATTCAAGAATCTTCCAGAGGAATAATAACAGAATGTGATAGTGATACACCTGTAGAACATGTTCTTCCCTTGGAAGATGCAGTAAGTTCCCACTGTATTCATTCTAACATGGATTATCTATTCTTCAAAATGTCATGCTGGAAAATTCATCCCATTTATCCAAGCTCAAGCATAAAGCATCATAGCTCCATGCATGTAGGATCATATCTAGATTATCTTGAGATTACTTACAGTTAAAGTTATCATGGTTTTTCTAAGGTTGTAGCCATATTAGTTGTCTTTAAGGTTTTGCTCTAATAATTTATCATGGTTAACGGTTCACTTTTCTGACATAAATGTTTGTGGTGATTCAAAGGAATGCTGTATCTGCCTTTCTGCCTACGATGATGGAGCTGAACTTAGAGAACTTCCCTGTAACCACCATTTCCATTGTGCCTGCATTGACAAGTGGTTGCACATAAATGCTATCTGCCCTCTCTGCAAGTTCAACATTTTGAGTAATGACAGCAGCCAAGAAGTTTAGCCAAAAAAAGAAATGAGAGCACGAACTCTATGACTTTAATCCATGCCCTTTTGTTGCAAGAAGCAGAAGCAGCGTTTTGGTGCCTTTTTTCCCCAGTTCTTCTGGGTTCAACAGTGTATATTTTCCACATAGCTATACCAGAGAAGTTGTTGTTTGCCTTTCCCATCCCCTAATGTACCAAACGGGCTGTGAGGGATTGATTGTACATGACACTTTGTTTCCATTTTTGGTTGTGCAAATGGTTACTTTTACAGACCTTGGAAGTTTCACAAGACGTGCGCGTTAATTAGTACGAGTGAAGTAGATACTGCCAAAGTGCCAAGTGTTCTGTTGCCTGCATTCATGAGGAGAGCCCAACATTCCGCCATGAAAATGACTTTAAAGAGGTGTAAGGAAAAACAGTTCAAGCTCAAAGTATGAGAAAGCTGAAGCAGAGAATTAAAAGTGAAAAAGAAAGAGCTCAGAAGCACATTTTTCATCTTTGAGTCAGATGGTCGATGGACCCTACCATCGGGTAGATGCACAACTATCATCATAGCTCTTCAATAATTGCACCAGCCGGGAATCGAACCCGGGTCTGTACCGTGGCAGGGTACTATTCTACCACTAGACCACTGGTGCTGTTGTTGAAAATGATTGTTTCGACATATATTTTGTAGTTGAGCTGACGACGTGAACACAAATGCAACCGATAATCTCGTTAATTTTTGGAATGGAACGAGATAAGCATAATCTCATCCCAAATTTTATATAGATACGTCCCATCTCGATGATTATTATTTTTTATACTTTTACTTTTGCTGTTTACATCACCTTTCTTTGTTTCTACATACTTTCAACACTTCTCTTATTACTTTATACACTTATTTTTTTCAATAATTTTTTTTTTTTTTTTTTTAATTAAACCGAGATGGAACAAATGAGTCGGGACGAGACCGAAATGGAATTGAAACAAAGCTATATAAAATCGAAATGAGAGAAAACAAAATGAAACAAATGTCTCAAAAAAATATTTTCGGGACGAGATCAAAACAACTAAATTTCCAGCCTGTCGCCATCCCTACAAATTTTCATCTTAATTATTCAATGAAAGAATAAAAAAAAATGTGACATATTGATACATGCATTCAAATGGACACTGGCAACACATTTTGACAACTCATCAGAATCTAATTTATTGACTATGGATATAAAATCTTCCAATAATTTTGGCGGTGCAAACACTTTGCTCTTGTTATGCACCAAAAGAATTTTAGAAAAAAAAAAAAAAAAAAAACTAGTTGTTACATGTTAAAAGGTTGGTACGGTAATTCCACCTAACCGGCAACCTCATTTGAATTCTTATCAACGACAGGGATTCCTATGACCTCAAGTTCAATCATGCCGGAACTCAGCATCGTTCCCTTTCCCGGCTTCATCGCCGGAATGGAATATTCCGGTGCCTTCACCTTGACAGAGAAATTAATAATCCCATTTCTCCTACCATCCCAATTCCTCAACCTATAACTCAAGAACTGCAACTTCTCCGGCGGTACACTCCCTGCGAGGAAATCGGAAATCGCTATTCTTGCAACTCCGACGGGTCGAACCGCATCCGTGGACATCTTGCATTGAACCTCAAACGAAACAGACCTTGCTTGCAATGGAATGTCCAACGAGAATTTCTCATTCCATGAAGGGTAGCCGTCGCCTTCCCTTGCCATGCCCGTGGTGTAGCAGTTGATGGACTCGGCTCGAACAACTACGTAAGCATTCTCCGTCACCGGATTTCGATCAACACAGAAGTTTTCGCCAGATATAACTGTGATTTCTAGGGTTCGTGAGCTTGCTTGGAGCACTCCCATTTCAGAAAGAATGTAATCTATGTGAATGAAGTTGTGTTTGGGATGGAAATGGAATCGAGGGGAGGAATTGGGTTTTTATAGAATGAATTAATGGGAGGAAGGAAGGGAGAAAGAAAGAAAGGCGTTATTTCTTAGACCATTGAGAAGCGAAGCGCGGAAGCATAAAATACGCTGTTTGGTCAATGTGACTACGGTTGACTGGAAGAGGGAATTTCCCTTCTTCTTTCTAAGTAAAATCTAAGCTCTGATTGATTATTCTATTTTTGCCCATCAAAATTTTAAATTTTAAATTTTTAAAACAATTAGAAGCTTTTGGAGAGAAATTTAGACATGGGGTGAAATGGAAAATATTGTCCCGTTTTTCACACCCCTCTTTGTTAGAATCCCACTCTTAGACCCAGCATCAAACAAGGCTCCATTGTGATGCCTCCTATGTTTGCCGCCTAATAGCCAAATTGGCAAGGTCACAAGAAGATATTATTTTAAGACAAGAAACCTTAAAAATAATATTTCACACTTCTAACATATCCCAATTTCCAAGTAACCCGCATATTAAAGAATAAAATAAAAATTGGAAAATGTTAACCACGTTAATTTTGTCACCAAATTAAATGGATGATCACAAAAAGTTTATTGAAAATTAAAATCAAAATCTCATAGGAGATAAGCTGTGTACATGAGAAGCTATTGAAATCATCCTACGAGAAATAACGTATGATTAGAAGCTACTTGAGTTTGAAGAGAGTGAATCTGAACGCCATCGGTTATGACTTATGAGAAAAGGGTGGGAAATGGGCATAGCAAGGGAAGAAAAGGGTGTCACAGCAATTTTCTCTTTACAAGGGAAATTTCTCTTCATAGCATCCATAATATAGAGAAAGAAAGAATATATCATTCTAACTAGATAACCTTGATCCACTTCTTACTCACATTTTGTATGGTCACTTTTTACCAGAATCCAGCTGGGGATCAGTGAAATTGCTATTGCAGGACCAGAGACATGTTTTCCCAAGAGATCAATGAATCAAGATCTTGATATGACCTGAAAATTCAAATGCTCTGATTCAAGTTCATACAATCCGAAGACACAAGATATGGAACAAAGGAGAACCTGATTTAGGTTCACAAATAACACATTAGTTGAAGACTAGAAGAAATCAATTAGGACAAGTTGCATAGCAGCCCAAAAAACTCACCTTGGTTATCAATGGCTTCGCATGCTCTTCCCATTCAGGAGACCACCTTGATGAAGAACTTGTTTCCATTGCACCATCTTTTAGCATCTTCAGAGCATCACATCTATAAGGAAATCCCTTGAAAAGCATCTATGCAGATTCAGCAAAACAAGAATTCAGTGTGCGGGGAAAAAAAAGCCCAAATGGCTTGTAGAAACAATAATAAAATGTCTACACTAAGAACTGCAGAACTTTTTCTAAAACATTATTTGATCCATAGCTATGGTAGTTGAAACAACATCAAAGGAGGTGTTCTGATAAATCTACATATAAATATCTCTGGCACCAAATGCAAATTGTCTATAGGGATCCCAATAGTGGGAAAAGAATGCCAAACGATGACTAAGATGTAGTACTACATGAGTTAACAAACTTACCAGAAGTTGATCAGCTAGCTCTGAAGATGAAGAGAAGAGAAGACCATTTTTCTCAACTTTCACCAGTTCTTTAATGCTTCCAGAAAAATTTTAAGAAAAAGGAAAAAGAAAAGTTGGCCAACAGATTTTCTGAACAAACACAGGAGCAATACTAGATCACAAACAAGTTTCATAGAAAAAACTTACCAAGAGTAGGAAACAGCACACACAGGCAGTCCACAACCAAACATATCGACCACCTGATGGAATAAAGGAGAAAAGCTATGACACCAGAAAACATTATGATGCCTCTTTGAAATGTCGACTTTATAACAAAAAGTTTATATTTTAAGATGCAACAAATAAGATTAATACCTTCATCGGGAGGTCTATTCCTGAGGATGAAGTATGCAGACAAACACCAAGATCGGAAGATCCTAGAATTTAACAAATATGTTGAAAATATGTTGATAACAGGTCATACATTAAAAGATTTAGAACTATCAAAAATCAAAGAAAGGAGAAACATACCAAGCAGTAATGAATAATCTTCAGCAGAAAGCCACGTGGTACGGAATGCCACACGTTTAAGGTGTAATCTCTTTATTATTTCTTCATATTTTACCTTTTCAGGACCTTTACCTTAATCATTAAAGGTCCCTCGTTAGCAAGTTCAAGTGCACCACATGAATGCCGATACTTTCAAATGAAACAAAGAGATTGTACCTGTGATGATGAATAACAATCTGGGGTATAGATATTCCTTTCCATTGGATATATTCTTCCAGATAACCTCTTCATCAATTGAATCATCTTCATTTAGTAAGGCAGCAACACATCTGTCGTACATCACTGCAGCTTGCAAGAGAATGCCGAAATCTTCATCTCGTGTCCTGAAAGTGGCATCAGTCAGAGAAACAAATTACTTAAGTTAGATCCAGTAGCACACATATACAAGGTAACAGATTATCCTCTTCAGTAAGAGAAACTTACCAGCTCGTACTGCTTATAACAAGTGCTGGCCTATTTGATTTCAAATATATGTTGGAATCAACTTCAGTTGAGAACAGAGTCTCATTTAGGCAATGGCTGCCCATTGAAGAAGTTCCTGTATGATGTGATTATTTTAAGAAGCAAGGTGCTTATCATTCAATACAATAATATAGATCAAAACAGTAAGAATATTCTTACCAATACTAACACAATCTTGAACACCAAGAGGCTGACGAAGATCATTATTTAATCTACAAAACAGCTACATCTAGTCCAGATTATATCTCGGATCTATAACAATTCTTTATAACAAAGAATGCCAGTAGACAAATAAACAACTGGTTTACCTTATGCCTCTCCTCAAGTGAAGTGGGATGAAAGAAGTCAGGAGGCTGATCATACAAAACCATGGCACTATAAAAAGAACAAAAAAAGGAAAGGATATAGAAATAACCATTAAATTACTTCAAATTTTGCAACAACATTTTGATATTCACAGACATGATCTTTGAACTTTGAGTTGATCCACTTACTTAATTCCCCAGTTTTGAGCCAATTCATGTTGCATTGCTCTTGTTACACATAGGGAAGCATCTGCCATTTTCCCATAGTGCTCCTCAAACCTAAATGGAACCAGGAAAAAATCACATTAGCTTCTGGAAAATGGAAGTCGTTCCACAACAGAAAGACAAGTCCTTATCAGTACATTACAAATTAGAACGTAGAAAATGAATACCACTTATATACAGAGACAAAACGACTATTTCTTCCAAGGGACAGACTGAGCAGTGTATATCCAAAATTATGCCAATCTATAACAAATGATGAATGCCTCAACCAGCTGGCCCATTTTACTGCCACCAGGGTTGGAACTGAAGGAGGATTCTGCAAAAACAAGGGTGGAAAATGAAACATTAGAAAGTCCTACAATAACAACCAGCAATTTCATACATACAGATGACAACCATAAAGTAAATTTTGAGATAGAGACACATCTTATGCTGATAAAAGGGAGGTAAGTTCTGTTTTCATGATAGGGAATCTTCTCCAAAAGAAACATTAATGCCACATAAATCAGATGCAACCTTGCAATTTTCTTTACATTTTTTGTTCCTTCCTCTTTCTTATGCATGTACCATGCAGTTCTACATCCAGAAATCGACTCAGGCCTGCATATCCTTTTTCCCCCTTTGTTCTATGAATAATCTTTTCTATGCATCTATGGAGAACTTTTCTGTCACCTATTGACCTCCATCTATTGGCCAAATTAAGCATATAAAACAAAAAATAAGTTAAATCGTTACTTATAAAAAATAAAAATAAAATAACAGCAAAATATAATGTCTCACCTGGACTAGGAAAACATCAGGAGCAGGTATTTTCACACAAAGAAACCAAAGAAGCATAACAAATTGAATCAGTGGCTTCAACAAAAGTATTATGGGTTGAAGTTTCTCTGGTAGATTCTGGCGGGCAGTAGGCCACTGCTTCTGAAAGTTAGACAGAGTTCCAACACTATATTATCCTCTAGTAGTATAATGAGCTAACTTGTCTTGAACAGTATATTAGACAATCATACCATCGAGTGAATACGAATAGATTTGTTGGTAAGAACTGCAGAGTAGGGTTTCGAACCTGTCCAAAACTATTAAATGAGAAAATGTACTCACGTTGAAAGTGCTTCAAAGATAGTGATACTGCAACTAATAACTATACTAGAGTCAAAATATATAATGTGAATTAAAACTCTCAAATTTCATGACAAATTATCTGAAATCAGAAGTAGTACCTCCATATGCAACAATGTCGACCTCCATGCAAGACTGCAACGACAAAAATTAAAAAAAAAAAAAAAAAAGTACAACAAATCAACCATCAGGAAATTTTAAATTTAGATATAGAAAAGTTATATAGCAACTGGCAGAGCAGGATTAGCATGATTAAACAATCTAAGAATATACATTCTCTATGCAGAGAAGCCAAACCCCGCAAGAAAATAACAAAAACATTTACAAAATTGAAAATAAGCGAAACTTAAACGTAGATTGAATAAACTGAAAAAAAAAAAAAAAGAATACCTGATTTGCTAGTGAAAGAGCATGGTACTGCATTCGGGGGCTGCGGCCTATGTCACCTAAAACGACGACGCATGCCCTCCCTCTCCCTTCCTTCCTCCCTGAGTTTTTCCCTTTGAATTGAGTTTTTCATGTCAGATTTAGGAGAGAAAAGGAATACAATTCGGACGTTTGCATTTCGTTGATTAAGATAAGGAGTGAAATCAAAACAGAATCTAAAGCAATTTCGTTAGAAAATCGAAGAGAGAAGAAAGATTATACCCGCCATTCTATGGATCACTGAAACCAAATTTCTCCGTTATTGGCAGTGTTTGGTATCGATTTGATTCTTGTCAAAAAGGATCAGAGACATCCACTCCAAGCCCAGCCGGTGACAACCTCGTCGTGCATGGAGTCGCGGTAGCGGCAAACGTCTTTCAAAGCGTGCAGGTATATGGAAATTGTATTTGTTTTTATTTCGCCTTTTTTTTAAAAAAAAAAAAAAATGAGGAGCATTTTATATCAATATCAAATACTCTTATGTTTGAAAATTATTTGACAAATATTTGTAAATTCTTATATTTAAAAATATAAGATATTTTTTAAATTTTATAAAGTAATTAATAATTTTTTTAAAAAATATTCTTATTTAAAATTTATTTTAATACTTTAAAATATTTGATTTAAAAAATGAAATATTAAATAAGAGTATAAAAATGTATTTTTTTAATTACTTAATTATATTATTTATGTGTAAAATAAATAATATTTTTTTATAATTTTCAATGGAATAATAATTTTGTTACAATTATTTTGCATTTTTAATTTTTAAGTACGTTTTGACCAAACTGCTTATGGACTATATTTTTTTTTATCATCTGCAAATATCATATATAAAATATATAATTATTTTGTTTTAGCATATAGTTATTATATTTGAATGAATATAAATAAAATAACTAATATGTATTGCCAAAAAAATAGCCAAACATATTTACAAAATTGCATCAAAAAAAAAAATCGAATAAAGATAAAAATTGAAAAAGATAAGAGCTCAGTTGCACGGTTCTCATCGGTTGGATCAGATGAGTGTGATGGACCCTCCATCACGGAAGTGCAAGTATTCCTCACAGCTCTGACTGCACCAGCCGGGAATCGAACCCGGGTCTGTACCGTGGCAGGGTACTATTCTACCACTAGACCACTGGTGCTAGATGCCAATCTTTTCACATAATAATATTTTGATAAATAATAACCAATGCATACACTCTATTTTTAAAAAGGAATTTAAGTATAATTTTATCAGTAATGCAAAAGTACTGTATCCTTACTCTGTTGATAAACAAATTTCATATCAATTACTTTATTACCATTTTTTTTTCTTATAGATAAAAGTCTAGGTAGGCAGAGGCTGGTTAAAATATGTTGTATTCTTAGACAAAGATTCCATGTTAATTACAAATTACTTACTAAAAAATACTAATTGCGGTTGAATTCATGAGAGATAATTAGTTATCTATCTGATTATGATTAGTGAACCAATTATAAGATGAATTATAGTGTGCCTATGGTTTAATTCTCATTTTGCTGTCCTTAATATATGAGAAAATATTATTCTTAAATATAATTTTTTTTTACATTTTGAATAAAGTGAATATAAAAAAAATTTGGCTGTATAATATATAATTAGAATTGAAGAAAATTAATTTTGAACAACCCCTTCAAAATTTTTGGTGCCTAGTAGGAACTCCAGTTACAGGTCCATGAGTTTGATCACCCACCGGCGCCGGTATTCCCTTGGATGATGGCGAAAATCAATTTTCTGACATCTTTACCCTCACAGAAAGATTAATTATCCCATTTCTCCTGCTCTTTCTATCCCACAACCTGTAACTTAAAAAATTCAGTTGACTTTCTGGCACATAGCCTCCCAAAAAATCCGAGAGTGGCACCTTAGCCATTCCTACACTTGTAATCCCCATTGACGTCTTGCATTTTACCTCCGTTGTTATAAACCTTGCATGCATAGGTAAGTCCAGCACAAGCTTCTGGTTCCATGAAGGGTAATTCCCACCTTCTGAATCCATTCTCGTTGTACATGCATTTCTGGAATCGGGTTGAACTGAGACAAATGCATTCTTTTTCATCAATTTTTGATTCATTCGGAGGTTTTCTGCGGATAAAACTGTGATTTCTAAAGTTCGCGACATTGCCAGACTAAAAGAGTTGCTCTATAATGCTGCAGTGGAAGAGAAACGAGAAAAAATGATACTCTTGCCAAACAGCAATTTTTAAGTTTAAATAAGAGGAGAGGTTTTTACGAGGAAACCAGAGAGAAGGAAGAGAGAAAGAGAGAGGGTGTTTCTTTCTGTTGATTTACTTTTTTTGACTTTGCTGGTTTGGAAGTCATGCCTGACGCTGGAAGTTACCTTGATATTTAACAAGTTGAGCTGGGAATGGTTTCCATTAGCTAGGGAAATTTCCTGGGCGTGGAAAGAGTTGGAGAATTTAAGTCCATTGGAAATTGACTTATTCAAGACTCAACACCAAGTCAATTGTATTTATTGTCAGGAAACATTGCCGCAGGTAACTCACTTTTTCTCTAACAGCCATCAAATATCTAGCATCATATTAAATATCAAATAATCTAAATTTAAACTAAACATGACTATTGTTGGTTGATCAACACAATTTTTGGATTTGGGCTCAGTTGGCACAGAATGGGTTCCCTCAAGGTTGCATAGGATCTACAAGGACAAGAAAGAATGGGTAAGTCAAATTACACTCCGACGCCCAAGTTAGCTACTGTGTAAGAAATATAAGAAAAGTGTGGTATGGCTCTAGATGTTTTCGTCCCTTTCTCATTTATGGAGCCTTCTCTTTTATAGTGTCGTGGCCCTCAAAATCCTTTTAATGTATAAGTGGGGGAAGTGTAAATATAACATTACGCTTTTAGCTTTATTGGGCTGTCTCAACGTTACGTGAGGGGATCCTAATAGGCCTGGTCCACATCAACTATAAATACAACATAACTCTTTCTTCAAAGTTTTAAAGTTTATAGACTATTGAAAATTCCATAAATTGGTTGACGCTGAAGAACTTAAATTAAAAGAGATTTATCATATAGATCCTGTTAAATGGAAAATTCTAACATGCAATCTCTCAAGGGAGCATAATAATATATGCCTATATTTCAGAAACAGAATCAGAGTATTGTTGCTTCTGTCAAAGCAGCATTGGTGCGTGCTTCATCTAAATGAACTTTGAGAATTTCTCTAAGGTACTCTGCCTGCTCGAATGCTCCCTGAAGTTCCTCCCACTACAATAAAGAGGCAAGACAAGAAATGTCACCAAAACTTTCCAGACAAATACGAAATCATAGGTGCATATATGCCTAAATATTTAAAGAAAAAAGTGAATGGTATTATAAATTCAACCAGCACTATGTTCCTTTTCCCAGATGATTAGGTAATAGCCCATGCTCTGAAACATAGAATTAGCTAAGAGGTTCTTGAATTTGACATTCAAAGATGCTGAAATGGTAAAAACTGGACAAATAAAAAACTAGGAAATATGACATGTGAGAGCTAACCTGCTGATAGGATAATGATATAACCTTCCATCCAGCAGCAGGAATGTATCTGCGTTTTAGCATGGTATGCCCTAGAGGTGCACCTACAGCAAGTGGAAAAAAATTAATCAAAATACACACGAAAAGTAAGTTTGGTTATGAGGACTAAATATAAGAAGACAGAAGGTTTTGCAAAACAAAGATGCCGCCCACCAGTATTTCTTGAAAAATGAGTTGGACCATCAATCTCCAAAGCAATTTTCTGATCAACTAACACAGCATCCATAGTATAACCATCCACAACATACTCTTTGACCCATTCTAGGCCAGTGCTATGAAGAAGTCGTCCAACTTCTTTCTGAAAAGATGAAGTCATTTTCTGATTAAACCTTTTAGTTCTTCCAGCACGAGTAACTTTATCCTCAAGCTCACTACTTAAAGATAACTGAAGATGAGGGAATTCAAGCTTCAGGCATTGATTGACAAGAAGAACTTGAGACGCAAACATGACATCTTCCCTATACTGCTCTGAAATCCTTTGCTCCTCATAATGGCTAAGAGTTTTCCACAAGAGAGAGAAGAACTTCCTATCCATTTGTCCAAGGACAGCATAGGACCAAGCCATATTCCCAAGCTGATCTCTATTGAAAGTAAGTACAGGAGAGCCAACAGATCCATCTAAGGCATCGTTTCTATCAACGCTGCTTTGTTCAAAAGATTTTGATGTTTTCTCATCTTTAGAACATTTAAATTGGCTATCAACCTTGAAGACATTGTCTAAAGAATCAAATAAAGGGTCGGCAGGTTCGTATAATGATGCAAAAGCCCACAAAATCTGAGCAAGCTCTTGCTCTTGGAAAGTATGAATTATATTGGAAGCCCTTTTTGATAATTCTGAGAAAAGATCAGGAGCAGAATGCTGCATTGAAGCAAAAGCACCTGCAATGTTAGCAACATTTTGAGCGTTGAATTCTCCAACTTTGGTCAAAGCAACCTCTGCAATCCTATCCATTTCTGAAAAGTAAAGAAGCTCGCCTCCAATTTTGGATAACGCCCAAGATATATTTGAGATACCTTGAGCAGAGCATTCAGGTAATGCTGTCATTGCAATGGCCACAAGCATACTCATTTCTTTTTGTCGAGCAAAAGCCAACCTTCGGGATTGCAGCATAGAAACTTTCTCCATGTTCTTAGCAACACGATGAAGAGCAGTGGCAATGTTAAAAGGTGAAAGAGGTGACGGACTTAAGCCTTTTGCAACTGCCACAATTATTTCAGAGGTAACCTCCAATACTTCCTCTGCAGTCTGTGCTTCTATAATTTCTTTGTTCAAGTTGATTTCTTTCCTACGATCAGATGGTCCAGAGAACTGGGACAACCTATGAACAAACTCTTTCACCGTTTTCTCCTTCTTTTCTACATACATTCCACCAGCAATCGAACTCACTGTCTGTTTCAAATTACTGACATCATCCAGAGGGCCCATAGTCTGTACTTCCCAGTCTTCCTCTGAACTATAATCAAGATCATATTGTATTTCCTCAGTTTTCTTAATCAATTTTTTCTTGTTTGCTAATTTCTTTTTGTTCTTTTTCTTTTTCTTCTTAGCATTGACTAAATCTTCCATTATATGAGTCATGCCCCTCGCTTCAATTGATTTAAGTGCCATCTTTCTTGCCCTCACACACCAATCCATATCATCAGTATCTTCGAGCAACTTTGACTTCTGTTCTTTTTTCCTCTTCTTTGGAGCTTGGTAACCAACTGGGTCAAGTTCCCCAAGGAACTCCATCTCCCAGTCAGCATTACATTCTTTTCCTCCTTTATCATCACTATCAACAGCAGCAATGCCAACGCATCTGGATCTAGAGGCAGTATCTCTAACTAAATATGTGCAACTGCTTCTCAGGAGATGTGGTGCAAGCTTAGGATTAAAATATGCATTTCTTGTGATAATTGAGAAAGTATTACTGAGTTTTGGAGTGAAACCAAAGGGTTTCAAACAACTTTGGTTAAGTAAAGAGTTCAATAACCCTTCCATACTCGGTTTCCTTATTCTCTACCAAAATTTAAACAGCTTTGACCAGGCAACTCAATTGGAAATGCTTCTGAACAGAAATCATTAACTCACAAGATGTGATTCCCGCAGGATCTGCAAACATAAAATATAAGCAATTTTTAAATAGTTTCCTTTAGGAAAGAACAGCTGCACTACCAACCTTTTCATATCTACAGACACAATTACAAGATCCGTGTACCTAATCTAAACTAAACATGCAATGTTGACATTGCTCTGAATTTCTTAATTTTTTTTTTACATCCCTAAAATCCTTATGTTATCATTCCCTTTTTCCAAAACCAGCCCAAAATTGAAAATAGATTTCATAAAATCCTTATGTTATCATTCCCTTTTTCCAAAACCAGCCCAAAATTGAAAATAGATTTCTACGGTAAGGAGGAAGGACCTGATGTCATGTCTGTAAAAATGGCGACAAAGCCACATATGATAAATAACTATGAAAGAAAAAAAAAATTGTTTGAATAAAAAAAATTATTTGAATACAAAAAATTATTTTGATATCATAAACCACTATTTCGTTTGCTCAAGACTCTGATCCAGCAAAAGTACTTCGCCTAAAACTGCCTTCACAGAGGTTCAAAGTTCAAACATAAAATGAGCTCCTGAAAGAGTAAATATTTATCCTTTCTCACTCCCCACCGGTTCACCCTCCAAAAAAGCAAGAAAATAGGAAATACTGGTGAGCATGACAGAGCAGGGAAAAAAAAAAAAATTTCAAAGCAATTAAGTGAAAAAACCTGAAAACAAACAATCCAAATCAATCAATTCAAGAAGGAAAGCTCAAAAACCGAAACTTGAGGTAAACATGGAAAGCTAAGATGCATACCTTTACTATTTTCTCTCAATTTCCCCGCAACCAAACAACATGTGTTCCCTATCTGTTGTTGGAGCAGCACTCCCAGCGATTTTCAGAAGAGTGAGAGCGAAGAAGAGTTTGAAGAACGAAGCGTGGACCAATGACACCGTTTGTGGGTTTAGCCAAACAGGAACTACGTCGTTTTAAGTTCCCGCTATTTTACAACGAAAACGGAGCCAAACGCAACGACGTCGTTTAATTACAACGAAAACTAATTACTTATCTGTTTCTTCAGTGAACTCAGAGTTCACGAAGCAGAAAATGGCTGTTGCTGCTTCTTCTACGTGTTCTCGTCCTTCGTTATCTCGCTTCTCTGTCATTTCTAGACCTTCACCAACACAATTTATTTTCTTCAACTTCCCCCGAACTCGAGCCGCCCACAATGAAACCAGAAGTGCCCGATTCAAGTGCTCGGCCGGGCAGACCGGGTTTTTCACGAGACTGGGCCGGTTATTGAAGGAGAAGGCCAAGAGCGATGTGGAGAAAATATTCTCCGGTTTCTCGAAGACACGAAGCAACCTCGCAGTGATCGATGAGCTCTTGCTTTACTGGAACCTGGCTGACACTGATAGAGTTCTGGACGAACTCGAAGAGGTTTCGGTTATATAGTCTTCAATTGATCAGTGTTTGATTTATTTTCTCTGGAAAATAATTCCCTCGGAAATGCTGTCATGAAATATTAAAAAAAATAAATTATTTTGTATATAAATAAAAAGAATAGTTTGATCATTTCTCCTCATATAATAATTACTTACGGGGAACTCTATTTCCTTTAAAACTTTTATCATTGATTTTCCTTCTTTGTTTGAGAATAATTTTCCCTATGATATAACTTTTCACTTCTTATTTACAATCTCATTCTATTTTCAGGCTCTTCTGGTGTCTGATTTTGGGCCAAAAATTACAATTCAGATTGTGGAGAACTTGCGTGAGGATATATTATCGGGGAAGCTTAAATCAGGGCCTGAGATAAAGGTATTAACAAAGAGAAGATAGAAGCAAATCTTTGAGCTTTTTCTTGGGGAACTTACCTAAGTGCTTCAAATGGCAAAGCACCAAAGCACTTAAACTGAGTTTGTAGTTTACCAGGAAACATGTGCACACGACTTCTAAAAATATTCTTTCTTTTGGAGTATATATCTTTTTGTTTAAAAAAAAACTAATATTAGCATGAATATGCTTTAGTGTATAAAAATGGATCTAAAAACTAAAAAATCTTCCCTTGTTTTATCTTTTAATAAGCCAGGAAATTTTTTAGATTTTGTGGATCGTTATGCATGGATTTAAATGGCTTTAGGAAGCATTGAAGAAGAATGTTCTGGAATTATTAACCAGGAAGGGGAGTAAAACTGAACTTCAACTTGGATTCAGGTGTGAGGCTTTCTTAACTATTGATTTTGACATTCTGATGAATCACTAATGTTGATTGATTGTCCAATTCTAGGCTTGATGTTGGGTTAAATTTTTTTATGTCATCAGGAAGCCAGCTGTAATACTGATAGTTGGTGTTAATGGTGGTGGGAAGACCACATCTCTGGGTAAGAAAAGCACTTAACATGATGACCTTATTTCTTGCCATGCAATGTCAAAAAAATAGAGAAATTTTAAAGAATTTCTAAGATGTTTATAGAGTAGGCTAACTGTTATGAATCCATATTAAGACTTCAAAATAAAAAACGAAAGATCTTTGATAGATTACAAGATGAAAACCATGCCCATTTGATCAACCCTCCTTTGCAGGAAAGCTAGCCTTCAGATTGAAGAATGAAGGAGCTAAGGTGAGAAAATATGTCCTGGGTTCTGCTTTGGATTATGATTACCCTTTTGGAACTTAGAACATTCAGTTTTAGATATTGCTTCTATATTTGGTGCTATTTCTGTAAGAAAACTTAAACTCCCCATCTTTTTCATTTATTGAAATTATCAGGCATACCTTGTAGGTTTTGGATCAAAAAAACACTGGAAGGATATGTTTTTACAAGCAGTTTTTCTTTTCTCTTGTTTAAACAATCAGATCTTGATGGCAGCTGGTGATACGTTCAGAGCAGCTGCTAGTGATCAACTGGAAATATGGGCAGAGAGGACTGGGTGTGAGATTGTTGTTGCTGAATCTGATAAAACAAAAGCAACATCAGGTTGAAACAGAGATTGTTCTTTTTGATCTAATGCCATCTTCATTTCAATATTTTAGTTGTTTTAATTGTTATAGATGGCAGGTCACGTATAATAGCTTTAAATCTTACTGTATTACTTGCAGTGCTTTCACAGGCTGTGAAAAAGGGAAAAGAAGAAGGCTTTGATGTTGTTTTGTGTGATACATCAGGACGTAAGCATAGAGGAATTTAACAGTTAGCTTTCATGTATTTTAATGAAATACTTTGGTGTGTGGTTGTGTTTTAGCAATTCTAATCTTTTTATGTTCAGGTCTGCACACTAATTACAGTCTCATGGAAGAATTGATTTCTTGTAAAAGGGCTGTAGGCAAAGTAATGCCCGGTGCACCTAATGTAAGCCCAATTCTTTTACACATTCTATCACCCCCCCCCCCCCCCCTTTTTTTTTTTCTCTTACTCAATAAATTAGCCGTTGGTTATTTTTGGGTAATTTCTGAGCCAATTAGATCACTCCTGTTGATTTATATCTATTCCAGTGTAATGACTGCTTCATTATTCCTGACTTATTGATGCGTTTACTCTTTTTGTGGATTAATTGTATTTTCTTGTATCCTGGTGAAGCATCCTTTTTGTATCTAAAACTTATTATCTGGGTGTTTTGACTATGTTTGCAGGAGATTCTACAGGTTCTGGATGGGACTACCGGTTTGAATATGTTGCCACAAGCGAGAGAGTTCAATGAAGTACATGCCAGTTCTGTTTTAGATGAGTATTTATACGTTGATGAATTTGTTATCTGCATATAGTTGAACTTGATTTAAATCTGAATTGAGACAGGTTGTAGGGGTTACTGGTTTGATTTTGACCAAACTGGATGGTTCGGCTAGAGGTGGCTGTGTGGTATGCTCTTGCGTTACTCTGAATGTTTGATTGCATGCATTTCTTTTAGTATTATTTCTTGTTGCTGGTGTCATCATGGTGAGGAATTAGATGTGAATTTCTTCTGTCAGGTCAGCGTGGCTGATGAGCTTGGAATCCCGGTAAAATTTGTGGGTGTTGGTGAAGGTGTAGAAGACCTTCAACCCTTTGATGCAGAGGCATTTGTCAATGCCATTTTCGCGTAATCCAATAGTGTTTGGTATGCATGTCACGTAACTTTTCTTTTTTTCTGATTTTAACTCAACGTCTCTTTCAATTCTTCTCAGTTACTTCTCTTCAATCTGTTTCAGTTGAAAAATTTCAAGTAGAAGTCTTACGGAACGTCCTTCAGCTTTGGCTGGTCCATGTGCGCAAAACCTCTGTTTTAAAATGGTGCTGATACAAGCTCTCAGTTCTTGGAACCCGAATTACTGGAAATCCATTTTTGCTTGTTAGCATACTCAGAGAAAATAGCTAAGTGGCTCTTGATTGGTGTAATTAACAGAAGTATAGCACTACTGCACTCTTTGAGAGTAAAGTACAGAAGAAGAATTTGATTTGCATCAATTTATCAATTATAAGAATTTTGTATTTAGAAATGATAATTTTTATACACAACTAACAAGTGGTAACCTATCTTAAGAGTTTTCACAGTGAAATTAAATGTTTACAACTTGGCAACCGGCATGTTATAGAAGGTAACACGAGCAGTATAGGCCAACTTCCCAGTTTTCTTCAGTTTAAACTCAAGTGCAACTACTGTCAAATTTCTTCCACTCCTCACCACAGAACCATCAATCAGCACCTCTGCCTGTAAAAACAATATAGAAGAAATCCATTTATAGAATAATTTAAGCATGAGATGGGTTTAGGGCAATAGTGTCTCGATTCAATATTCTTTATTTGCTTACGATCAGTAACCAAAAGGAATCACATTTTGAACTCTGATGCAATTCAGCAAAACCTCATAAGAGATGTAAAGACTCCTCAAGAGGAAATTCAGCTTCAAACCATCCCAGTTGAATGGTCTAATGCAACCCCAGAATCCCATTGGGAGTTGATTTTGCTCCACCATGACTTAAATTTGGACAAGTTATTAGTCACTCAAGCAAAATGAGTTTGTCATTTATACTAATCACACTGACCCGAAGCAATTTCATGTTGAAAACATACTAAATTCCTTCTCACTAAAAGCCCTGAACTTTAGTTTATGAAATAAGAGTTTCTCAGGAGCACATACTAAGCCATTCTGAAAGGTTTAGCTGCATGCGATTCATCTATCGATTGGCAGATAAAGGATATGATTCAAAGCAGTAATAAAATACACGAGAATAGAAGAATCGAAATTCAATCCACAGAACTCACGTTGGTTGGAGCCCCAGAAAGGTAAGACACGCTCATTTCCCCAAGAAAAATTTCTTTATCCTCAGTCACAACAGTTTTAGCACAAGCAATGGCCACCAACTCAACTACAGCAGCAAGAGCCCCTCCATGCAGTGACTTAAAGAAGTTCTGCAAGTCCAATGAAGAAAACGAAAATTCAAGTCTAATACTTTACATTGTGTAACAAGTTTCTTCATATAGAAAGAAGGGACGAAATTTCCGGATTTTCAGGCCTTTTAGAGAAGTTTGCAACTTTCAAGAGAGAAAAATCAGTTTGGTTACTGAGAAAAATGACGGAGGAACTTTACAATTGACAATTGACTCTACAAGTCCAAATCAATCAAAATTTTCATCTTCCCAAAAAATTTGAAACTCAATACAACCAATAATAGTGATTTGTATCAATTATTTGCACTTAATCAGTAATTTCGATCTATACACTAAGCAAAACATTCAGAAGCATAAAACATGAACCTTTCTTCCCAATTTTCTCAGCTACCAAACAGAACATCAAAAGCAATCGAGTAGAAAAAGAAGAAGGAATCAAGCAAACGAATTAAGGAGCTTACAGTGATAGGGGGTTTGACAGCAAGGTTGCAAGTGATTCGCCCGCGTTGGATTTCATCGACCTGGAGAAAACTGCGAATGAATTGGGAATAGAAGCCCTTGGAATTGCAACCCTCTGCAAGGGGGTCGATCATTCCCACCCTCTTGAGGAAAAGTAGAGTCCGAGTAACAAATTCAGGTTCATCTTCTTGCGAATTTTTCACTCCTGTGGTGGAAGAGAGTGCAGGTTTTGCTGCCATTTCTGCCTTAGAAAGCTATGCCAACTCCGGGTTCCTTGTATATCCAAATCCAATTGTGGTAGTATTTACAAGAGCTAAAATATTGTGTGTCTATATATATATAATAGAATAAATATATAAAAAAATTACAAAAGTAAGTATATAAATAACATAACATAATTCTTTTCTACAAATAGGCTCAATAGAAAAAATAATATTGAACTTTAAAAAAAGAAATTTGAAGATTTAAATTTTTTGATTAAAATTTCAGTAAAGTCACTGTAAAGAAGTGTGAAAGTGTCCCTACTGGATTCACTATAACCTTTTTATCATGATAATATAATAATCTTTTTGAGTTCCTCTTAATACCAAATTAAGTCAAAAAGGGTTTATTCATCCAATTTCTAAATGAACTTATAATATTTTATTTGATTTTAAGAGCAAGATTATTATTTTTTGATATTTTTAGAGAGAAACTTAATTTCAATACAAAATCACCTAAAAAAATCTTGATGGTTGAACTCTAAACAAACCAAAAATTAAAAAGAATGAAGTGGCTATATTCTTATTTTGTTATAATTCAAAATGAGAAACAATCTATCAAATTTTGTGCTCACTTAATCCTTTTGAGTTTAGATAATCCAAATTTCACTTTCTCAACCAACATTTTCTCTAATATCTTGATGAGTTTATGGATATTATTGATATGAGAATGAGAATGCCAGTAATTGAACCATCTCATATCTACCTGTTCTCTTATAAAATGGAAAAACAAAATATTTATTTTCCTATTCCAACCATAGACAATGTAAGACAGTTCACCATGAAATTAGTGATAGAGATTTCATCTAATTTGGGGAAAAAAAATATTATCTTCTATTTTTAATTTGATTTTATATTCAAACTTAGAAAGGACAGAAAAAAGAAGGAATGATCAGACTGAATTTTTGTGAATATTTGGCTGGACTTTATGAATTAAATCTAGAGAAAAGGCATAATGAAATGGATGACCATGTTTTTGGCAAGTAATGATTGTAATATAAATAGATAGGAGAGAACTAAAGCAGCCTGAATACAATGCACAAAGCAAATATTGAATTGGAATTTACTGGAACTAAATAATATGAACCCTTAAAAAGATGACTGTAACGTAAAGTTTTATTTATTCTATGGTTTATATTATAATATATAATTTATTACAATAAATTTGAGTGCAGTGAATTGTGACATGTTTATGCTATCAAGCGGTGTCGAGCTTTTGTGACTTGTTTATTTAAATCCAGAGTGATGTATTTGAAGATCTGTTTGGGTGGATATTCAGGTGTTTTGGCAATTGAACCTGCAAACCAGCCATCAAGGTCAAGATGCCTCGTGGAACACTTGAAGTTATCTTGGTCAGTGCCAAGGGCCTTGCTCACATTGATTTTCTCTGTAAGTATTATAAGTAAATTAGCAGTTATATGTATGTGCATCCTAAGGAAACATTCCCATGGTTGAGCACTGCAATTCCTATGTGGAAATGTCCTTTTTTAATGGATTTGTTGTTGATGAGCAGCAAAAACAGATCCTTATGTCATTCTTACATATAGAACACAGCAGCACAGAAGCAGTGTGGCAAAAGGTGAATTTCTGGTCAACTTCTCTATTTCTTTACCCCTTTTTGAAATTGAATTTTTTGTTGTTAGTGCAGTCACTGCGATGACACACCACAGGCCGGTTGATGGTACATAGTTGTAACTGATCTATTCAACAGCCCATGATATGCTGCCTTACATTTTTCTTTTTTTTTTTGTTACACCTTTATTTGCCATCTCTTCTCTGGTGATTGGTGGCTTAATTAGTGTATTATCAATGGTATGATCAGGATCTGACCCACTATGGAATGAGAGCTTTCTTTTCACAGTTTCTGATAGTGAATCAGAGCTGAATCTGAGGATAATGGACAAAGATACTTTCACTGATGATGATTTTGTTGGTGAGGCAATGTGAGTATTACCCTTTACCTCTCATTTAGCTTGAACATTTTTTTTTCCTCAAAATTCTCCATTCAACAATTGAAACTATGACTGAGTATTATCATTTACTGCTTCGTCTTGAATAGAGATTAGTCTTATACCAAAAGGTGCCATGATATTTGGGTGTAAATCAATATGTATATACATTTATATATATATATATATATATGGTGTCTGACATCCAAGATTGCATTTTTCATACACAGAATTTTCTTAGAACCAGTGTTTGTTAATGGGAGCGTACCAGAAACTGCTTACGTTGTTGTGAAGGACGAGAAATACTCTGGGGAAATTAAGGTGGCTCTCACTTTTACTCCTGAGGTAAAATCATATCTGACTCCACTTTGTTCTTCGACACCTAAACATTACATGGTCCAATTGTTTCTTCCTTTGGTTGCAGAGAGGTAGAGGCATCGATGAAGAAGAGGAGGAGATCTCAAAGTTAAGGCCCTGGAAAGAATAAGATAATTTCTAGCAAAGAGTTAAGGGTTCTATGTCAAATGGAACATTCTATCAAATAAGGAGCCAAATCTAAAGGAGTGCAGTTTACCTGCAATAACATTACCTTTTCCTAGTCAATGCTATATCTATTGTTTCTGTGATTTTTGTTAGTTTTGAATTTGATGGCTCTTCTCTTTATTTAAGCTCTAAACAAATTATAACTATTAATTTCATCTGTGAAGAAAAGAGTAACAGATTTTTATATCTGATGGTTGGTAACTTTGTCAATATCACAACAGTGCTAATTAACATAGTTTAAGTCAGTTACTGAGTAGGGAAATAAAGGAAACTAGATTTCTTGCAATCAAAAGTTGGTGCAGTAACTGCAGTTGCAGACATGGCACTATACACCATCCAACTACCCTTAGTACACTATGTCATTGATTATATTAATTATATCAATTTTTGACTGCAGGAGATCTAGGTTCAGAACAAAGTCATGAATAAGACAAGAATTTCAATCCATACTAGTACTATCACATGACTAAATCAACATGTGTAAGCATCTAGTCATGTGAAATGGCAAGAAGATGATTCATGTAAAGAGAATTTTAGGGGAAGTAATCAATAAATAATAATAGATCCAAAGAAGAAGGAAAAATAAAAGTCAAATACAGCCAAAATCCAACTCAAACCAATTACTTGTGTTTATATAGCAAGTTTGTTCAGATTCAGGTGCTCCATTCTTGAGAAAGTCACCAAACTAGCAGAAAGAAGAGTGAGATTGCAAGAATCGTCTCTCTGCAAAGGGAAACATGCCTCGTGGAACGCTTGAAGTTGCTCTGATCAGCGCCAAAGGCGTTGAAAACAATGATTTTCTCTGTAAGTAACACAAATACATTGATACATTATGATGATCATATCAGAAATGTTACATCAGAATCTCTCCTTTTGCTTTTTCACCTCTCAATTTTCAGTTTCATATAATAGTTTTTTCATCTTAAGGTGATTGGATCTTGATACATCTTGTTCAATATCTGTGTTTTCTGATTAAGCTATCAAAATTTAACCTTTGGGAGTTGGGATTAATGGGTTTTCTTTCTCTTTCTCTGAAGATATAGTAATTCATCACTGGTTTTAATCAGCATATGTTGAGTTGACTCATGATCATGAATTTGACAATTCAAATCAGTGAAGATCATCATCTAATGGATTGGTTCTTAATGCGCAGCCAACATAGATCCTTATGTGATTTTCACGTATGGTTCACAGGAGCACAAGAGCACTGTAGCTGAAAGTAAGTTTTGGCCAACTTAATTCATTGTCTATTTGCTTCGTGATAATTTTTTCCCTGTAACTTTTTACTTTTACTGGGCTGTAATTTGCAGACGGAGGATCTAACCCACAATGGAGCCAGACCTTTCTATTCACAGTTTCTGACAGTTCTTCTGAACTCAATCTCAAGATAATGGATAAAGATAATTTTTCTAGCGATGATTGCCTTGGCGAGGCAACGTGAGTCAAATGCTACTTTTTGCTGATATAATGCAAATACTAGATGCTGCAAGGCATTTGATACATTAAACTGCATTTTCTTACTTTGCAATTATGCAGAATTCCTTTAGAAGCAGTGTTTGCTGAGGGCAGCCTCCCTGAAACCGCTCACTGTGTTGTCAAAGACCAAGAGTATTGTGGGGAGATTTGGGTGGCTCTCACTTTCAACCCTGAAACTCAGGTAAATTCATTTCAAATCCCTGAAATTTTTTCTTGTTACTTTCTTCGTCCTATTCAGCAATAACTTGTGGTTGCAGAGAGGCATTGAGGAGGAGCATTACGGTGGATGGAAAGAATCAGAGATGTAAGAGTGGTGTTCAGAAAGTCAACATAATCCCATGATTTTTTCCTCGGATTCTATAATGCAGATGCAGCTCAATCCTCCATGGTCCAACACTAGTACGAGGTGGTCTCGGTTAATTTGCTTTACATATTTCCTGTTTGTTGTCTTTGGCAAATCTCAATAAACTAATGTTGTCATGTATACAGACAGATCCCGGCAAAATAAAGTTTCCATCTTGCCAAACCACGCTACCCTTTTCCCAACAAAAAGTTTTAGAAAATATTTGGCCCTGGAGTTTTTTGAAAATTTTGAGATTATGACCCTGTTTAGTTGTTTAAAGATCCCTGAAGAATTTACTTCAAGCCTAGCCAGTAGCAACTAACGAAAATGCTATATAGTTTCCATCCAGAGGTAATATGCAAAGTTCATAACTTGATGAGAAAATATGAATCACAAGCCACCATGGCTCAAACTGTTTTCTAAATAATCTTCCTCCAAAACATTAACGACATTCTACGGTACCATTCATGATGTAACAACTACCATATACAAGGCCTGAAAGATTACACCAATGAGAATCAAAATATAAACCTACAGAAATATCTAAAGGGCATTGTTCTTATGAGCATAACAGACACCAGAAAATCAATGGCCTTTTGGACTGCCTTGTCCATCACGCCCATGCTCACGCTCAATGCTAAGATCCAGATCGTGTTTCCTTTTGCTATCATTAGCCTAAAAATTCAGAACAAGTTGATTATATAATTTTCAAGAAGTGAAGTGAAAATTTCAGTGTATGTTTCAGGTGAATCACCCATTTGTAGGTTATTGGAATATCACATTCCAGACAGTTGTGTCCAACTTCACCACAGCGGTTGCATTTTCGGCTGAGTTCTTCTGAAGTAACTCTCCTCAGAGCCTGAATTCAATAAGGTGATTATAAACAAATATCAATAGAGCTGAAAAACTATAATGAAAGTAGATTAGGGGACATAATTCAAATCATGGTCAAGGATCAGAGGAAGACATTCAAACTAGACATACCCACTTGCGAAAACCTGGCAGAAAGCAGGTCAGCTGTCCAGTTTCCCCACAAGTCTCGCAGAGCCTATCAGTCACACCATACTCAATACACATTTGCTTATGTAGTCTCTGACCATGTGGAGTAAACAAACGCAATGGAAGCATATCCTGCAATTGGAAGCCAAAGAGGAAAGAGGAAGAAGAAAGAGGATTACACACAAAAGAAAACACATACATAGAGAATCAAATAACACTTTTCACTTTTGGTCCTTGTAGATTATATTTCATTTCAGTTTCTTTCTAGGTACAAAAAGGAAAGCATTAAACAATTGAGAGAAAGAATCAGAAACTCACCTTTTCTGGTACAGCTTGTTTTGCAGAATCCGCGGTAGACTACATCCAGAAGTTGGAAAAAGGTCATTTTTGTAGAAATATAATAATTTTGTTCATTAACACCTTAACTACAAAAACTAAAACTAGGTAGCCTTAAAATGGGTCATTAAAGTTTTCATTTCACAAGAAACACACCACTTCTCATACCGGTTTTCTAATGTAATGCAGTTAAGTGCACATCCTACACTAGACATGCCACTTCTCGTGCCGGTTTTCCAATGTAACGCAGTTAAGTGCACTTCCTATACTAGACACACCACTTCTCGTGCCGGTTTCTAACAACACTTGAACAAAAAAATAACGCATGGCACATGCTGCCTTTATGCAGCATGTGACATGCGTTGCAGATATCGACATAGATTGTATGACATAAATGAATGCCACCATGCTTCTTGTTCCCATACTAGACCCGTCACTTCTCGTGCCGATTTTTAATGAGAATGAAACAAAAAAATAACGCATGCCACATGCTATACTAGACACACCACTTCTCGTGCCGGTTTCTAACAACACTTGAACAAAAAAATAACGCATGGCACATGCTGCCTTTATGCAGCATGTGACATGCGTTGCAGATATCGACATAGATTGTATGACATAAATGAATGCCACCATGCTTCTTGTTCCCATACTAGACCCGTCACTTCTCGTGCCGATTTTTAATGAGAATGAAACAAAAAAATAACGCATGCCACATGCTAAGCATGTGGCATGCGTTGTAGATATTGACATAGTTTTGGCAAGAAGCACAAAAGAAAATTTCTTTAAGTATTTTTATTCAAACTCCCAGCTTGCATACATGCTTGATTCTGAACTTCTGTTTCTAGTTGCAACCTGAACTTAGTAGTGCCAACAGACAAGTATTACAGCAAGGTTATTGTATTTCTAATCAAATGGGATAAATGGACTCAAATACTAATGAAATCTATTTCTTTTAAGATACTTCCTGAGTCTAGAGTATATTAAAACCATCATTTTTCTTGACAATTCTTAATGATTTTAAACTAAAACAAATACTTGAATGAATGTCAATTAAAATTTTATATCAACAAAAACTATTACATATGATTGCATCTTTTCCTCCTATCAGCTTAAAATGATGATTAGCTTTTCAATAATTTTTGTCTATTTATTTTTGGCCATTCTTCAGTTTTCCCCCTTTTTCTTTTTCTCATTTTGTCTGAGAACTGCTTTACCTACAAGGCCAAGCAGTCTAGCAAGATTTCAATAATGGTTTTCAGTTTCACATCTCACACACGAACCAGGGGGAACTTACATGTGTAAAAATCTGCCTGAAAAGTGAAAACAAAAGCTAGCACTAAAGCAATGAGGATCAGACTCCAAAACTTTGTCAATTAAGATGGTTTTATTAAAATTTTATATGTCTCACAATCATTGAGAAAAATAAAAGATAGAGTATGCACAAGCATTTTTGTAGTCCTAGTGATCAAAATATTTGAGTATAACCTTCCTTCAATAATAAAACATTAACTACTTCAATTTAGATATCAAAATTTCAAGTTTTCCGTTTCTTTAAACCTTAAGACCAAGTAAATTGATATCTTGACCCAAAAAAGGAAAAAAAAAAGTTTACAAATCAATAAAAAGAAAAGACAATCCATGTAATGAAACAAATAGTTTTTCAGGTAGCATAATAGTCCTGTTTCGCTTTCACTTTTCCCCTCTTTAACCACATCTGGGTCAGAACTACATAAATGTGTCAAGGCATTCGTTCAGGAGTTCCAGGTTACTTCAATAGATATCAACAAAACTTAAACACCAACTAGCACAAGGATGGTGGCAAGAAGCATTCAAATCATAAATAAAATATATAAACTGTAAACTCTTATTCTTCCCTCCCCTCCCCCCCCCCCCCCCCCCCCCCCAACCCATCCCGACCAGACAACCCATCATCACCACCAGCACTTGATTAAATCTTACCAAAGCTATCTTGAACATGAACTCACAAAACAAGCGCGTTCACATCTTGGAAACTAACAAAATTGGGATAAATATCTGAACAGATATCAAAAATCGGAGTAATTCATGACAGGATTTGTGGTTAAACAGGTTGAGAATTCAACTTAGTGAACAGTAAAAGTCAATAATCAAGGTATATCTTTCGACGAGTCAGCATAAGTAGGAAACAATCAATGAGGCAGCATATAAAGGAGCCAGAATCACATGAGATACTCCACAGCTCAATCTTAAGGAAAACAAAAAAAAAAAAAAAAATGAAAATTTTAGCTCTCTCTGCAACTGGGTTATTCAATTCCAGCTAAAAACTTAATCTAGAGTTTCGATGTTAAAAGCTTACCTTCTTCTCTTCAGCACCAAAAGCACACTCAGAGTCAAAGGTTACACAAGACAGAGATTGTTCGTCAGCCATTTTCTACAGAGACAAGCCAAAGTTCCAAGCTTCCTCTCAATTAACCCAAGTATACACCCCTGAGTCGGCTAACCCGATTTGGGGAAGAATTTTGAATGGATTCGAGCAGAAAAACGTAACGCTTCCCTGCTCCACGTGTCGACAGATTGAGGGAAACCCAGAACGTGTACAGTCATGCATTGCAGAAATTTGAATGCTTTCAAAGACATTTGTTTTCTTCCCTTCTCGGTTCGCGAAATTGAACGGATAATCGAGCAAGTGAGGTTCTGCATGAAAGGAAAATTAAGATGGCTAGAAAGGAAAGAGACGTTACTAGAATCAAATTGAGTGTTTTTATGCTAAGTCTTTGATTTCTCGCGAAACAAACAAGACTGGTTTTACTTTTCAGGATGGAGCCAAAATGGCCGTTCATGGATCATCACTGCTCTCATTTACACCACCAAACCAACAGCGCCCCAAAAAAACCGCCCTTCCTTCCCTTCTTTTTGCCTCCATTTTTTTTTTATTCAACGCATTCATTACTGCTCCCTTGGAATCATTATTGTTTTTTGATAAATAGAAGAAGAAAAAATGAAAAGCTAAATTAATTTTTTTTTTTGTGAAATTAAGAATTATTCTAGTACTCTTATAAAAAAAAAAAAAGAATTAGTCTAGTACTGATTTGTATTTTAAAAAAGCTGCAATTTTGTTTTTTTTTTTTTTTTTTTGGTTTAAAGTATAACTACTAACTTAACCAAACATTTAGAATTCAATTATTCTTTCTTTCCTTCATACTTAAAACATAATTTTCAGCTTATTAATTTCAGGTCTAAAAATGTGGGATATTTCTCAATTGGGACCAAAGTATCTATTTTTAAGCAAGTGCTTTTTGATTAAAATATTTTTTTTGATAGGAGATTAAAAATTTGTTAGTGTTTGCAAGTATTTTTTTTGTTTATATTTTAGTTATTTAACCCAATGTAACCAAAAAAACCAATAATTAATGGAACAAGCTTCTGCCCTAGGTTGCAAATAGATTTATTAGCGGTATAGAAAGTATCTAATGAATCATAGTCAAAGCATGCTTACAAAAAATTGTGCATTAAGGAGAATCAATAAGAATTTAATAGAGGGCTAATTACACTTAAATTCTTGTCAAAATAGATACTTACATTTAGTGCTTAATTAATGTATGGGGTAAAATTGAATACTAGTTGAAAAACTAAAAAAAGAAAGAAAGAAAGAAATTGTACATAGTACATGAGGATGGTATCAAGAAAGATAAAGATGTTCAAAACCTGGAAATATTTTTTTTTTGTGAAATTAAGAATTAGTCTAGTATTCTGAAACACACAAACATTTGGATATACAAGTCATCCCACAGATGAAGTAGTCATGTCAGCAAAATATGATTTTCCAATATTTACAGTTAGAGAAGCAATGACTCACATAACCAATCATCTCTTGCCCCCTTTTTATTCCTATTGCCCATAATCATAGGCATGCTTGCTGTTCTACAGGGATCTCTTCTGTAGAGATTAAAGTTCTAGGCTTCAAGTCAATTACTGTATATATTTTGTACCTTTGAGACTGATTGACAAGAGTTTCCACAAATTTTCATGATCAAAACCATTCTGATATCATTTTCTTGGGCTTTGACTCGTGGCCGGAGCAGCCAACCCAAGCTCCTCGCGTAGCTGTTCATCTGGCTGTAAGCTACCTGGAATAGCACCAAATATTCTCCTGGATATTTCAAATCCTGAAGCTACATGATGGATATATGCTGATGCATCATCTGCTCTCTGTTGCAAATCCAATGAAGTAGACATAAAGCTGTTTGAAGGACTCTTTGGCAGATTTCTTACAGATGGTTTGTCCAGTTCAGCAGCATTAAGAAAGCGTTCTGTGGCTACTTCCCACGACAGCTCGTGTCTCTGAGCCTCAGTAAGCTGAGCAGGCTCTTCAGTCAGTGCCGCGAGCGTGGCTTTCACAAACCCATCACTGTCATCGTATGTCCGGCAGTTCGGGAACTTCTTGAAGAAGTCATTTGAGGGATGGTTGGCGCATACAACAATTTTGCCCATTGCTAAAGCCTCTGCTGTTGTTGTGCAAACCACATCTGTTGTACTTGGATTCAGAAACAGTTTGTAACTGGGACACAGGAACAAGAGTTAACATTTACATGTGCCAAACAGTACAATCTCCAAGATGTCTCTCATTTCATACAGTTCAAGAAGAATGTCTAGAATATATTTACAGAAGAAAGCAGCGGGAAGAATAGATGAAGCATCATATGTGTAAACCTTTCTACTCATAAGTGTTTCATAATGCCAGTTTACTAAGCCAGTGGCTGACTACTGCCAGTTTACTCATCTCAGTAAAGGAAGCCCCATTATAGGATCCTTAATGAGCTTACATAGCAGATGAAGTGGGACTTAAGTCAAACTAATCACAAGTAGCTTAAATCAATGTGTGAAAATGATTTTCAACTTAGTATGAAAATTCCTGAATTACAATATTTCATATTATCACCTATCATCCTTCAGTTTCCTTAAAAAGGGAAATTAGTATGTAGTTTGATGTCTGACTCTATGCCTTACATATCATGGTGTTAAAATTTGATATATTAAAATTCAAATAGAATCAAATTCGACACACAGATTTCCTCTTCTTTTTTTTTTTTAAAAAGATATGAACTACAAGCTTATCATATTACCAAATTCTACTTGAAACAAAACCCAAGAGTTGAACTGATATAATGATGAACATGAACAAATCAGCATGTAGCTTACTCATGAAATAGAGGATCAGCATGATCACGTCCTGGATGGACTCTAACGGTCAGTTTCAAATTTTCTGCAGCTTGTTGGACTTCATCTGAGTCATCTCCACTTCCAAATAAATCAACCTCAAGCCCAGATAACTCGTTTTGGTGATCTCTAAGAAGTTTGAGAAGCTCTTTGTAGCCTTTGCTCCATACCATTTTCCCAATATAGTATGCACCTTTGGTAAATGCCTGCTCTCCCTTCTGTTGTTGTTCCATCTTTTTCTTGCCAATTTCAAGAAACTTGGGATTAACTCCATGAACGTTACAGATGATGGAACCAGTATAATCCTGGGTAGCAGCAGAAAGTCTAATTACCTGCAATTACATAAAGGGCATGCGATGCATGTAAGTTTATGGTAATTAATTTTCTGACAAGTCTTACTAAGGGCTATGATGATATTCACTTTCCAAGGAAAATATTCAGCATACAAAGCAACAACCAAGAAAATAGCTTCATATGTTATATCATAGACTGAAATAAACTTTTCTCTCAGGCAAAGTAGAATGCCAAGAATTGAGTCAAGGCAATAGACCTAAATCTCCATGTCAAGGATATAAAGACTAACCTTGTGGCAATATATACCAACAACCCAACCGTTTATATATTTCAGCAAATATGCTTGCATTCTTCCATTCTTCTCTCTCTTCACATATTCCAAATAATTTGTGTGAATAATTCCTACAACTAGCCGGAATTTAGTCTTCCATCTTTTCCCATGGTGAAACCATGTCAAGTGCTCTGGCTCCTCCAGAACCGCAATATCTGCCTCTTCATCAGGGATAATGTCTGAAATATCTCCAACAGCAAGAATACTGCCCTTGTCTTTAGCAAACTACATCATTAATAATATCACAAATTAGTACAAGCATAAACAAGAAGTTTCCATGATAGAAATTGAAAAGCACTCATTTCTCACATAATTGTAAGTAGATAATGATAATCTAAAAAAAATTAAACGGAAGACTTCTAGAAAGTCATAGATGGTTCAAATAATGCATTAGGTAGATTGGCTGGATTAATTGATACAAGGATAAGTTCACATTAAAAAGCTCTCCTATTAATAAATTTAACATACCCATTTCAAGAGAATGGCCCACGTTTGATATGTGGTCACAGGAGTACTGTTCATGGAAAATGTTAAAGTCGGAGAAATCATTACCTTTCCAGGATAAAATCGTATGCTGAAACTAGATCTAAATCTAATCCTCTCCTCGAGCCACTGGCGGATGTATTCCTCTTGCTCTTTGGGTTTAGTAAATGTTATACTTTTGGGATATACTAGGTCTTGATCTTTCAAAGATAACCAAGGGATGGCCAAAGTGACATCTCTTTCCCCATCTTTGGAAAGGTATGCAGCACGAAACAGAGGGTTTACAGCAGTGCCTGTCAACCATGGAAGGCTGGCAGTGGTAAAAATTGCAAAGTGCCGTTTCTTGTCCATCTGAAGGTTTAAACGTGAAATCTCGTTATACTTCCAAACTCCCTTGTAGGTGAATATACCTATTAAAAGTACTTTAGAGGATAACAGAACGATTTCTTTTTTGATGCCAGTCTGCAACAGAAAGGTAAATATTATTTGATGAAATTCTTGCAGGAATATTGCACAGTTTAAACATGTCTTGATGCAGCCAAAAGTAGAATCCAAGCACAATACATGTTCCCAACTCCCTTCAGAGGGAAAAGAGATTTAGAAATACTGACATAAAAATGTTGAGACTGGTAAAGGAGTTCAGCGCTAGCCTCAGCTTCTCCTTTATGTACCAAACATCAGGAAACAAGCACCCAATAAAAAAAAAAAAACGAATCGACCAAATTCAACCAAAAATACCCCTTTCTTCCCCTCCTCCTCTTTTCATATATGAATTGCCAAAATTCATACTTTACACCCTAAAGCTGCATCTACACGAATATAAAAAGCAAATAGATATTCATTTGCATGCTAAACACCAGTTGCCCAAAATTGCAAACGGGTATATAACGTAGTCAGTAATAAATTACACACTTGAACGTACCCTTAAGAGTTGAAAGGGGAAGCTAATCGATGAAGAAGATTGAAATGCAGCTCAGGAATTAGAAGTTAGAACAGAAAACGTAGAGAAAAATTGGAGGAACAAGGAGAGACGACTACAATGGGAAGGAAAAGAGAGAGAGGAATATGCTCTGTCTATGTGTTGATCTGGGATTTCTGGGTCGTCGGTATTCCTTTGCTTACAAAATGCAATTGGAGTCATCGTTAATCGTTGGAAAAATTGGTCATTCTTGACTTGTGGGTTTCTGTTCGCTTTCCTGACAATCTAGAAAGGCCTGCCAATCACAAATTGGATAATGGGAAATTAAAAAAAAAAAAAAGAGTTTATATTCCTATTTTAAAATTTTTTTCTGTTAATATTCCCTTCGCGTCAAAATCATTATAATCTTAAAATTTTATGAATTTACTAAGGAGATTAAATAAAAATATTATAGTTAAAATATTACATTAATTAATAATTTTTTAATTTACATAAATATAAATATTAAAATAAATACTTGTTCCTCCGTACGAGAAAATATAATGCTTTGTTTGCCACGTATTACCAGCCAACATCTGAGTCTAGTCTGCCTCGCCAATACCCCTAAAGTAGCATTGACCTTCTGAATGTTCGGTGGCACTACCAATGCCATTTTTACAGTTCAGTAGCTCGTTTTAGTGTAAACACTAAACCCTAGCAATCGTGCTTAATTAATCCAGCAACCCATAGAAAAGGAGGGAAGAGTCGAACCACTAAAAAAGCAGTCCTGGTTTTCGTTTCCGGAAATTTCATTCAATACCCATTAACCATTTCCACCTCAGGTTGGTAAATTCTAAAGCTTTCAAGGTAAAAATCCCTGCATTCTCTCCCTCTTTTCGGTTGCGTGGTTAAATATTTCAGCTTTCCTATAGATTTGATTCTAATTTTTCTTTCCTTAATTTTATAGAAAATTTAATGCTTAATCTAAGTTACCTCTCACAATGGTATGATGACAACTTTGTAAGGTGTGGCTGACGTTTGCTTCGTGTCTTTCATTCAATTCTCTTCCCCGCTTACCAAACAGAGTATTTTCTCCTCGTCCCTGTATTTCTTTGGAAACGAGGAGAAAACGGCTGTTTTCTGCTCCTATCAAGATTGTTTGTTTAGCTAGAATTTTGAAGGTATAATTTCTGTGTTTTACTGTAAAGATGAAAAAAAAAAAAGTAATTGTTTTAGAAGACACTGGATGAAAGCATTCGAAATACTGCCAGTGCTTTAAAAATGATTTTTTTTTTCAGCTCATTTGCTTTTCTATTGGTGTCGATATAAGATAGTTTAGAATAATCTGTATGTGCATATTCTGAAGGAAGAGCTAGTTTTGAATATTCATCATCACGAAATGATTTTGGCTTGTGGTGTGGGTAACGATTGCACTAGGAGAAAAGATTACTGTCTGATTCTTGTGATATAATCAGGAACTGGGATTTTATTACTCATGTATCTTCTTTCTCTATTGGTTTGGGTTTCAGAAGATGTTGATTGGTCACACAGATGGTCTATCAGAACTGAGGTCATCAAAGGATCAGCTACTTTCAGATCCTGTATCTGAAATATGTGACGATGAAGATGAAGATTGTATGGAACAAATACTGTATTCAGCTTCGTTTCAAGAACTTGCAAGCAATAACCTGCAATACGACACAGTCATATGGCTTTCTATATCACTGTTGCTGGTCTTAGCTTGGGGTGTTGGAGTCATTATGTTGCTTTACCTGCCCATTAGGAGATATATACTTCAAAAGGATTTGTCTTCACGCAAATTATATGTTACGCCTTCTGAAATTGTCTACAAGGTATATGACAGATTTGTATGATGTCCTATTCTTAGTTTTTCAACAAAAAGGACCACGGAAGTGATTTATTTTTTCCCCTTTTCTTTTTCTTCAAGCTGTCAAGGCCTTCATTTGTACCTTTTTGGGGAACCATAACAATTGAGAAGCATGTACCTCTTTCCTTGGTGATTGATATTATTATTGAACAAGGTACTGCTGCAGGCTATTTGATGTTTGTAATGTTCCTCATATATCTCCTTTTACTTAATTTCATCTCTGCTTATACCAGGTTGCCTGCAGTCTATATATGGACTCCATACCTTCCGAATTGAAAGTGTAGCACGTGGAAAAACTGCACCTGTTGATGAACTACAAGTTCAAGGAGTTTTCAACCCTGATAAGTTGAGAAAGGTATATAAAATGGGACTAGCATTTATATTGTATTGGTATGGATGGAAGTATTTAGCATTATACCACTGATAATGGAGATGAACGAGGATCCATATCCTAAAATGACGCTGTTGATCTGCAGGTGATCATAAAAGAAGCTTCACAAGTTTTGCCAGATGCAATTAAAATATGGAAGCCAACTGCCCAAAGCATAGATGTGGAGAACGTGTCTAGTGTGGGATCATTAACTTTCGGATCAGTTGTTCTGGGATCACCATCAAAAACCAGGAAGGTAATGGTAGACCTTTCGTTATGCATAATATTTCTGTTGTTTGTCAGACTTGTTTCAATCCTTATTCACATATCCAATAAATCCTCCCTTTTTCTTCTTCTTCCTCCTCCCTCCTCCCCCCTCCCCTTTTCAAAAAAAAAGGTGAAAAATTGAACGTTGAGAATGCTATGGTGATACACTTCGTAATTCTAAGACTAGAAATTATTAGGATCTAGATTGCAGTTTTCTCCATACTTCACTGTAATACGGTTGTCACTATTCCGTTTTGTGAGATCTTGTCTCTGAAGATTTTATTACTATCAGACAATAAATAGTGCAAGAGTTTCATCCATATAAGTGTCTCGGCTGAATTTGCTCGAGTTTCTAGGAATTTGACCTATTGGAATTTGAATGATTAGTAACTTTGTCACACATGGCTTTCCATTCTCTCTGCATAGTAGTCAAGGTTAAGCAACCATGTCAATAAGACCAGAGAGATACCAGAAACACAATTCTATTCCACGGCTGATCTAAGGAATAGTATTTTTCCTTGAAAATAGCGTAGGCATGACTAAGTTTTCCCTTCCTTCTTTCTGCCAAGACCTATAAAACTAATCAACAGGAGCTGCTGGTTACTTTTAGGGCACACCCAAACTTCACCAAACACATCAAAAAGCCTGTTCGAAATGAAGATAGCAGCTAGGCTACTGGGCAATGTAAATGAGTAGCTGTTTCTGAATGGGAACACATCACATACATCTCATCACAAGCTTTATTTGGCGTATGAATTTGCAACATGTCATAACAGAGTATTCTTGACTTCGTGCCTTTGAGTTTTGACAAACCTAACCATAGTCTATTGTCGGTTCAGCAATAAAAAAGTTTAAATAATAACAGTGCCTAAAAAATAAGAAGCAAGTTATGTTGTAGAATGAACTATAATCAGACGTATTTCTTAAAACTATGATATAGTTATAATTGTGCACTTTTTCAATATATTGCAGGTAACAAGTTCACCAAGTCATGCTCCACTAGAACGCAGAGTGCCTGGAGAGTTGCTACTTAATAAACTTGAAGAGGTCAACAAATCTGTAAAGGTTTGCATCTTCACTGTGTTGGATATCAAATTTGTATGAAACTGGATTTGTTGTCAGTCCGTTGCCTGTGCAGTTGTATGCCAATCGGATAGGGCTGCAGCAAATCGGGATTCAAATTTGTATTGAAGAACCTTTTGTCTCTGACTTTTGCAGAACAGCAGGCATAAGACCTGTGCTATTAATTATGTTTTCCATTTATATATGCTCTTTCTTAAATGCTTTGTTTTCCCTGTCTTCTTGACCAGAGACTTGAGCTGCTTTTTGAGAAGTCACAAGCTGCCCCTGACAGCAGTCAAGTTAGGCCCATTACATCCGCAGCGAGGAAATTGAATTTCCAGTGAGGAAATTGAATTGAAGGGAAATCCCAAATTAGGATCAACTTGTTTGTAGATAGTGGGATAGGAATGATATTTTGATTAGCATGTTGTTACCTTACCAAATCACCATTTTGACTTGCTATGCAGAAATCCTGGCTCAAAAGCTATAGATTTTGATAAATCTTCATGTGATCTTGTAGCACAGTGATCAAATTGTGTTAATTTATCATTGAAATTTGTTTGGACTTGATGAGCCTATAGTTCTACTTTGGCATGCTTTTGACATTATAAGCTTATAGGGAATGTTGATAGCCTTGACAATTTCTTTCCCCTTAGTCATACCATTCTTTTTCACCCATATAAATTTCTATTCTGAATTTCTCAAAAATATATAATTTCTCACAACTTAAATAGATTTTTTTTAATAAAATTGCTTCTCATTAATCAAGTGTTCCATTGTCGGTATTTTTGAGTTTAAGTGCTCAAACTTAACAGTTAAGAGTTTAAAAGCAGGGATCAGAGTGTGCTAAAAGGGTTATCGGTCACGGTTTAATCAGAAACACGGACCAAAATGTTCTCATCACATCCCCATCACTCAGTATTCCAGGCAAAATTTCAGAGTTAAAAAATACTAGGCAAAATCATAATTGCATAACACAGCAACCATTTATAAGAGAAAGTGAAACTAAGAAAAGCTTAGAGCTTTGAAAGGGGAAATCATCAGCGACTTAAATACAGGTAATCATAGAATCGAATCCATCATTTTGTTGCAGTATTTTCCTCATCACCTGAATTCCCCTGCTCCCAAATCCAAAACCCAGATTCCTATAAATTTGAGAACTGATATCAGAATGAACGTAAAATAATGATTGGATCAACAGAGAAGAAGCAAAGAGGGAGCTTGGCTGAAGGCAAGGCCAGACTGGCCAGTAACCAAGCAGTGCATGTGCGTAGAAGGACGTGAAGACGCACTGATACAGGATAGTTATATAGGCCGTGGCTGAATGGAAGAGGTTGCCCTAGAATCTAAAATGGAAAAAATGATTTGGATTTGGGAGTTGATTTTCACACCAACCCAAATTAATACCCTCACTTTTCCTTGGCGTCCGGAAATATATTTCCGGATGCGTAGAGGGTGGTGCAAAAAGTAATCTCCTTTGAAATTTTTTACGCCAAGCCTGAGACCAAGAGCCATTGGTCACTAACCCAATTAAAGAATGGTTAGGTTTGACCCAAATATTCGGGCCAAGCCCGCCACTAAGGTCGGCCCTGTAATTTTTTTAAAAAAATTTTTGAATAATTAATTTTAACAGTGTTCAAGTAGAACCAGAAATTCATATTCTTCTGTGTGTCTCACTCTCCGATTCATTGCAGGTATGAGCCAGCGCAACCCCCATTTCTAGCCTACTAATCAATTTCATGTTCTGTGTGTTCGTTGATTACTGCGAAATCAACTAATTTCAGGGTTTTAATCGTGACATTTCTGATCCATTTGGAACAGTGAACGAAGGAAGAGAAGGATAATCTGAAACAATGGGTGGTGGAGCTGATCACGGACATGGCCATGGAGAGGTTCATGGAGACTTCAGGAACAAGGTTTGGAGTATGACTGGTGGCCCTTACTGCCGCCCCAAGCACTGGAAGCGCAACACTGCCATAGCAATGGTCGGCGTTTTCCTCGTTTGTATCCCCATCGCCATGAAATCTGCGGAGCTCGAGGTTTTCCCTTGTGCATCTCTTTCTCATTTGATTTTTGATGTCTAGTCTGTGTGTTTTGACGATCTGTTTGTTTTCCGGGAAATGTGGAATAAGTAAGTGGAATTGGATGTTCTGGGATCTTAAAGTTATTTTTCAATAACAAAATTAACCAGATGAGGCTTGTCAGAATTGTATGACTTCTGAAGCTGGAATTATGCCCCCTTTTGGAGTCGGGGATGGGGTTGAGGATCGCCCTTCTGAACAACTTTTTTGGGAACCCAAGATGTAAAAAAGTTTACTTTTTCATTCTTGAGCAGCCACCAGCTAACATGATGTCTTACGTTGTTTGTTGATGATTCTACGTGATTGGAAAATTTTGACAAAGGTGACATTTTAGCCGATTTTTTCCTTAGTAGCCAGTGTTACAGGTGGTAAAGTATTTGCTATGCATGAATAACCAACTCAGTTGTGTAAAATTGTAAGGATATGTTGAAAACGAAAAAGTGATGGCGATAACAATGGGGACAAGTTGTTTTTAGTCACTGATGAGTGATGCGGTGATAATGTCTATCTGAGTTAGTACTTGGTAGAAACATTTACAAGATGTAGTCTCTCCATAGCTATGAGGGGAAAAAAATTCCTTTTTTCATGAGGAAAAATATGATTGTCTACCATAAGGTTTTGTTCTTATTCAGTAATACCAATCTAGATCTACGTGTCTCATAGTAATCAATTTTGGACTGAATTTAAGTTGCTTTATCCTTGTAGTGCAATTCATTTTCAACTCTCTTCACATTTTGTTGCATATAGCAGTTATGAAGAAGAACAGGATATGTAAGGTGACAATAAGGATACTAGGGATTTGTGATTATACTAATGCTAGTCAGTTTTTATTTCTGAACTTTGAATTTGGTGTTTGAATTCAAGAATTCCTTGTTCATCAGTGCATTGACTTTTTAGTCTCAGTTTTGTCATTAGAATAGATCATTAGTTAATTCCATTGTTCTATCGGCATTCTTATTTCTCTTTGCTTTCTTTTCTGTTTTTATTTTCTTGTTCTCCTCTTTCTCTCTACTTTTTCCTCCCAGTCCCATATTGCTTATCATGTGCATTCTATTCACGCCTTAGATTCTTACTAAATTTATTCCTTGTAATGTAGTCATACCTAGAGAACCATGCGCAGCAGCATATATAGCCTATCTCATCTCATCAAAATACAGGATCAATAGAACCTTGTTAAATAAAAAAATGCATAGACAATTTTGAAGTTTCTAATCATCCATTCAAGTTCTTTGATGAGTAGAATCAATTTCATGAAATTTTGGGTCGGAGTCAGCTTTAAGTTATGCATGACGAAAGTTAAAACAGAAATGGAGTTAGAATTGTCTCTACTTTTGAGCTACATCACTTTTGATGCTATAATGTAAAATTGTTTATGCATGTGATCTAGGACTTAGATAATATTTAACTTACGACTTGGATATGTTGGCTAATAAGATCTTGTCATTTTCCAGCAACGACCACACCATCCTGTTCGCCCAATCCCTTCCCAGATCTGGTGCAAGAACTTTGGAGCTAAAGATTATGAATAATTCAGGATCAATTGGACTACCAGTGAGGATTTCTAAGCTTGCAACTTTTGCAACAGCATTTCTTTTGTACGAACAGCTTTAAGAGTTGTCTATCAACCTTATGTAAGAGATTCAGATCGAAGATCATGTAATGGATTTCCTTGTCATTACACTGAAGAACCTACAATAAGTTGCTCAGTGCTCAATGCCTGGTTAGTTTCCTTGAGAGCGTGTTCAGATTGGTCTTATTGATAATGAAAATTGATTCTGTTAACAATTTTGTCCATGCAAGATTCAGTCTGAAACTCATATATAGCGTGTTTCTTTTCACATTTTGATTGTTTACTATTCCTAATGCATGCATGTTGTGAGGTTCAATAGAGGAAGCGTATTCTTCACTCTATGTAGAAACAGATTAAAGAAACAATATGCAAAGTATAAACTGCTGACTGAGGCCACAGAGTAATTGAGCTGAATGTGGAAAAGAGAATGAAATCTGTTCCGAATTGCAGAGGGATTGGACGATATTCTTCCATTGCACTCAAGGAATCAAATTCTTTGGTGTCAGTCAAAAAAACTTGATTATGAGAAAAGGAAAAAGTCTTGAATGTATTCTCATAGCAATTATTTGTTCTGTTCAGTGGTGCATTGTCGGAAAAATCCAAACCCAGTTCAGGTTTATTCCTGGTTTCGACCAGTTGGAGAGAAAGAAAGATTTGTTTGTTGGCCACCTAATGTGGACAGGGTATATTCTTGTCTTAGTTACAACGTTAAACAATTCAGTCTGTAAAAAGGTTGATAAAGGAGAAAAAAAAAGTTGACAGAGTGAAGTGCAGAGCACAATTTTGTTTTCGCCAGGATGGTGTCTATTTCCGTACTATTTTTAGTGACTAGATGGAGTTGGACCCGGATTTTCTGCAATCGTGCAGTTAATTGCAGGCAGTTTGATTTGTTGAAGCTGTATAGTCATCACAGATCGGACGGCCTGCAATCGACTGCATGACACAGCTTTAACAGATCGGACTGCTTGTAGTTAACTGCACGACTGAAAATAAGTTAAGTCTTAAATTTTTATTTTATTATTTATCTTTTATTTCAACTTAAATTATTTAATTTATTTCTCTTTGAATTTATTTTTATTTTTATTTGAAACAACTTAAACAACTTATTACATCACATGTCAATTGAGAATTGCACTCCTATAGTATAGTGGAAGTTACTAATTTTAAGTTTTGTTTAACTCAAACAATTTCTTAAACAGGATAGTTCTAGAGTCAGTTTTATTAAAAAAAAATAAAAATTACCTTTATTACTTTTTATTTTTAATAAAGATTAGTCTTCAATAATAAACAAAACGTTTGACATAATTCTACGTATAAAAAAAAAATTATATCAAAAAACCTTTTTCATATGACTGAGGATTCCAAAGCTAAAATTATAGGCCACGTGGCATGAATCAAGAGGAAAATACACCGAAATGTTCATAGTCCCTCAGATACCTTAACATTAACGGCTCAACCTAACTGCTTGGTAGGAGCTCTGCGTCCGCCACGTGATGACCAGTTATTCGAATTTTGACCCGAAAACACAAATACCTTCGCTGCCCGTTCCCGCCCACCGGGCAGCTTCCCCTTCATCCATCACGCCCTTTCCCGCAAATTCCTCCCTGCCCGAATACTATATCGGGCAGCTGCAATCTACGACTCCACCTGCATTCGTTCGACTTCAACTGTTTCAGCTTTTGAATACAAACGGCAACTAGAGAGAAAAAAGAGTGTGAAGAATTTTTTCACCCTATAAATAGTTAACATAGCTATAATAGCAAAACTCACTTGAAAAACAAAACAAAGAAAATGTCATAGTCGAGGTAGTTGCTACTAAAATGAAAAAAATTCTTTGAAAAGGATTTTCTCGGGAGAATGCTGTTTGTATCTCCGAGATAACGACGTTGCATTGTTCATACGGTTAGGTGCAGCTGAAATTTCTTCTGTTTGGATTCGAGTTTCTTACCTTGAAGAATGTGGAATCTTGTACGATTCGTCGCGTCCAGTTTGAGCAGATCGCGGCGGTTCTCGACGACGGTGATTCCTGGACCTTGCATTGTTCATAAGCGGGGTGCTGATATCCTCCACGATCCATGGTTCAACAAGGTTCACAACATAATCCTATTTTTGTTTAGAGCTTGGGACTCTGTTTTCTTAAGCGTTGATTTGGGTAGCGCTGAGCTGTTGATTGTTTTTAAGCTTTATAAAAGAAGCTAACTTTATGGAACGATGAATCAGCTCTGTATCAAAATATAGTGTATTTATTCTGGTGTTCATTTAATGGAAAGACAACATTTTATTTTTGATTATTTTGTGTCTTCATTTATTAGATGAGCACAAATGTTAACAATGCTCCAATTAGTTTGGAATGTGTCAAGTGATAATACTTAATGTTCTTTGGCTTTTCTTCAGGATCTTTTTCTCTTAAAATTATGTTGATAATTTAATTCTCTGAATACAGGATACTGGATTTCCTTTGTCTGAAAGAGATAGATTGGGTCTTCGGGGCCTCCTTCCTCCTCGCGTCGTATCAGTTGAGAAGCAATATGACCGGTTCAGTAAGTTTGAGACCTCATCTTCTGATATCATATTTATCTCTGTAGTTCACCCAATCAGTAATTTTTGCCTATCTTTCCAAATCAATATCCTGTTAACCGTATGCTATTTATTTATTTTTTAGTGGATTCATATCGATCCCTGGAGAAGAACACCAAGTGCCAAACAGACGAAGTTATTTCCTTAGCCAAATGGAGGATCTTAAATAGGCTGCATGACAGGAACGAGACTTTGTACTACAGAGTGAGTATAATTATGATGCTGGCTTCTTAAAGTGAGTGTAATATATTGTTTGATGTTGTTACCTTGTTTTCTCTTCAGGTTCTTATTGACAATATTAAAGAGTTTGCTCCAATAATATACACTCCTACAGTAGGATTAGTGTGTCAAAATTATTCAGGGTTATTTAAACGCCCGCGCGGAATGTATTTTAGTGCCAAAGATAAAGGAGAGATGATGTCAATGATTTATAACTGGCCAGCTCAGAATGTGGACATGATTGTCTTGACGGACGGTAGTAGGATTCTTGGCTTAGGTGACCTTGGAGTTCAAGGAATTGGAATACCTATTGGAAAACTCGATGTGTATGTCGCTGCTGCTGGTATCAACCCACGAAGGGTAAGCAGCAATATCTCTCTCGATTTATCCATCTATATTCTTCTCAATATCTGCATTTGTGTCTGCATGTTTCCAGGCCTACTTGTTTAAACTTTCTTCTTGAAATGTTCTGAATATTAGTGCATCTGAGATGACTTTCTAGGCCTGGGATAGGAGCATTGTTAACATTTACTTGAAGCATGTGATTGTTACCAGTTCTAGGACACTTGGCATATCTAGTTTGATTTATCTTCATATAATCATTTGTGATGTGCATCCATCATGTGCAGTTAGAGGTGCCTTCTCTAAACAAGATGACAGTGTGTTCATAAAGTCAACGATGTAAAATATCATAATGGGCGAAAAGAATAAATTCAAAGAGATCCTCTAATTCCAATTAGGAATTCGTTAGGTCCCTTAGGAAGAGTCCAACTTCATGAATATAATTAGTTTTGGATATATTTATGTTGAGTTTCCTTTGTTCACCAGCTACTTTTTGGTAAAGGCAGTATGCTAACACTTGTATAACACATACTGCATGTGGCAGATACTTCCTGTTATGTTAGATGTTGGCACAAACAATCAAAAGCTACTTGAAGATCCCCTTTGTAAGAAAACTGTGTTCTATTTTATTGTATGTTTGCTCCTTTCTACAGCTGTCGATTATCATATTTAGCCTTGTCTATCTTCTTGACATGTCTTAGTTTGTTCTTTGATTTGTAATTGTCACAGAAAGATAGATTGATGTTGTCTTTCCTGACACGGTTTTGATTTGACAGATTTAGGAGTTCGACAACCTAGGTTGGAAGGTGAAGAGTATCTCTCAGTTGTGGATGAATTCATGGAAGCTGTTTTCGCACGATGGCCAAAAGCTATAGTACAGGTTTGTATATATTTCTTCAAGACCATATTGCTTTCATTGTTCACATTAAATTTGATCAATTATGTAACTTGATAATTGGGCTAATTGTATCAGTTTGAGGATTTCCAAATGAAGTGGGCCTTTGAAACCCTGCAACGGTATCGTAAAAAGTTTTGCATGTTTAATGATGATGTACAGGTGAGAAAGCCGAATGATATTCTGTGAACGTAAATAAACTTCAACGTTTCATGTAATGTATTGTGTTCTTGAAAGCTTAATCTCTCTTCATGGCCGATAGGGAACGGCCGGTGTTGCACTTGCTGGATTATTGGGAGCTGTAAGAGCTCAAGATCGACCTTTGTCTGACTTTGTGAACCAAAAGATAGTTGTGGTTGGAGCTGGGAGGTACTTGGCAAACTCATTATGGACTTTATACGGGCTGCCAAATTTGTTTTGTTGTCTTATTATGCTAAGAAGCCATTTTCAGCCTCACATTTTTCTTTTTCTGGCTTACAGCGCCGGGCTTGGCGTTCTTAACATGGCTGTCCAGGCAGTTTCAAGGATCGCAAAGTGTAGTCAAACAGCTGCCAAAAGTCAATTCTTTTTAATAGATAAAGATGTATGCTTCCATTGTCTTTGCTTATATTATTAAGTCGCAACGTTCAAAAACTATAATGGTGTTCTTTATTGCTTTTCCTCGTTAAATCTTGTTTTATTTGAAACAGATAATTATATTCTTTATCATACCCTCACGATTTTGACTGAACTTCATGTAGTCCTGTCTTATTCGTTTAACTATTGAGTAACATCACATCTTGGGAGTTGCTATTTACTATGTATATGATGTTTCATTCAAATTTTTAGTTCAAGTCTTTTAGTGAACATGCCTGAATGCAGGGTCTTGTCACAACAGAGAGGAGCAATCTAGATCCAGCTGCAGCACCATATGCTAAAAATCCAAGAGACACAGAGGGGCTTACAGAGGGTTCTCCTCTAATTGAAGTGGTAAATCTTGCATATATTGATCTAGGAAAACTCTTAGTTATATCAAGGCTAGGAAAAAATTTACTGGTGCTATTTTTCAAGATTATGCAGACTTGTTTACGTTAATTGTTGAACCTAACGATCTTCAGGTTAAGAAGATTAAGCCACATGCACTCCTTGGATTGTCTGGGGTTGGTGGTGTTTTCAATGAGGAGGTAATACCTTCTACAATAACACTTTTATCATGTCTTATCTTTAAGTGAAGCTTACTAAATTATGAAATGTAATAGCCATGTTAAGAGTCAGAAATTGAGTTTCTTAATTTTAATCGTTGAGACTCAATTCAGGTGCTTAATGCAATGAGAGATTCTGCTTCAACAAAACCTGCTATCTTTGCCATGTCTAATCCCACCATGAATGGTTTGTTTGTATAGGCCTCATCAAGCACACATAATTCCTTTATGATCACTATTTTTATAATTTTGACATTCTCTTCTTTTATTTTGAACAGCTGAGTGCACTGCTGTTGATGCTTTTAATCATGCCGGAGAAAATATAGTGTTTGCAAGTGGAAGCCCTTTTGAAAACGTAGAACTTGGTAATTACCTCTTCTTAATACGATTAACTGGTCTAAGTATCTTATGCAGTTTAGATTTTCCTCAGCCATGGAGGCTTTATGGGCTGATTGTTGGTATATAGTTTGTTATATTTGTTAATGTTATGATTACCTTGATCTCCAAGTAAACTTATGTGCAGGTAACGGAAGAATGGGCCATGTAAATCAAGCAAACAACATGTACCTGTTCCCAGGGTAAGTCTTCGTGGTTTATATTCCATCAAGAATAATAATATCTACCTCTGGAAACATTGTTACAATTTCTACTGTGAACTTTCATGTCAGGATTGGTTTGGGGACTCTGCTGTCAGGTGCTCGTCTAATCACGGATGGGATGTTGAATGCTGCTTCTGAATGGTATATTTATCATTTTTATTTGGATCCCTGTTTCTTCTTTCAACCAAAGCTTCTTTTGCTCTAACAGATCCATTTTTTTTACTGAAGTTTCGGAAAAACATGTTTTACTGTAAATAATTAACATGCTGTCGTCCTTGTAGCCTTGCTTCGTACATGACTGACGAAGATATCCAGAAAGGGATCTTGTATCCATCCGTTGATAGGTAATTGTCTTTTCTTGCCTTGAACCATTTTCTGATGCAGGCCAGACTCAGGTGGTGCGAACAGGGAAACTTGTTAATTTTTGTAATGGTTGATACTTATGAGTATGACCTTATCTGGTTAACACTACTTTGCATGCTGCAGTATTCGAGATCTCACAGCTGAGATTGGAGCAGCTGTTCTGCGAGAAGCAGTTGCAGAAGGGATTGCAGAAGGGCATTGTAATTTAGGGCCAAGAGAACTTGAGCAAATGTCAAAGTATGCAAAATTTTCAGCTTATATGTTAATGTCATGGCCAATTTGCAACATTATTTAATAAAATTTTGATAAGAAAAAAAATTTCAGGTCTCACCTAATATGTCAAATCTTATGTTATGTCCAACTTAAAGTATTATTTAATAAAATTTTGATCAATCCTAAGATTATGACACAGGGTTTGGCACATGGAATGAGACACGAGATTTTGTCCCAATTGATAATACCCTCTTCTCATTTTCATCTCTATTCTTTTGCTGCTGATATTTGGTTATTACACTGGTTGCAGGAGGAGAGTGTGGAGTATGTCAGAGGCAAGATGTGGTTCCCCGAATATAGCCCTCTTGTTCACGAGAAATAATCTTCCCTCAGTTTTTCCCCCTTTTAGATTTTTGAAGGACTTCTTCTGCAATTGATTCACTTCTCAAAGTGCTGCAGTCTAGTCTTTCCAATTCATTAATTAGCAAGTAGCAAGCTTCCGAAAATTGAAGCGCAAATAGCGATGAGGGGCAGCCACGGTTCCTGAGTTTCAATGCATTCTTTGATTAATATTGATGAGAAGAATTAGTGTGAGTCTTCCTTCCCAAATAATAACACTAATTCTTTGAAATTTATAAGCATTGCATTCTTTGATTAAACGCTCTTTTTTATATTTCGTTTTTAGGGACTTTAAATTTGAAAAATAAAGCTTACTATAACAATAAACTTTAGCAAAAATAAAATTTTTAAAAATATTATAAGAATGTAACTTACTATTTAATCAAAAATCTAAAATAATATTAAAAAAAAAACACTCGACAAAAACTACGGTGTATAATTGTAAAATTGGCTAGCTTAACTTGTATTGATAGCATGTGTTCAAATGCATTTTCCATAATGCTCATGGATTCTTGTTCAAGTGATGCTTGGGATGGTTAGAAATTTATTCTTAAAACGAGTGAAAATAACCCAGCAAAAATTTTCATAAGTCTTTGATTCACATTTTCTTTCTTTATTTTTTATTTGATTCTCATTTTCAACACATTTTTGAAGACATTAGAATTTTGTTTTGAGATTATTCAATGAATTCAAGCGCAAAATAATAAAAATAATTTTTTTTTGAGCAAAATAATAAAAATATATATAAAACATATTTTATTTTCTTAAAAGACGTTGACTAGATTCCAGAATACGTGGATAACGCTGATCAGTGCCCGAGAAAGGGACACCTCAAGTTTAGCTGTCCACAAATAAGTTTATTTAATAATCATATAAATTCCCTCCAATTGCTTCCCATGATTTATCTCATGACACTACTTAGATTTTCCTTATTTTTCTCTTGTATAAAATAGGAAACTATTTGATTTTCTTCCCACCTCCCTTTTTCTCTTTCCTTCGCACATTGCTTCTGTTTCGGCATCAATGGCAGCGGCAAAGTAAGGATTTTTCTTAATTTCTTACTGATTTTCTGGGTCGAACCATTTCCACATACCAAAAACCTAATTGAAAATCCTTTCCTTTCTGTTCATCGTGTGAACTTTGTATAATTTGTCTGTCTTTGACTTTGTTTGTGTTTTCAGATATGCTGTTGTTACAGGAGCAAATAGAGGGATAGGATTGGAGACTGTAAAGCAATTAGCCTCAAATGAGATCACGGTGGTGCTCACAGCTAGAGATGAGAAAAGGGGTCTTGCAGCAATTGAGAAATTGAAAGAGTGTGGTGTCTCTCGCAATATGATTTTCCACCAGCTTGATGTGGCGGACCCTGCTAGTATTGCATCTTTAGCAGATTTCGTTAAAACCCAGTTTGGAAAACTTGACATCTTGGTAAGAATACGTGCAGATAATACTGACTATTCTCGAGTTTGTGTTTGTTGGTAGGTCAACAAGGGAATGACGTTTTTGTCCCGGGTGTCCCAGAGATATTTTGCTATTCTTGTGGGTGTGTGAGTACGAAATTGGGCCTTTGGTTCTTAGGCCTAATTCCCCGCGCTACGTGGGCTGCAACTAATAATTTCAGTCCATATCAATGTTCAATTTTTAATTTATACTTTTTCTTGTGTTAACATTAAGGCATTTGGTGCACCTAATTCTAAGATTAATCAACAAGTATGTTTTTTAAAGGGCTATTTATAGACAAAGGAGTTCTTGGAATGTACATGCTTACTTTACCATGGTAGGCCACAGTAAAACTCTGAAGTACCATAACAAGTTAGGACATAGCAGCATCTCAAAAAGTTGCATTTTAGCACATAGCAGCCAAGTGGAACTATAAAACTGATAATTCCATGAACTACAAACATAGAAACAAGTTTTATTCAATTGTCTAACTGGTTTATGCTCTTTTAGTTTTTGTTTCAGGTTGCACGTGATTGTACTTAACTCTACTATTCTATGTGTGATTTTACAACTAGATTGCTTTTTGGTGTGCCATTTTTGTTTATTAGATTACTTCTTTGAGCTATCAAGTTAATTTTTTGGATCGTTTGCTTACATCAGAGTCTTATCTCCGCACGTTTTCTGTCTTTGCACAATCAATGTTCTCTATTTATGGAAAATGGATCCTTTTTCTTTGCTTGATGGTGGAAGTGCATTTGGGATGCTGTGGCCCTCTGTTCTATTGCTTAGAAGAACTGCAACAACCATTAAATCAACTGAAATAGATTTCCTTGATATTAAACCCTCTTGAAAGTCTGAGAGGCTTACAAACCCTCTAGTTTTGAGGTTTGCATGTTTTATTAAGAAAAATTAATTGCATATTGCAGGTGAATAATGCAGGAGTTGGTGGAGCCTTTTTTGATTTCGATGCTCTAAGAAGCTCTGATGGGGTAAGGATCTAGGCATGAACTGGTTTTATGATGCAATCTGCTAGAACAGTGATGAACATTATCTTATCTGTAATTCATTCTCTTTTGGGCTGTGGGGTCGGAAAGCCCGGTTTGAACTCTCATAATAAGTATGTGCAAGTTTAACACACTACTGTAAGACTTTTATGCCAAAACATACCCTCCCATCTTTTCCCAGTAAAAGGTCTTTCCTTTATCAAATTACAACATATGAATTCATCTTCGTTCTCAACTTCTCATTGAAGCTTGTCTAGTTATTTGACAGTCTTATAATGCTCGTTATGTCAACCTAAGTTAGAATTGCTCAGATTTATGCAAGTTCTTTTTGTCATTTGCATTATTGAAGGCACAATAGATTTGAAACTATTCTGGATACTTTTCTTGAAGATTGTGAGCTTTCTTCTCTCTTTTCTTACTAATTCAGGCATTGTACAGGGTGACCCAAAGAAAGCAGCAACAGAAACATACGAGTTAGCAGAGGAATGTTTGCAAATAAATTACTATGGTGCTAAAAGAACAACAGAAGCCCTACTGCCCCTCCTCCAGTTATCCGATTCACCTAGAATTGTCAATATTTCATCCTCCATGGCGAAGTTAGAGGTGGGCAATCATTTAACATCTTTGCTTAGCATTCTATGTTATTGGATTAAGATAGATGACTTGAGAATAATCTGGGTCTGAATGACTTAATTACAGAATTACATTAAAACATGATTTATTGAAACTTATAGTTCTTTCCCTCTTCTCTGCAACTTATATCTTAGTTTGTAATTTGCATAAAACATGATTTATTGAAACTCTTATTGGTTGTGTCTAATTCAGAATATATCAAATGAACGGGTTAAAGGAATCTTTGGTGATGCTGAAAATCTTACTGAAGAGAAAGTGGACCAAGTATTGAAGGAGTTCCTGAAAGATTTTAAAGAAGGTTCAACAGAGAGCAAAGGGTGGCCTAGTTTTCTGGCTGCCTATGTAGTTTCCAAAGCTGCTTTGAATTGCTATACAAGAATTCTTGCCAAGAGTTACCCAACCTTGTGCATCAATGCTGTTTGCCCCGGTTTTGTGAAGACAGATATAAACGGCAATACCGGCATCTTGCCGGTGGAGGAAGGTGCCGCCAGTCCAGTGAGGTTAGCCCTTCTGCCTCATGGTGCTCCATCTGGCCTCTTCTATGTGAGAACAGAAGTCTCTTCTTTCTGAATTACAATAAGCTGTTATTGTTATAGCTTCAATACCTTGGACTGCAAGTAATAGGTGAATTGATCATGTATACACACCTAAAAGGTTGGGGCCTGTCAAGACTTTTAGGTTTGAAATGTAGTCTTACTGCTTCTTGTTGGTTTGGTATTTGTTCTTTTTCCACAGAAATCTTTATACATGTTGCATGGAAAAGCTTGTTGCTTTTATATCGTCTCTCAACAATAAAGATAGCAAAGAACCCAAATTTGTACCTTTTATCCCGTTGGCTTCAGTTTCCCTCCATTTCCAACCAATTCCTCACCACATCATTTAACTAATTAACAGATATTTCCACGTGGGCTAGCCACGTGTCTTGTAGTTACGACTATTCACTCAATGAAGCGCACCGTTTTACTGATTCTCTTCTTCCTAGTCTTTAAACGTCTTGCCTCTGAATGCTTCATAACATTTTGCTACTTTTTTGAGCGTTTAAGATGAAACCCAGACACGTATTTGATATTAAAAATGGAACCAAAAGAACAGTTGAAGGAAGAAGCCCTTCTCTTCCTCCTCTAGTTATCGGATTCAAAACTGAATCTGACATCAGTTGACTGGGTATGAAAATGAGTCTCAGTTTGTTAGTATATCCTAAAATTACTTGCATAACAAGAAATTTATCCTACTTTCTATGGCTCCCATCAAATTAATGGGCCAAAGGGAGTCTTAAGCTGAAAATCTTAATGAAGAGAGAATTGAACAAAGCATTCAAAGGGTTTCTGAAAGACTTCAAAGAAGGTTCATCTGAAAGAAAGGGATATATGGCTTGAGATTCTGCCAATGCAGTCTCTAAAGCTGAGTTGAATGCAGAAAATTTAGTTTCTTCGGCTCATTGAAGTTTATAGTGATTGGAGGCAACTTACTAAAATGAGATTGTTTGTAATAAAATTTAAATTTAATTTTTTAAGTAAAACAATTCAATCTTTGTCATTTAAACTAACTTTTTCAGTTCTTCGATTTCTTTGAATAAATCTCTCTTATTCATTGAATTCTATGAAACATTCTTCATTCTTAAACTAGGATGTTTACTGACTATGGTATTTGTACAGAACTTCATCTGGTTGACTTGTATAAAAGGAACAGAGGGAGAACATGTAAATCAAGGTTTTGGGTTTGATTGAATGAACTGAATTTGAAAGAGTAAAAATTTTGTTTTTGTCTGGCGGCGGCAGGCAGTAACTGCTAAGAGCAAGATAGGTGGAGTTGGTAACAGAGCAGTTTAACCCTTTTGACTCTATTTCAATCTCAATCTGTGGGCAATTATCTGTCTGTATCTTTGACTTAAAACACAATAACATTATTAACTTTGCTGACAAATGAATTATAGCTAATCAAAGGTATGCTGTCACAATACCTACCCCACTATCAATTGGATTTCGGTGCAACTATGTCGAGGTTTTGTTCAGCTTTATTTTGTGTTGTGACGATGTTTTATGTTTCAACTAAAATATTAAATAGAAGAAAATTTCTGAAATAAAAAAAAATAAAATTACGAGATTTTATGATAAGGAATACTTATTATGAACAAAAAACCTTCTAGATAAAAAGTCATGAAATCTAGTTGATATAAAAAGTCATGTAATCTAGAAGATTTTGTTTTTTCATTTTTCAACACTTGTTATAGAACGTTCTTGATAAAGTCAACTTTTTTTAGCATGTATTAAACGCATTTCTTACTTTTAATTTTCAAACGCCCGTGTGATGAATCTAATATTTCCGCAAAACGCCATGATACGTTTCATTTTTTTCTTATTAGGCAAACACGTAATCAATTCTAGAAGTAAATTTGGAGACCCCAACTCAAACTCATTCTTTTTTTTATTAAAAAAAAAAAGAAAAACTATTTGATATCAATACTGTAATATCCTATTGATTTGGATTAAAGTTAAAATTATGAAAATGACAATTTTCATTATCAAAATTTAAACCTTTTTTTTTTTTAAATTTAAATTTAAGATTTTTAATTAAAGTAAATTATTTTCTTACTATTACATCTACCCATTTGGTAAAAACTTTAACCCATACTATGCATGAATTAATCATATATAATAAATATTTACTATATGTCTCTTTCTTTTCGCCTTTTACGGTTGTTAACTATTCTTTATTTATGAGTTTGGCTATGTAATCCGCCGCCAAATTAGTCCTTATCTAGAAAGTGGCAGAGACGAAAAATTCATTATTCATTAGTTAAAACTTTAAGTTAAAATCAGAGAAATTCAAAAGCGTTTACTCCTAACACCTTTGACCGGTAAGCTTTGCTGCAGGCACTATATTAGTGGTTCATCTGCATAATCAATAGCTGCATTTTCAAATCTCTCTTACAAGCATTGCGTCTTTTTCAGCATCAATGGCAAAGCACGGGTATTTTAATTTCTTATTGAGTTTCTGGGTCAACCCATTTCCTCACATCGAAAACCCACATTGAAAATCCCTTCCTTTTTGTTCATTGTATGAATTTCTTCGTATAATTTGGCTGATTTTGCTTGTGCTTTCAGATACGCTGTTGTTACCGGAGCAAATAAAGGGATAGGATTGGAGATTGTAAAGCAATTGGCCTCAAATGGGATCAAGGTGGTTCTCACAGCTAGAGACGAGAAAAGGGGCCTTGCAGCAATTGAGAAATTGAAGGAGTTTGGTGTCTCTCACCTTGTGATTTTCCACCAGCTCGATGTGACGGACCCTGCTAGTATTGCATCTTTAGCAGATTTCGTTAGAGCCCAGTTTGGGAAACTCGATATCTTGGTAAGAACATATGCAGATAATACTGAATATTCCCAAAGTTTGTTTGGTGAATCTACAAAAAGAGTTCTTGGAATTGGAAAACTGTATGCTATATTATTGATCTGCAAAGTCAAATGGCTCAGACTGATTTTGCTGCAGCAACCTGATTCAGATAAACTGATGGGTTAAACACTAGGATCCAAAAGATCTTAAAAGAGTTCACCATAAAAGCAATTTGTCAGTTTGGTCAGAGTTTTTGTTTATTCAAAAGAATGATTCTAAGAATTTCTTGTTCTTGTGCAGGTAAACAATGCAGGAATCAGTGGACTCAATCTGGATGAGGTGGTGAGTATTCATTTTCCATGTTTTCGATGTGGGGACAATCATCTACATCTATCTATCTGTATATATATATGAAGCCTCTAAAAGAGATTGAGCTCCTTCTACATGGATGCAGGTGGGATCAACAGTCAACTGGAGGAAACTGAGCCAAACTTACGAATTGTCTGAAAAGTGCCTAAAAACGAACTATTATGGTTCTAAGAGAACAGCTGAGGCATTACTTCCCTTTCTTCAGTTATCTAACTCGCCTAGAATTGTCAATGTTTCCTCCACTGGAGGGTTATTAAAGGTATGAAACCATCAGAAGTATGTTTGAGTTGTCTATGTGAGTTTCATAGCATCACGATGAGAAAATTGTTCTATATTGTGTCTCAGAGCATATCCAATGAATGGGCTAGAGGGGTGTTGGAAGACATTGAAAATCTTACAGAAGACAAAATAGAGGAGGTACTGAAGGAGTTTATTGAAGACTTCAAAGAAGGATCAACAGAAGCTAAAGGCTGGCCTACCTTTCTGTCTGCATATGTTGTCTCTAAAGCAGCCCTGAATTCATACACAAGAATTTTAGCGGCCAAGTACCCTAAATTTCGTATTAACTGTGTTTGCCCTGGTTTTGTGAAAACAGACATGACCAGGCACTGTGGTATATTGTCTGCAGAAGATGCTGGTGCTAGTGTTGTGAGGTTGGCCCTGCTGTCGGATGGTGGCCCTTCTGGCCTCTTCTTTGCTTGTCAAGAAGTGTCTAGCTTTTGAATGATTTTGCAGATATTACAATGCAAAACATAGTGTACTGATTCTGGGTGTTGTATATATGTTTTGACCCAAATGTAGGAAGCACTTGTGAGTTGCAAATTTTTTCTTTCTTCTGGTATTGTTCAAGCTTCAAGTTATCCTTTTCCATTGGCTATCTTTTATGTATTGTCGATGTCATAGCTTAGGGTCCTTACTAAAAACAAGAAATTAAGGGGAAAAGACCCTCTCGCCTATGAACTTTCTATACATTAAGAAAGCTCAAGAATATGTACAAAAACGGTGCATGGAACAAATTTAACAATATAACATTACAAGGAATATTCTTCTTTTTAAACTAAACAATTATTCATTTTTGAACTGCTCATTAACTTATTCAGAGTTTTGCAATTTTTAAATCATCACTTTTAGTTATTTAAAAAAAAAAAAAAAATACCAACAATGCTTAGCAAGGTTGGTAGATAATTGGATATTTTAAGTATATTAATAAAAAATTAAGAGAGACGATCTTATATTAAATTAGGTAATGTGATAAGGCAAAATTCCTAATTAATAGTGCATGAAAAAATCCCTATAACAAAAAAAAAAAATCACGTGTATTTGTTATTTGCTAACACATTATTAGCCATAATTTAAGAAAGGTGATCTTATCTTAAATTAGGTACTGTGATATGACAAAATCCATAATTAATATCCCTATTCCTGATGCAAATATATATGCTACAAAGACAATATCCAATTTCAAAGATTAATCTTATCTTCAGAATTTAGATTGTTATATCTAATTAGATCTGACTCATTAATTCTCTAAAAGAATTAGATTTCTAATAATCATAGGTTTCAAAAAATAAATAATTAATTTTAATCTGTTAATTAGTAGGATAAAGAATTACAATTGTTACTAACTCATACTAAAAAGTAGTAGAAGATAAGGGCAGAAAGCCACTAACCTAAACATAGAAGATTTATTTGAGTAAGAATCTCTATGTAAGACAAACAGAATCCAAAGGGGAAACACCATTCTCATCAAGCAAATCTTCACAATCTCTCTTTCAAAATGTTGAGTTATCCTTTTCCATTGGCTATCTTTAATGTATTGTCGATGTCATAGCTTAGGTCCTTAATATAAACAAGAAATTAAGGGTGAAGTGGCAAGGGGAAAGGACCCTCTTGCCTGTGAACTTTCTATACATTAAGAAAATTCAAGAATATGTAGAAAAACGGTGGATAGAACAAATTTAACAATATAACATTACAAGGAATATTCTCTTCTTTTTAAACTAAACAACTATACACTTTCGAACTGATCATTAACCTATTTAGAGTTTTGAAATTTCCAAATCATCACTTTTAGTCATTTAAAAAAAACAAAAATAAATTTACAACAATGCTTAGCAAGGTTAGTAGATAAATGAATATTTTAAACATATTGATAAGGTTTAAGTTTTGACTGTTTGTGACTTTGTTAAAATTATGTTTATTTTTATGATTTTCGTAATTCAAGTAAGGCGATCTTATCTTAAATTAGGTAATGTGATATAGTAAAATGTTTGTTAACACATTATCAACTATAATTCAAAAGAGGTGATCTTATCTTAAATTAGATATTGTGATACGGTAAAATCCCTAATTAATAGCTCCATTCTTAGTGCAAATATACATGCTACAAAGAAGAAACACCAGAGTTGGAAATTGGATTCTCTTGGCAATCCAATTTAAAGATTAATCTTATTTTCAAAATTCAAATTATTATATCTAATTGGACCTGAATCATTAATCCTCTAAACGAATTAGATTTCTGATAATCACAAACTTTGAAAACTAAATAATGAATTTTAATTTGTTAATTAGTAGGATAAAAAATTATAGTCTGTTACTAACTCATACTAAAGAGTAGGGCAGAAAGCCACAAGATTTATCTGAGTAAGAATCTCTATATAAGACTATCAGAGTCTAAAGTAGAAACACCATTCTCATCCACACAAAATGTTGAGCAAATCTTCACAATCCCTCCTTGCTCTTATTGTTTCCCTTTCTGCTCTGTTTGCATCCTTTTCCAATGCTTATCCTCTATCAACCCGGAATAGATGGATCATAGATGATGCCACAGGGCAACGTGCCAAACTGGTTTGTGCCAATTGGGCTGGCCACCTTCAGCCAATGCTACCTGAGGGACTTGACAAGCAACCTGTGAAGAACATTGTTGGTCAGATTGTGAAGCATAGATTCAACTGTGTGCGTCTCACATATGCAATCTACATGTGGACGCGCTATGGCCATCACAGTGTGGGACAGACTCTGTCCACTTTGGACATTCCAGCGATTGTGGAAGGGATAGCCAAGTACAACCCTTCTGTGTTGAACATGACTCATATTCAAGCCTTTGAACATGTGGTTCATGAACTTGGAGCTCAAAATGTGAAGGTCTTGTTTGATAACCATGTCAGTGAGCCAAAATGGTGCTGTGGTGATGATGATGGAAATGGGTTCTTTGGAGATAGGCATTTTGACGCCCAGGAATGGATTCATGGTCTCACTTTGGCAGCCAAGCAATTCAATGGCAACTCTGCAGTATGAACCCTTATTCTTATTTCCACTAAATCACAAAATAACACTTACAATTGAATTTGATCTTTTGCACTGCAGGTGGTTGCGATGAGCTTGAGGAATGAGCTGCATGGTCCACTCCAGAACGAGCCTGATTGGTACACTTATGTGAGCCAAGCAGCAACAGCCATTCACAAGGCAAATCCAAATGTATTAGTTGTTGTTTCAGGTTTGAATTTTGATACTGAGCTTCAGTTCTTGAAGGAGAAGCCATTGAAGGTGAGCTTGGGTAAAAAATTGGTCTTTGAGGCCCATTGGTACTCATGGACTGGAATTGGAAGGCTCAGGCAGCAAGAAATTTGGAACAAGCAACCATTGAACAGGATTTGCGCCTATAGCATCAGAGCCATAGACCAAAGAGCTGGTTTCCTTACCATGGGTAAGAATGCAGTTCCTTTGATCTTTACGGAATTTGGGTTTGACCAGACCCAGGGAACTAGTGATAATTCACACAACAGGTTTGTAACTTGCTTTCAATCCTACTTGGTCGGGAGAGACATGGATTGGGGCATCTGGGCATTGCAAGGTGGCTATTACTTGAGAGAAGAAATAGTTTCCTTGGAAGAGACGTTTGGCGTATTGGATGCTTCTTTTTCACAGCTTAGGTACCCACAATTCACTGACAAGTTCCAACTTCTGCAAAGGAAGAATCAAGGTATGCCTTTCACTTAGTAAATTCATCGAACACAATGAAGACAAAAATTCATGTCTACAAATTAAAGTTGAACATACCATTAATCATACCATGTTACTGCAGATCCTAGCTCCAAACTCCCCTATCAATCTATCATGTATCACCCGCAAAGTGGCCAATGTGTCCAAGTGAATGCCAAAGATGAGCTTGAACTGGGTAGCTGTGAGACCAAAAACAGATGGATTCATAAAGGTAATGGAGCTGAACTGTTGTTGAGTGGCACCAACAAGTGCCTCCATGCAGCTGGTGAAGGGAAACCAGCACTTGTCCGGGGTGATTGCAAAAGCAACAAGAGTTCTTGGAAACCTGTGTCACTTACTAAGCTTCATTTGGCTAACTTTGAAGAACATGGGAGAGGATTGTGCTTGCAGAAGGATTTAAACTCATCCAGCATTGTGACAGTAAAATGCATCTGCATTACAGATGATTCTTCATGCTTGGACAACCCCCAAAGCCAGTGGTTCCAGCTTGTTTTTACAAATGTCTAAAAGCTAAATCTAGTTAGGGTAAACTGTCTTATATCAAATGTACATTATATCTTAATTGGTGCCTAGTTCATATTATTGCAACAATTCATTCTGCTAGATATAAGACTTTAGCTCTTTTATATCTCAATTTTTAAACTAATAATAAAAAGTTCGCATCTTCCTTAAGAATTTTCTTTCTTTTCTCTGTGATTTGATAAGGTTTATTTGCATATTATTCACATTAAAACTGCTAGCATTGATGCGCATTTATGTCATTACCTCAGTATGAAGCTCAAGCCCCTTTCCAAGCTTCATTGAAAGAGTATATTCTCGGCAAAAGTTCGGCAAAAGTTCAGCATAACTTACTGTTCCTTTATTTTGTCAAATCAGAGTGCACATTACCCGATTGATGAATTGTGTCTGAGAATTGTAGCATTATGGTACACCTTCAAGCCTATTTTTCGTATTAGAATGTGTCGAGCTATAGGATATAATTTGGATATTTTACAGTTTTCCAGGAACATAGTCATAAGATGTTACGGAAACTCCATCCTATGTTAATGGTCGAAACACTAGTCATATGTTTTATTGATTTTTAACTGCAATATGATTGATAATATATTGGAGTATGTATTTACTGGCACAGACAACTGCTTAAAAAGCTGTTGATACATCAACCTAGTTTATATAAACACAAGAAGGTGGTGAACTAGACATGTGTCAATCAGGTACACTTTCGTCCTCTTTCTCTCTCTTTTTCCCTCTTCTGTCCTCTATATAATCTCAAAAACAGCCCTATCTATCCCAATTCCAAATTTCTAGCATGGCAAGTCGCCAAAAAGCTAGCCATATAACAAGTTCCCTTCTTTTTTAGCTACTACTCTCTTACAGCACTTTATTCTAGCTTATTAACTTTTTGTTGTTGACAGAAGATTTGAATATATGCTATAACAGCTACAGGAGCCATCAAACTATAATTACTGTTAATGCAATGAAAACATGAAAATTAATGTGATTGTTGAAGGTATGAAGTGCGCTTAAATACACTATAGTCTAATTAAAGTGATTATAATAAATGATATGATATAATATAAATTGTTAGATAGATTAAATGATATATTATAATTATTTATTTAACATTTCATGTTATAATACAATATATTCATTTATCTTTCGAACTTTAATAGCATAGTATATTCTCTAAAAAATAAGTACTGAATCACAAGACTTTTATGTTAAGCTTTCTCATTTCATTTTATATTATTGCTAATATTTCAACTACATTAAACACGCAACAGCTTAATTGATCTCGAAAAGATTAATTAATCAAAGACTTAGAATTGATGGGAATGTGACACATGTTAGGTGGGGTTAATATTTCCTAGAATCATGCCCGTTTGATATGCACTTCCAGAAAGGAACAGGGAAACTGAGTTTAATTCACCTAGTGGTAATATAAAATGTTTAAAGTACTTTATTAATCATGTGTGCCTGTAAATTGCTGCACAATGTGATCTGGCAGTGGTTACGAAGTTGTAAAATATAACCTATTGCAGTCTTCTGATATATGATCTTGCGACATAGCACCAGCACAATGTTGTCCCACATGCATATCATTTTCATGGTTTTGTCGTTATCCCATGTGAGATTGAACATATAAAAGAATATAAGATGAACAAATCTTCAAGTACCTTGCTTTTGATACTGCTTTTTTACAGTGTTTCTGTTTGAACCTATAGGTATTGTGATTTGACCTAGAGTCATAGCCAAAATACGAAAAAAAAAAAAAAAAAAAAGATGATAAAGATGCATGGGACATTGTGTTTGATGGTAAGATTTTCTTGAGATCCTTGTTTTATTATTGTTCACATTGTCCATAACAAGATAGCAAAGGAGGCCTATTCTGACTTTTTTACAGTCTTGGAGCCAAGATAGGAGGCAAAGTAAACTGTGGTGTGTGTACACAATATGTATAATATATAATATGTCATGTAAGCATGCATGAGTGTGTGTCTATATGGGATAAAGTATTAATGTTAAAGAAATGAAAAAGAACACGTTCACGTTTATAAGAAGCTCAGTTATAGAGAAGTGAGAAGGTAACAGTTAGCTGATCATAGAACAAACCAAAACACATTTGCTCTTGCTTTTTAGTTCTTAGCTATTATCATACTCTTCAATGGCAGAAAAATCAAAAAGGTATGTTGCTGCTTAACTACTGTGGTGTTTCTAAGAGTTGAATAGAAGCTGAAACCATATAAGCACTTTCTGAACTGTCAATTCTAGGTATGCTGTTGTGACTGGAGCAAATAAGGGCATTGGTTATGGGATATGTAAGAAGCTAGCTTCGAGTGGGGTCATGGTGGTGCTAACAGCTAGAAATGAGAAGAGGGGTTTGGAAGCGGTCGAAAAGCTCAAAGAGTTTGGTCTCTCAGACTCTCTGGTTTTTCATCAGCTTGATGTGACTGACCATGCCAGCATTGCTTCCTTGGCAGATTTCATCAGAATCCAATTTGGGAAACTTGATATCTTAGTAAGAATTAACAACAATACTTTTCCCTCCTAATTTTCTCATTACTTGAATTTATTTATATTTAAAATGAAATATGATTATTACTTGAGAAACTATTTTGGAGATGAAACTAAACATACATAAATAATATTATTTATTTTAAAAATTTTGGATTGATAATTTTATTTAAACATAAAATTAAATAAATAATTTAAATTTTATTTTTCGACTAATTAAAAACTTTAGAACATGTTATCTTGATATATATACTAGTTAATTGTACCTACCATAAAATTCTATATTTCTTAATTTCTCATGTTGCACCCAATGTACCATATTCAATTAATTTGAAAAAAGAAAAATGTGATAATTGACTCTTTCCTCTATCAAAAATTCTTCATAAGCATCTCTAGGGTTTTCAGTTTTTGAAAATTTTTCATTCAAATTATAGGAAATATGGTTTTGAAAATCAATATTGAGACTTCAGTATCAGAGTTGGGTTAGAAATATAGCATAGTTCAATTGACCGTGAAAATGATAACTGAAGTTGCATGCTACTCTATATATATGGTTAATTAGCAAAAAAATTTCTTGATATCATAGTTATCTTATAAAACCTTTTTTGCGTGCAGGTGAGCAATGCAGGAATAGCTGGGGGTATAGTCAATTATGATGCTCTGATTAGATATGTAAGCTTACTTATTTCTTTCTCGATCGACTGATGGATCTAAACTCAGAAAATCAACCCTAATTTGATTATAGATAAGGATCTAGAATTTGTGAAACCCTAAAAGATTAAGTTTCTTGATGGTCATCATGTTTCACTCACATTTTGGGATTGATCATTCATTATACTTATTAGCATCTTAAAACATTAACCATGCATACCTTAAGAAAAGTTGGTGGAGCTGAAGAAAAGAGACATGTTGACTAGTTTTCTTAAAGAAGAGTAAGAAAATCTGTGGCATATATATACAATGAACTAGCTTATATATCTTTAGTTACTTGTCACATTCCTCGTTATATTCCAATTATAATTAGTCAGAAATTTATTTATTTTTTTAATTTGAAAATATTTGTAATATCAAGGGATTGGGATGGAAAATAAGATAAGAGAGTAAAATAAAAAACGATGTAAATCCTATATTCACACAAAATAACCCATTGTTAGTACAGTTAAAAGAATTTTATACTAGCTAATCTACCATACTCTGTTTATGATTCAAAACTAGTAGCGAATATTTAGACAGTTGAGGATGAGAATAAAAGGAAAGATTCATAACAAATTGGACAAGCAAAATAATGTCCATACTGAAAGTTTTGCTTGTTATTGATGACCTCCAGAAGTAATGTTATCTTTCTTGCAGAAAAATGGTGAAAAAGTTGATTGGAATGAAATTTTAGAACAAGATTATGAGATGGCTGAGGAATGTGTGAGAACAAATTACTATGGTGCAGAAAGAGTGATTGAAGCTCTTCTTCCGTTGCTCCAGTTATCAACTTCACCAAGGATTGTCAATGTCTCATCTAGAATGGGGTCCCTCAAGGTACACAGCTTATCAAAATATTCAATTATTAAGCACAGTTCATGAAACTCAAATGACGATTTTGCCCCTATTTCTTGATTCAGAATATGCCAAATGAGTGGGCAAAGTCAGTGTTGAGCGAAATTGAAAACATTTCAAAAGAAAGAATAGATGAGGTGATCAGAGAGTTTATGAAAGATTACAAAGAGGGTTTACTGGAAACAAAAGATTGGCCAACTCGTGTTTCTGGATACACAGTGGCAAAGGCAGCTCTGAATGCTTACACAAGAATGCTGGCAAAGAAGTTCCCTGGTAGTTGTGTCAATTGCATTTGCCCTGGCTATGTCAAGACTGATATAAACCACAACACTGGCATCTTGAGCATTGATGATGGTGCTGAAAATCCTGCAAGACTTGCACTCTTGCCAGACAATGGCCCTTCTGGCCTCTTCTTTGCTCTAAATGAAGTGGTCCCATTTTGATCTATATGAGTATTAGGAGATAAGAGTGAGAGGAGAGAAAGTGGATCTTATGTAAGGCTTACTTTCTTTTCTCTTTCTCCTCGATCATATAAGGTTTATTTTGTTTCTCTTCTACTGCAATACATTTTGATCATAAAAAATCTACTTTTATGTCATCATTGATCTCAAAAATAAGAGTTTATGCCCATCAATTTGTCTTTGAACTAATTCTACTTTCAAACTATCAAGTGTTTTCTTGTAGCTAGAACTAGCATGACTGGGCAAATAGCTTAATCTAACCTTTTTTGGCTAGCCAAACTTGGACTTTGAGCATGACGTGACCAAACCTAGCCACGTTAGTTAGTTATGGGAAAACCAAAAAAAAATGAGCTGGCATTTTTTTGTCTTTATTGGTCACCAAGGTCATATCATCTTGGCCCATACCCAAGAGATGGATCACCCCGGAACTCCTTCCAACGTTGACTAGTCACCGCTAACGTGGCCTCTCTCAACACCCCATGTACCGCCGTTGTATTCTTCGGTTCTGGAAAAACGGAAACTTTAACGGCGTCGACCCGATCATGGAACAACCAAATTGCAGAGCCGAAAGATAAATTAAATTTGTGGACATGAAATATATTGAAGTAGCGAGAACAAATACAGTGGGCTAGGTGAACTGTTTTCGGAAACCACGTTATGGCCACCTGTACTTTGCATTATACTAAGCAAAGCGCCAAGAATCCCTTGGATTATTATTATTTATATATTTTTTTATTTTATCTCTTTTGTCTTATTATTTATAATTTTATTTAATAAATAACTATAAAAAAAATATACACAAAAAATATGCTTAAACAAATATATATGGAACACTTCTTTTATGATGAGTTGTGCACGCCTATTTTTTACAGTTTTTTTTAATCTATTTACTTTTATTTTTTCTTTTTATGCAATTTTATTTTTGTAATATAACTGAGTGTATATAAAAGTGTGAAGGTAGTTTTTTCCAACATATACAACCACCAAGTAACTATGGATTACTGCCAACTGTCACAAGATCCAATGAGAAAACTTGAACAATGACTTCAGGTAAAATTCTACCACCTCATGTAACTAATAAATCATTTGTCCTATCAGAAAAATCTTGTAAACATTTTAATTTTTTTGAAGTAAATCACATGATCTTTTCATTGGCTACAGTCCCCACTTCCTTTCCAAGCTCATAACAATTATTGATGTTTCAAGTTAAAAAGCTATCACCTCTTTCACAGAACCACAGAACTGAGAAGTCAGGAAACGAAACAGGAATCTGTTTTAGTGCCCTCACTTTACGAGACTGTTCCTTCCTTCATAAATAAACAATGGCAGACGCAACAAAACGGTAACGTTTTCTTCCACTTCCATTCATGACCTTCTCTATTATCAAGTTAACAGAGACCAAGTTCTTTACTTTATTTTAAGACAAATAATTCTAACTGGTTTCTAGGTATGCTGTCGTGACTGGAGCAAACAAAGGTATAGGATTTGAGATATGCAGACTGTTGGCTTCTCATGGGATCACAGTGTTAGTCACAGCCAGAGATGAGAAGAAGGGTCTTGAAGCTGTTGAAAAACTCAGAGCCTATGGTTTTTCTGACCAACTGATCATTTTCCATCAGCTTGATGTAACTGACCCTGCTAGCATAGCAAACGTTGCAAATTTCATCAAAACCCACTTCGGAAAATTGGATATTTTGGTATGGTCATTATGCTTCTGAGAGAATCAGGCTCTTATACTGTCTTATATTTCTACTGCTTTAGGTTAATTATAAAAATGCATGCATGCCTGGTTTTCTGATCAGTTCTTCTTCACTAACGAATAATGAGAAAGAAAATGGAGACATTTTCATTTATCATATGGATCTTCTGGTTCATCATTGAAATGAACGGTGGGAAATCTTTATTTTATTTTACTTTTTTCTTTTGTAGATAAACAATGCAGCTATTTCTGGAATAGATGTAGATCCTGATGCTTTGGTAGCATGGGTATGTTCTTCAAAATCATACAAAATTATTTCCTTTTATCTGTTTACCCAAAATATATATGCAGAAAAGGTTTTTTTGTCATTTATTTCAGGTAAATAAGAAAGTTGATCGGATCGAAATATCTCCTCAAAATTTTGAAGCAGCAGAAACAACTGTCAAAACAAACTACTATGGTGCCAAAGAAACATTTGAAGCTCTTATTAATCTTCTCCACTTATCAGACTCGCCAAAGATTGTTAATGTTTCTGCCAACATGGGAGGACTGAAAGTATGTGATACTAATTACATTTAAACCCATATCTTAGAATAATTTAGAGTTCACTAGCTTTTTTATGACTTGTGTGTAACTCTATGTCATTGACTAGGGTGATTGCATGTTAATTTAACTGAAGGAATCTGATCTTAGAATTTATATAAAATTGGTGTTGTAATTCACTAATTTGTTAGTTAATCAACATAGCTATTCACCTCCGATGCTTTAATAATATCATTGTTTTCCTTAAAAAATAAATGATGATTATACTCATGTTTGATGCAGTATCTGCCAAATGGGTGGCCAAAAGAAGTATTAAATGATGTTGAGAACATTACAGAGGAGAAGATAGAAGACATTTTGAATCAGTTCCTGAAAGATTTTAAAGAGGGTTCTTTAGAAATTAAAGGCTGCTGGCCTATTTCTGCGTCTGCATATATAGTCTCAAAAGCTGCTTTGAATGCCTTGACAAGGATTCTAGCCAAGAAGTACCCATCTTTCTGCATCAATGCTCTTCATCCTGGCTTTGTGAAGACAGATATGACCAAAAACGTAGGCGATTTGACTACAGATGAAGGTGCTGACAGTGTTGTGAGATTGGCCTTGCTACCTAATGATAGTCCTTCTGGCCTCTTCTTCTTCAGAGAAAAGGAGATATCATTTTGAGCAAATGTTATTGTTACTATTTACTATATGTAGAATTAGCACTGGTGTCTTGAATGTTCAACAACTTTAGTCAAGAAGTGAAGTGAAGCAATAAAAAATTTGCAGTGATCGAGAGTAAGGGTTGAGTACGGCATGTGAGTGTGTGAAGTGAGTTCAGAGAAGGTGGGATATAAAGTATGCATGGACCCAGATTTGTTATAGTAAATGTAATTGCTGATATGATGGGACATAGACAATTGTATGGACTGTACAATTCTACATCATCTAATGGCTCGTAAAGTATTATATCAGCAAGATATCATTAAAGTAAGAATATGTGATATTTTTCTATATTTGTAAGTGCAAGTGGCTGGATAATAAATAGTTTGTCGAGTGGTTCATCATGGGTGTCCAACATTATCAATTATCCTCATTTATGTATCCAAAAGTATAATATATATGAAACATTTATAAACAAATTTACATTGATATAAGTTTGACATAAAACTTATTATAATTGGTAAGTGACAACCTAATAAGGTGCTAAATGCCTATGTTGCAACATCTCTCAAGTTTAAATTTCTTTTTCATTAGCTTAATATGTACATAATAACAGTTTCTCTCCCATCGTCAAAATCAAAAAGCTACATAGAATTGGTGGGAATGTGACACGTGTTATGTTAGGTGGGGTTTAATGTTCCTAGAATCATGCCTGCCATTTGATATGCACTTCTAAAATGGAACGGAGAAAGTGAGAGTCTAATCATATCATTTTTATGCATATCATTTTCAACGTAGTTTGGTCCTTATCGATCCCATGTGAGATTGAACATATCCAAGCAAATAACTAGTTCAGAAATCTTCAAGTACTTTGCTTTTGATACTGCTTTTATACAGTGTTTCATTTTAGAACTTACAAGTAATTGTGTTTTGACCTAGCCAGAATCATAGCCAAAATATGAAGAAAAAATAAGATGAAAAAGAGGCATTGGACATTGTATTTGGTGGTAAGATTTTCTTGAGATCTTTGTCTTATTCTTGTTAACATTGTCCAGCAATATAGCAAAGGAGGTCCTAGTCTGACTTTTTTGCAGTCTTGGAGCAAAGATAGGAAACAAATTAAACTGTGATGTGTATTCGCAATTAATATATGTACAATTTATAATGTTATGTAACTAAGCAAGAGTGTATATATATGTATAGATGTTGAAGAAAGAAAAAAGATCATTTGGATCAGGTTCACATTTATAAGAAGTTCAGTTATAAAGAAGTGAGAAGGTAACACGGCTATCTGATCAAGGAACAAACAGAAACACGTCTGATCCTGCCCTGTATTTCCTAGCTGTTGAAAAACCCCAAGAGTTTAGCAGATTTCATCATAATCCAATTTGGGAAATTAACTTGATATCTTGGTAAGAATGACAATGCTTTACGCTCCTTCTCTCGCCTTGTTGGAGTTTATTTATATTTGAAATATGATTATAGAGAAAATATTTTGGAGCTCAAATATACTACTATTATTTATTAGATGCCTATCATGAAATCCCATATTTCTTAGGTTTGTCTTGTCACACTAAATATATCATATTGAGAAACTTAAAGATCTTGTGTTCTCAGTGGCCAACTAGTTTTCGTCAACTTAATCTAACTGATTCTGCTAATAAGTGCATTTTATATAAAGGTTTTATATCATATTCCCTCACATTTAAGTCTTAGATTGAGGAAGAATTAGGTGCTTTTGGCCATATTTGCTTATTTTGTAGAAGCCAAGCACTCACGGAGGCAAAACAATGAAAATTCAACATTGGCAACAAGTTGGCGCCGTGGCGTCAGGAAATTCCAACAGTGTTGTGGGGCGCCGTGGCGTCTGAGAGATTCCAAAAAGCATGCGTTTGGAGCCATGGCATCCTAGAGGTCCCAACACATGATTTTGTGGGCTCTTAGACCAAATAGACTATTAGGAGTCCTAGTTTGAGTTAGAAATTAAACCTTAGCTATAAATAGGCAGCTAGGGTTAGCAATTGAGATCTTTTGGCAACCTAAGAATTGGAAGAGTTAAGAGAAGAGAGCGAAGGCAAAGAAGACAGTGGATCTATAAAGAGTTTTTCTTCTTCTTCTTATTCTCTTCATGTCTTCTTCTACCTCAATTATGTATTTGACACTTACCATGAGTAGCTAAATTTCTTCTAAGGGCTAGGATGTAGCCCAATCTATGTATGAACTTGAATTATAAATCAATGAAATTCCATATTTTCTTCAATTGAGTTTTAATTATCTGTGCTTTAATCTCTGATTGATCTGGCCAATTAGTTAGGGAATTTGTGGATTGCTATAAATTGAAAAGGGAAAAGTAAATCTAGACCATGGGAATTGAATCTATAATAGAACTTAGGGCAGGAATGTGCCTAGGACCCTATGTAGCCATTAAAAGGAATCTATAAAACTTAAAGCAATTTCAGTTACTACAATTCACATAAGGATATGATTGGATTAGTAATTGTAATTAGTTTAATTTAACTTAGGGAGGGCTTTTTAATGAATTAGGGAGACATGGGCTAGCAATTGATAAAACTATAATTCATTTATGAAATTAGGAGAGTTTATATATATGATTGTGGTAAAATCTAAATCCCTAGACTTTTAATCACTAGTTTCTATCCTTTTAATCTCGCTTCTATTTTAATTGTTGCTTTACTTTCATTTGCATTGCTTTTGTCATAATTCGATCGCTTGGGTAATGTTGTTTTAGTATTCTAGTAATCAGTTTCATAGTCTCTTGAGTAAGACAACCCTAGGATATTCTGCTGTCTACACTGACAGTGTACACTTGCACTATATTCCATATCACACCCATATTTTCACAACATCACCCACTAGTATATCATTCCTTGCAGATTTCACTAAAATCCAATTTGGAAAGATTGATATTTTGGTATGAATCTACCGAACTTTCTTCTTTGGTGATATAATTTATAGAGCGCAACACTTAGATAAAGGAAGTGTCCAAGATTATCATTAAAAAGATAAGCAGGAAATGTTTGACTCTTAAAATCTTGTAATACGTAAACAATGCAGGGGCTAATGGAGCAAATGTAGACTCTGATGCTTTGGCTGCTGCAGGGATCGTGGTATGTTTGTGCACTTACATTTTCTAGTGTTCATCTATTTCATTAATGTTGCACTAGAGTGAAAACAATCTTGACAGAGAACGAGGTTTCTTGGTAATGTTGGTCACAAGTGATGAACCACACTCGACAAACTTTACTTTACTCGGACACGTGCAAATGAAGAAGAACGTCACATTGTAATTTCACTTTCGTGATATTTCACATACTTGAAATTGGATTTGATGTATTTAATGCAAAGATATCTCGACATGGGTCATTAAACAATGCAAAGTTATGCAATTCACATAGTAGCCCTCACAAATTTTTTTCTTGAACCATCTCACACCAAGTAAATAATAGCAATAAGATTTGCTCAAAATGATGTTTCCTTTTCTCTAAAGAAGAAGAGGCCGGATGGACTACCATTAGGAAGCAAGGCCAATCTCACAACTCTCTCAGCACCTTCATAAGGGGTCAAAACGCCAAGGTTTTGGGTCATATCTGTCTTAACAAAGCCAGGGTGAACAGCATTGATGCAGAAAGAATAGATGAGGTGATTAGAGAGTTTCTGAAAGATTACAAAGAGGGTTTACTGTAAAACAAGGATTGACCAACTCCTGTTTCTGGATACACAGTGCCAAAAGCAACTCTGAATGCTTACACAAGAATGCTGGCAAATAAGTTCCTTTGTTTTCGTGTGAATTGCATCTAAAACCCTACCTATGTCAAGACTGATATAAACCACAATACTGGCAACTTCAGCATTGATGATATTGGTGCTGAAAATCCTGCAAGGCTTGAACTCTTGCCAATAGTCCTTCTGGACTCTTCTTTGTTGTAGATGAGTGGTCCCATTTTGATCTATATACCAGGAGCAATGTCTTTATCCATGCATTACACAAATTAATTAGTTGTTTATTATTTTTTGTGAGCCCCCTTCTGATACATAATTTTTTTATTTTATATAATTTAAATAATTTTTCTCGACTTGTACAACTTTCAAAACTTATATTAAATAGGTTCTATAAGTTGTTATACACATTTTTAGTTTCTTTTAATATTCTTTCTTCTCACACAAGTTGGATCTAATTTCTTTTTATACAATTATTCTTACAGGACGTCTCGGTGTTTCGTCCTGTCCTAAATCCTTTGGGATAATTCGAAATTTAAGATAGAACCAAGACACAATTTTGTGTCATAATTAATTTACGAGACAGGACCGGGACAAACAAAATCTCGTATCGGTTTTGTCTGGGCCTGTTCTAAATCTTATATAAATATGTTTTGTCTCATCTCATCCCAAAATTGTTTTGATAAGCATATATATATTTATCTCGCCTCAAAATAATATTCTTGTTCTGAAATGAAATTTTTTATACAATATCACTTTTTACACCTTCTTATTATTTTATACACCCTACTTATTTTTTTCACTTCTAGCACTTTAAAAAAAAAAAAAATTTAACTAGGTCAAGATGAGATAAAAGAGTTTGGATGGGAATAAAAACACAACTAAGACGAAACCAGAATAATATTATATAAAATCAAAAACAAGACAAAAAAAAAATTTAAAAGACCTTGATGATATTTTTATTTTGATTAATTTTGAGATAAGACTAAAAAGGCTAAATTTTTGACCTGTGCTTACCCTACTCTCTCTCTCTCCTCTTTTTCAGTCACACTTCCCTAATGAAGTGTACAACTTAAAGTAACTTTAACTTTTAAATTCACGTGGGCTACTGTTCACACTTCCTCTTGAAGTTCACAACAATTATTGATGTTTGAAGTTAAAAAGCTAACACCTCTTTCGCAGAACCACAGAACTGAGAAGTCGGGAAACGAAACAGAAATCTGTTTTAGTGCCCTCACTTTACGAGACTGTTCCTTCCTTCATACATAAACAATGGCAGAAGCAATAAAACGGTAACGTTTTCTTCTACTTCCATTCATGACCTTCTCTTATCATCAAGTTAACAGCGACCAAGTTCTTTACTGTATTTAAAACAAATAATTCTAACTGGTTTCTAGGTATGCTGTCGTGACTGGAGCAAACAAAGGTATAGGATTTGAGATATGCAGACAGTTGGCCTCTCAGGGGATCACAGTGTTAGTCACAGCCAGAGATGAGAAGAAGTGGAGAAATTTACCTCGGTATACCAAAAAAAAAAAACTATTTACCAATATATTTTAGAATAATTTAGAGTTCACTAGCCTTATGACCTGTGATGTAACTCTATGTCATTGACTAGAGTGATTGCAACGAATCTGATCTTAGAATTTATATAAAATTGGTGTTGTAATTCAAATTTGTTAGTTAGTCAACATAGCTATTCACCTCCGATGCTTTAATAATATCATTGTTTTCCCTAAAAAATAAATGATGATTATACTCATGCTTGATGCAGTATCTGCCAAATGGGTGGCCAAAAGAAGTATTAAATGATGTTGAGAACATTACGGAGGCGAAGATAAAAGACATTTTGATTCAGTTCCTGAAAGATTTTAAAGAGGGTTCTTTAGAAATTAAAGGCTGCTGGCCTATTTCTGCGTCTGCATATATAGTCTCAAAAGCTGCTTTGAATGCCTTGACAAGGATTCTAACCAAGAAGTACCCATCTTTCTGCACCAATGCTCTTCATCCTGGCTTCGTGAAGACAGATATGACCAAAAACGTTGGCGATTTGACTCCAGATGAAGGTGCTGAGAGTGTTGTGAAATTGGCCTTGCTACCTAATGATAGTCCTTCTGGCCTCTTCTTCTTTGGAGAAAAGGAGATATCATTTTGAGCAAATGCTATTGTTACTATTTACTATATATATAGAATTAGTTAGCACTGGTGCAGTGCTTTAGTCAAGGAGTGAAGTGAAGCAACAGAAGCATTAGTAAGTGTGAGAGTGAAGTGCAGCAAGTAAATGCGTGAAACGAAGAGAAAGTGGGATATTAACTTAGTTAAAAGTGAAGTGTGCATAGGACTTCGACTTGGTAAAATAAGTGTAAAAACTGACATAGTATGAGATAAGTTGTTGCACGAATTGTACAACTCTGCATCATCCAACATTTATACCATGCTCTCTCAGCATCTGCACTACTGAATCACCAAATCCCAATTTCAAGTAAGTGAGATTTTACAATGTCATGTTCTTCTATATTTGAAATCGTGTGTTTAATTGAATAATAAAAGTTTGTCGTGTGAACTATCTCAGCATGTAAGCTATGTCAGATCACTCTATTTTAGTTTGTTGTAAACTTCAGTAATTATATATAACTTTCTCGTAAAAAATAAATTTATAACTAATAATCCATATACATAATTATCTATCTATCTATCTATCTATCTATATATATATATAGATAGCAAATATTGGATCGATGGCATTTAGCTAGAATAAGTAACATTTACAAAGTTTATAACTGTTATTCCTAAACAAGTTATTATGAGTGATCTTGTGGTAAGAAGCATTTTTCAAAAAGTTATTAGAGGTTTTAAATTTAAATTAATAGAGAGAACATTATTGATCTTATGATTTGACCGCTCAAATTCGAATTAATCAATATTCTACATGATGTTAGATATCACATGGTCTTACAATAAAATATAGACAATCCCATTCTATTATATACATTCTTTTATAGCCCAGATACTTGAAGGAAATAAGGTACCCTTCTCTTTCTCTACCATGTTCTATCTGATTCCACCTTCCCCTTTAATCAGCTCAACTACTACCTATAACTTTTGTATATATAGTTCATCTACAATAATGATTTCTACTTTCGTTTGACATAATGTCTTGATTTGGTTTCAAGATATGCGGTTGTAACGGGGGCAAATTAATCGATGTAAAAGGTCTTTTTTACACTACTGAATAGAATCTGCAATATGCAAGCAATTAACATGAGCATTGCTTACAGCCAAGATGGGATAATAAGAGGGGTATTGAAGATATTGAGCAACTTAAGGATCTTGTGTTCTCACTGGCCAACTAGTTTTCATCAGCTTGATCTGACTGATCCTGCTAGTATATCATCCCTTGCAGATTTCACTAAAACCCAATTTGAAAAGATTGATATTTTGGTATGAATCTACTGAACTTTCTTCTTTGGTCATATAATTTATAGAGCGCAACACTTCAATAAAGGAACTATGCCTATGTCCAAGATTAGCATTAAAAAGATAAGCAGGAAATGTTTGACTCTTAAAATCTTGTAATACGTAAACAACGCAGGGGCTAATGGAGCAAATGTAGACCCTGATGATTTGGCTGCTGCAGGGATCGTGGTATGTTTGTGCACTTGCATTTTCTAGTGTTCATCTATTTCATTAATGTTGCACTAGAGTGAAAACAATCTTGACAGAGAACGAGGTTTCTTGGTAATGTTGGTCACAAGTGATGAACCACACTCGACAAACTTTACTTTACTCGGACACTTGCAAATGAAGAAGAACATCACATTGTAATTTCACTTTCGTGATATTTCAAATACTCGAAATTGGATTTAATGTATTTAATGCAAAGATATCTCGACATGGGTCATTAGACAATGCAAAGTTATGCAATTCACATAGTAGCCCTCACAAATTTTTGTCTTGAACCTTCTGACACCAAGTAAATAATAGCAATAAGATTTGCTCAAAATGATGTTTCCTTTTCTCTAAAGAAGAAGAGGCCGGATGGACTACCATTAGGTAGCAAGGCCAATCTCACAACACTCTCAGCACCTTCATTAGGGGTCAAAACGCCAAGGTTTTGGGTCATATCTGTCTTAACAAAGCCAGGGTGAACAGCATTGATGCAGAAAGATGGGTACTTCTTGGCTAGAATCCTTGTCAAGGCATTCAAAGCAGCTTTTGAGAGTATATATGCAGGAGTAGAAATAGGCCAGCAGCCTTTGATTTCTAAAGAACCCTCTTTAAGATCTTTCAGAAACTGGTTCAAAATGTTTTGTATCTTCTCCTCTGTAATGTTCTCAACATCATTTAGTACTTCTTTAGGCCACCCATTTGGCATATACTACAACAAATATGAGCATAATCATCATTTTTTTTTTTTGAGGGAAAACAACAATATTATTATGACAACATAGATGAACAGCTATGTTAAACAACAAACATAAATTATGGGACTGGATTTACTACAGCTAAATAAACATGCAATCATCGTGACTAATGACAAAGAGTTGTGTCACATCATTCACTATATAGTTAGTACCACATACCTCCAATCTTCCAATGTTGGAAGAAACATTAATAATCTTTGGCGAGTCTGATAACTGGAGAAGATTAATAAGCGCTTCAATTGTTTCTTTGGCACCATGATAGTTTGTTTTGACAGTTGCTTCTGCTGCTTCAAAATTTTGAGGAGTCACTTTGGTCCCGTCAATTGTCCTATATTTTATCTGAAATCAATTACAAGAAACGTTGTCTCATATATATATATATATATACACACACACTTTTGGTAAACAAATAAAGGAAATAATTATGTATAGTTTAAAGAACAAACCCAAGTTAATAAAGCATCAGGATCCACATCTGCTCCAGGAATACCCGCATTGTTTATCTAGAAAAAAAAAAAGAAATAAGTAAACATTTCCCACGGTTCATTTAAATGACGAACTAGAAGTTTCACATGAGAAAAGAAAAGGCCTCTATTTTCTTACTCATTAGTGAAAAAGTACTGATCAGAAAACAAGACATGCATGCATTATAATTAGCCTAAAGCAGTAGAAATATAAGACAATATAAGAGCTGATTCTTCAGAAGTCTAATCATACCAAAATATCCAATTTTTTGAAGTGGGTTTTGACGAAATTTGCAAGGGTTGCTATGCTAGCAGAGTCAGTTACATCGAGCTGATGAAAACTGATCAGTTGGTCAGAAAAACCATAGGCTCTGAGTTTTTCAACAGCTTCAAGACCCTTCTTCTCATCTCTGGCTGTGACTAACACTGTGATCCCATTAGAAGCCAATTGTCTGCATATCTCAAATCCTATACCTTTGTTTGCTCCAGTCACGACAGCACACCTAGAAACCAATTAGAATTACTTGTGTTAAATAGAAAAGTAAAGAACTTTGTGGCTGTTAACTTGATAATAAGAGAAGATCATGAATGGAAGAGGAGGAAAACGTTACCGTTTTGTTGCTTCTGCCATTTGTTTATGAAGGAAGGAATAGTTTCGTTAAGTGAGGGCACTACAGAGAGAGAAAACAGATTTCTTTTTCCAGACTTCTCAATCTGTGAATGAGGTGCTAGCTAAGTTCAATCATTGTCTTTTAATGGATTAGCTGCAGAGCTAAAAAAAATATACATATAATATTTTCCCTTTTTGATAGAATCTGTGACAGATGTCTTGTTAATTATATAGTTACTTAATGATTGTTTATGTGTAGGGATAAAATTGGAGTTATTATCGAGGTATGGGACTTGTATATGTATGGTGGAGTTATTAATTATCAGGTATGGGTAATGTCATGCTTTTGCGATTTTTGCCTTTGGGTTGGATATTATCAGTAAGATCAAATCTGTATTGAAGCAGATGCCAAAAACATAACTACATACCGAGAAGCCTCTTTAGTCTTTGAATCTATCCTCAACATAGTCATGATAAAATCCAGATATAGCACAAACGGTGGCGTTTCATATGAATCCAAAGGAAAAGTGACAAAATATATATATATATATATATATATATATATATATATATATATATATATATATATATATATATATATATTCATGTCAGCCTCCATTGATGTGTGACCGTCATCCGGCAGAAGAAATTTCCTAAGCTGAAACCCATTATATTATACCCATATTGTCTTTATGGCATCATTAATATGTGACCCTCAGCCGGCAAATGAGATTTCCGATGCTGGATCCCATTATATTACATACATTATTTTATGGTCCAGAACACTTCAAGGAAGCTCTTTGTTGCAGTAACAATGGCTGAAGAAGAAACAAGGTACTATTCTCTTTCTTCCACCGTCCATCTGATTGCACCACCCCCATTAATTAATCAGCTCAAGTACCACCTAACCGAGAGCCCTGGCTATTAGAAATTTGTAGTAGATAATATTAAGGTGCAGCTTTCATATAGTTTCCAAGTTCCCTTGTTTTATCATGACGTACTTTTTTTTATTATTGACTTTACAACTTTTATTTTATTTATATTTTTCCTGTTACTTTTTTTTTTTTTTTTTTTTATAGTTTCTAGTGATGGGATGAAGATGTCAAATAGAAAGTTAATCTGGTTTCGATTACGCATTAGACCCTTTTAATAATATTACCTAAAGCCCAAAATTTTTTAGACACAGCTAACTTATACAGTTCATCTACTATTAACGATTTCTTGAATTGGTTTCAAGGTATGCAGTTGTAACAGGGGCAAATAAGGGAATAGGATTTGCAATATGCAAGCAATTAGCTTCTAATGGGATCTCAGTGTTGCTTACAGCCAGGGATGAGAAGAAGGGTATTGATGCTGTTGAGAAACTTAAAGATCTTGGTCTCACTGGTCAACCAGTTTTTCATCAACTTGATGTAACTGTTCCTGCTAGTATTTCATCACTTGCAAATTTCACTAAAACTAAATTTGGGAAAATTGATATCTTGGTAAGAATCTACTCAACCTTCTTTAATTATATTTCATTTTAGACTCTAGAGAGCAACACCTTGAGAAAGGAACTATATGTCAACTGGAAAGATTGACCTCCGTTAAACAACTTGTAAACATGTTTCAACGTGGAGATGTGTTTGCTTAGGTTATGTCATATGTCAATTTATATGTTCTTAGTATAAGACTAGTTCTTATATGGAACGAGAAGCAATAATTGGCTTAATAAATAAGACGATTTTGAACTTGGACCTTTAATCTAAAATATTTTGAGGTTTAATTTGTTTATTACTGAATCAATATCTTATTATTGGACCTTTAATCTAAAATATTTTTTATTACCTCTTGACTTACAAAGTAAGAAAGTATAAACTTTTAGGTTTCTCCCTTTTGATAATTTTTTTTCTCTTTATCTACAAGTTCAACATTGAAATGATTGGCAGGAAATGTTTGACCCTTGAAATTTTGTGTAGGTAAACAATGCTGGGGTTAATGGAGCAAATGTAGACCCTGATGCTTTGGCTGCTGCAGGGATTGCTGTATGTTTGTGCATTTACATTTTCTAGCTAGTAGTGTTCATCAATTTAGTTGTAGCACTAGAACTGGGAGTGAAAACAATCTTTAAATAGGAGGTTTCTTGTCCTTGGTCGCAGGAAAAGGGAAAGAATGTTGATTGGAGTAAAATTATGACTGAAAGTTATGAACTAGCTGAAGCAGCTATTAAAACAAACTACCATGGTGCTAAAGCAATGTCTGAAGCACTCACTCCCCTTCTCCAGTTATCCAAATCGCCAAAAATTATTAACATCTCCTCCACCATGGGACAGTTGGAGGTATGTGATACTAAGCTCAATAAAGCTCTAACCAATTCATCCTTGTTGGGAGGGATATACTGGTTACTGCTCCCATCTCAAACAGAAATTAGTCTCGTACCAAATAACAAAGAATATATAAATTAATTTTATTACGGTTAAATATCATTTAACATATGCATAATGCAGAACATACCAAATGGATGGGCTAAAGAAGTACTAAGTGATGTTGAAAACCTTGATGAAGAAAAGATTGATGAGATTTCTAATCAGTTTCTGAAGGATTTTAAAGAGAATGCATTGGAAACCAAAGGCTGGCCAACTGCTATATCTGCATATATTGTCTCCAAAGCTGCTCTAAATGCCTACACAAGGGTTCTGGCCGAGAAGCACCAATCTTTCTGCATTAATGCCGTTGTGCCTGGCTATGTGAAAACAGATTTGACCTACAATACTGGTACAATGAACCCAGATGAAGGTGCCGAAGGTGCTGTGAGGCTGGCTTTGCTGCCTAAAGCTAGCCCTTCTGGCCTCTCCTTCTTCAAAAGTCAAGAGTTATCTTTTTGACCAAAGCTTATCGTTATCAATAATACTTGTGTCTGTAATATCTATTGAACCTTATCTTCATTTGGAGAAATAAATGAATTCATATTGAAAGTTTCTGAGTTCCCACGTTACCTGCCGCTTTTCACAAGCATAATTTATTGTCAATGGTAAATTGGTAATCCTAGAAAAAATCAAATGGAAAATTAATAGAAAACATTGTTGGCGTAAGTAGTCATTGTGCGTCATGCATGAGCAATTGCTTTAGTAGTTGTTTCCCTATTAATATTTTGTATATACAGACTCCAATTTTTTTAAATGAAATATATAATACAATTGTCTAGTCTTATACGATAGTTTGCAATTTTTCTTTTTTTGCATGTGTCTTTTGACCCCTTCAAAAATAGGAAACTAAAGCTAACTACCTGGTAAATAGTCAAAATTTCAATTAAAAAAATTGTATTTTGTCAAAGGCCGTCTTGATCAAGCCGAAACCCTTTATATTTTATGTACATTGTCTTATGGCCCTTGCACTTCAAGGAACCTCCTTATTCAATTAACAATGGCGGAAGAAGAAACAAGGTACTACTCTTCTCTTCTCTTTTTCTTTCTCTTCCATTCCATGCATGCTGTCTATAATGATATTTCTACTTGTTTTACATAACTTCTTGAATTGTTTTAGGTATGCAGTTGTAACAGGAGCAAATAAGGGAATAGGGTTTGCCATATGCAAGCAATTAGCTTCAAATGGCATCACAGTGTTGCTTACAGCCAGGGATGATAAGAGGGGTATTGAAGCTGTTGAGAAACTTAAAGATCCTGGTCTCATTGGCCAACTATTTTTTCATCAGCTTGATGTGACTGATCCTGCTAGCATAGCATCCCTTGCAGATTTCATCAAGATAAAATTTGGGAAAATTGATATCTTGGTATATATATGAATCTACTCAACTTTCTTCTTTAGTGATATTTCCTTTTAGAGAGCAACACTTTGAGAGAAAGGAACTATATATGTGTGTTAATATTTGACCTTTGTTAAATAACTTTGAGACATGCGTCTGTCATATGTCAATTTTTATTTTTATTTTTTTAAGTATAAGACTAATTTTTTATTTAAAATATAGAACAGTAATTAATAAATTTTTCATAATAAATAAATTTGAAGTTTTTGCACTGAAACCTTTGACCTAAAAAACTCGATATGTTTGTAACATAATTAACAACTTATAATTTTTATATGGTTTTTTAGTACCCAGTTAATTACCACAAAATCACACTATGCTTTATGAGTATATTATAATGTATACATGATTTTTTTAATACCTATTTACAAACAGAGATGGATAGTAAAAGCTTTTAATTTTCTCCCTTTAGATAATTTTTTTTTTTTTCTCTTTATCTACAAGTTCTTTATTGAAATGTTTGACACTTAGAAATTTTGTATAGGTAAACAATGCAGGGGTTAGTGGATCAGAAGTAAACCCTGATGCTTTGGCTGCTGCTGGGATTGCTGTATGTTTGTGTTAATTTTTACATTTTCTAGTAGTGTTCATCAATTTTATTGTATAACACTGGAACTCAAAGTGAAAACAATCCTTAAAGAGGATATTGAGGTTTCTTGTCATTGATTGCAGGAAAAGGGATTAATGAATATTGATTGGAGTAAAATTTTGACTGAAAATTACGAATTAGCTGAAGCATCTGTTAAAACAAATTACCATGGTGCTAAAGCACTGTCACAAGCTCTCATTCCCCTTCTCCAGTTATCCAAATCACCAAAAATTATTAACGTCTCATCCCCCGTGGGACAGTTGGAGGTATGTGACAATACTAAGCTCGATAAAAGCTCTAACAATTCATCTTTGTTAGCAGGATCGACATCTAAATAAATAATAATTTCATGTTCAAATAATATTTAAATTTATTTCATTACTGTTAAATACCATTTAACATATTGGTTTTTATGCAGAACTTACCAAATGGATGGGCTAAAGAAGCACTGAATGATGTTGAAAACCTTGAAGAAGAAAAGATTGATGAGATTTCTAATCAGTTTCTGAAGGATTTTAAAGAGAATGCATTGGAAACCAAAGGCTGGCCAGCTGCTATGTCTGCATATATTGTCTCCAAAGCTGCTCTAAATGCCTACACAAGGGTTCTGGCCAAGAAGCACCAATCTTTCTGCATTAATGCCGTTGTGCCTGGCTATGTGAAAACAGATATGACCTACAATACTGGCACAATGACCCCAGATGAAGGTGCTGAAGGTGCAGTGAGGTTGGCTTTGCTGCCTAATGCTAGCCCTTCTGGCCTCCTCTTCTTCAAAAGTCAAGAGTTATCATTCTGACCAAAGCTTACTATTTTCATCAAGATCAGTATCTGGAATCATCAAACCTGCCTAAGAAATTTACATTTGTCGTAAGCTTTTAATTAATTTGTCTTCTTGTGATAATTCAATAATGAATAAGTTCATCTCACGAAGATGATCATGTTTGTATATCATCAATTTTAGAAATAAATAAATTATATTAAAAAATTCTTAGTTTCCCACATTATATGCAGCGTTCATGAGCAAAATATATTATCAATGAGAAAAATCAAATGGAAACTTTCTACGTAGAAACGTGGTTAATTGGCATATTTAGTCATCTTGTGCGTCAAGCAATAGCTTTAATTTGTTTCATTATTAATATTTTATACTATATAAAATATATTTTTTAAAAGAAATGGAGTACGTAACATTCTAATCACGATTTCATTTTTTCTTAAATTTAAATAATTTGGAATATTTTTCTTTTGACCCCTTCAACAGAGGACTTCTATGCATGCGCGGTCCAATACGGATATTTTAATTAGTTTGTTTATTAGCTTCTCACTATAAAGTTTAGGAAACATATCGGATTGGAGCGCGGGTTTGGTATAATTGACACAACCCGATCCGACTGACCCATTCTTTTTTTAAAAAAAAAAAAGAAAAACCTGTTTAATAGCACAGCTTTCTAAATCGTCAATTTTCAGGGATGAAAGCAGAGCACACCGGTCACTGAAGGGTATATGCTCTTCTGATCTCAGGCGTAGGGTCCACTCAACGGTATTTTATCCATTTCCTTCACTTCACAGATCCATCGTCCTAACCGATTTATAAATTTTGCATTACCCCATGTAACTCCCTCACTTCCGCCATTGAAGATTTACTTAAAATTCTGCGTCCGATTCTGCCCCTTTAACTCTGTCCTTACTATCTGAACTGCTGAGGCAAGTTTAATATTCCAATCTTGTTAGGAATTCAAGTGTGAGTGGATGTTTCACATCAGATAAATTAAAGAGATGTAAATGATATTTATAATTGAGAGACTGTGTATTTAAAAGTTTACATGCACCTAAAAGTTTAAGTTTTTGGGTAAGAATGTGGTTTTAGAAATTCAAGTGTGAGTAGATGTCCCACATCGGATAAATTAAAGATATGTGAATAATATATATAATGGAGAGACCTATGCACTTAAAAGGAGAATGTGATGTTAAGTCTATGGAGTATATCCTTTCATAGGTTTATATCTTGATGTGTTAGCTTCAGCAGAAGCTCTCTTTAATTTATCCGATTTGAAATTTGAAGACATATTTGCTTGCAGGTTTGGTTGCAGCAGATAAGCAACAATGGCTGTTAGAAAGCCCGGATTAATTGCTTTGTTTGATGTTGATGATACTCTTTCGGCTCCAAGGAAGGTATCCATTTCTTCTAGAGCTGAAGAATTGCCATATTTATAATTTTTTTATTGCGAATTTAACAGCATATGTCAATATAGCAATTTATGGTTGTAAGGCAGTTCAATAGTTTCTGGAGTCAATTGAGGTTACTGATCTCTTGTCACAAAATGCAATAGAAGATTTCTTTCATCACTTTCTTATCCCTTTGGCATCTAGAAAACTGGATTTGATCATTCTGTATGTTAAGGATTGCATTACTTACAGTAATCGTTTCCTTCTCAATGCCAGGGGGCTACTCCAGAGATGTTAGAGTTCATGCAAGAACTACGCAAGGTAGGTGATTGGGAATTATACTACTATACTCTCTTTGTTTTGTTTTGTTTTTTAAAAAAAAAAAAATGTCTGTCTCCTCCATCTATCCCAAAAAAGTATAGATTAATCGTAACACTAGTATTCTATCTGATAATATGTCTGGGTAAAGGTTGTAACAGTTGGTGTTGTTGGGGGATCCGACCTCGTAAAGATATCTGAGCAACTTGGGAAAACAGGTTTGTTATAAGTAGCTCTTTTCTGATGCTATCAAATATATAGATCTGGGAAACTCCTTCGTTAACACTGATCTAAGCATTTCTTTTCAATATCAGATTAATTCCACCATCTATTTCGTTTCTTCTTCCTTTCTCCTATTCTTGAAGAACCTTACTTTCTACTTGGCTATTCTCATAAACCTCGAGAGAGAAGAAGAGGGGGCGTGGGGTTGGAAGAAACAGATGCTTCTGATTTTTGAATATCCCCTTTTGTCTGTGCAGTTATCCATGACTATGATTATGTATTTTCCGAGAATGGTCTTGTGGCTCATAAGGAGGGAAAGCTCATCGGAACACAGGTACCACCTACAACCTGAATTCATGTCAAACCTGATACTTAAAATTGGATTTGGAGAACATTTATTGCAGAAGAACTGATTTATTGTATGTGTTGATTTGTACAATTTTTCTCTAATATACCATGACGAGTTGAGTTGTGCTTTCTTCCCTTTCCAGAGCTTGAAGTCATTTCTTGGGGACGAGAAGCTCAAGGTAAGACCTATATTTGTAACCCCATCTTGGCTTCTTAATTTAGGGAAATTGATGAGTTTCTGACTGCATCAAGTTTATCTATGAATTCATTGTGGATAAACTTAAAAGTGAATGACTGAGATTATACCTGTGTATTGGTGGTTGGGCTTAGTTATCCTATAACCTATATGTAAAGATATCTTATAAGTAGAGCTGGCTGTATATGCAGGAATTTATTAATTTTACGCTTCATTACATTGCTGACTTGGATATCCCAATTAAGAGGTTAGTGGATGTAGAAGATTATCATATGTTTCCATGCTTGTTAAAATATAAGAAGCTCTTGATCATATTTCGTATTATGTTACTAGGGGAACATTTATAGAGTTCCGAAGTGGGATGCTGAATGTCTCACCCATTGGGCGAAACTGCAGCCAAGAAGAAAGAGATGAATTTCAGAAGTATGATAAGGTAATTTAGTTTGGCTGAAAGCATATGCACTGCAACTTTTATTTTCTTTTTCTTTTTTGTTGGAACTACAATTTTTAGTATCCATAATTTGATTTTGCATCAGGGTTATCCTTTTACTGAAAATTTGCAATTTGAGTTCTCAGGTTCATAATATACGTCCAAAAATGGTTTCTGTACTTCGTGAGAAGTTTGCACATCTTAACTTGACATTTTCCATTGGAGGACAGATAAGCTTTGATGTAAGTAATTATTTTGCTGTTATATTATGATCATATGAAAGTTGAGCAGATTTTACTATGAATCCATTTACAGGTTTTCCCTCAAGGTTGGGACAAAACATACTGCCTCAGATACCTTGATGATTTCAATGAAATCCACTTCTTTGGCGACAAAACTTACAAGGTCAGCCAACAAGTATAAATTATTTTGAGTGATGGACCAAGTATCTCTACCGTCATTTACTTTCTACTCGCCTTCATACTCATGCTCATGCTAGCAGATTGCATTTTTTTTATACCTTTCATCCAATGATGTGAAGAATAGCATGACTTGCCTGATTTGTTTTTATTCACAAATGCCACTGAATTTCCTTACTAGAATTTCTTTTTTTTATTTTTTCCTCATGTGAGCAGGGTGGAAATGACTATGAAATTTATGAATCAGAAAGGACTATCGGTCACACGGGTGAGTTATTTCTTGACTTAAATTGTCATCGTGAAACTTACTCCATTTGGTTTCAGTAGCATACAGAATGATTCCAGTTTGTTCCTATGATACTAACAAATTGTATGAATATTTTTCAGTTACAAGTCCTGAAGATACACTGAAGCAGTGTAAAGCTCTCTTCCTATCAAATCCTTAAGATTTTTGGCTTGTTGTATAGTATCAGAGCTAAGTGTAATTGCTATTTTTGTCTAAAATTAACATTTAACATTATAACTTCGGTTTTTTCGTTTAATTTTATTTCAATACTTTGGCAAATTGATGCTAGTGCTTAATGTTTTGATCTACAAAGCACCAACTCGTGAACTTGGTTAAATGCCGACCCTCCCATTCCCAATCCAATTAGTTAGTAGACATTCCGTTATTGACGAGGAATGATGTCTAAGAAAATCATAAGATCCGTGTGTGAATTTCCAAAATTACACGGGATGGTGACGTAATTTCACTTTCTCAAAGTTATTATCAAGGAAAACGAATTAAAACTAAAAATCTCAATTTTTCAGACTCTTTTACCCTCTGATCTTTCACTTCACAACCAGAGTCACAATGCATAGAATACTTATGATAAAAAACCTCATTTGAAATTCTGGGGGTGGCCGAGTAGAGTAAGACAAAGTCTTATGTTTGATAAATTTTTTTACCTTAGATTGAGACTTCATCTCTTCATCCTAAAATTTTAATCACCAAAAAAAAATATCATTTGAGAAAGAGCCAGCTCCGTGACAAAATTGACTAGGACAATGGGGTAATTTTTAGTGTACTTATCATTCTCATGGATTCCCATATTTCCATAAACCATTTATTTCTATTGAACTGCTACCTGATGGTTTCTGTACCTTACTCTCCTCCATTAGTCCTCTCATTTTAATAACATCATCCCATCTGTCTAACCCTGCATAAGTGTTAGACGAGAGCACATAATTACCACTGTTAGAAGGATCCAGCTCAAGAAGCTTGTTGGTGGCAATCTCAGCCATGGCCATATTTCCATGAAGCTTAGAAGCACTCAACAATATTCTCCATACTATGACATCCGGAGCGATAGGCATTGCTTTTATGAATTCATATGCCCTTTCTAAATTGCCAGAGCGGCTCAAGAGATCCACAACGCACCCAAAATGTTTCATTTCGGGTGTTAGTCCGTAAATCTTTTGCATACTTTCAAAATACATCAATCCTTTATCTACCAATCCAGCATGAGCACAGGCCATCAAGATTCCAACAAATGCTCCATGAGAAGGACGAATACCTTCTCTTAACATCTGTGAAAAAATTTCAAGCGCAGAATCTGCAAATCCATTCACGGCAAGGCCTGAAATCACTGAAGTCCATGACACAGAGTCCTTTTTTCTCATCCCTTTGAACACCTCTAATGCTTTCTCAACTGCACCACATTTGCAATACATGTCTATCAAGGCATTCCCAACATAAACATCAGCTTTTACATCGTACTTACATATATAGTCATGAACTGCCTCCCCTACTTCCAGTGACCCTACATGGGCACAAGCAGAAAGGATGCTAGCAACTGTTATTTCATCTGGCTTCACATTGGCTGCCATCATTTCTTTAAAAAGCCTCACTGCCTCGTTGAATTGATTAGCTTGAGAATAACCCGTGATCATAGAAGTCCATGAGATCACATCTCTCTGTGGCATTTCATCGAATATCTTCTGAGCAGCAATTAAATTCCCCACTTTTCCATAGCCCATAATCATGGCATTCCAAGAAACCGTATTTTTCTGCTGCATCCGGTCAAATACTTCTTGAGCTAAGTTTACCAGTCCACGCCGTCCATACATATCTATCAGGGTATTCCCCAGGTAGACATCAATTTTGACTTGGTTTTCCTCTATGTACTTAACCATGGCATCTGCAATATCCCATTCACCCAAAATAGAGCATGCTAAGACAACCTTCACCATTGTCACAGCATCGGCCTTCATGTTTTCTGCCTGCATCGCCTCAAAAAGACCTAAAACCTCCCTAAATCTATTGCATTGGCTATACCCACAAATTAATGAGTTCCAGGAAACCAAATCCCTTTCACCCATTCCATCAAACACCGTCCGTGCAAAACCCGGGTCACCGCAAGACGCATACATATGAATCAATGCATTAGAAACAAAAAGATATGACTGAAACCCAAGTTTGATTGCGTGTACATGAACTATTTTACCATGTAAAATATCAGATTCTCGACCACAAGATTTGAAGACAAATATAAAGGACAAATTATTCCCAACTATACCTCGGTGATACATATCTCTATACATGTGAATTGCTTCCCTTGGCCGGTCGCTTTGTGACCAACCTCGGATCATGAGGTTCCAGAGAGACAAAGTGGGTCGATGAATTTGATTGAAAACCAATTTAGCTTTGAGTAAATTTTTATCAGATAGTGCATAGGATTTGATAACCTCAAACATGTATAAAGGGTCTGTGTAAAGGTGGTTTCTGATATGGTGGCCATGAAAAACTTTGACAGAATTCGAGGTGATTGCTCCAACTGGTTGTGGGTTCCCAGCGAAGGTGCCGAAGGAGCGGGAAATGGGCTTTGCCAGTCTCATGAGAAAGCTGGCCGTTTTCTGGTAATAAGAAATGGCGAACTACTTCTAAACTGATAGTGAAGACTAGCTGATTGGTTAAAATGATTTTTTTTTTTTATTTGAATGACTAAAATTCTTTTAGTTATCATATAAATATAATATAATCATTTTCTTCAATCCTGTTGAATTAAAAATTATTATATTTATTTCTTTTTATAAATAAAATAAATTTTATAAATTTGTTGAATTAAAAATTCTTGTATTCTAAATCATAATCGTAAAATTTTATAATTGATTAATCTTTTATTATATGATCTTTTTTTAATAATAAGATTTTTTTTATTGTAACTATAAGATGATTTTGAATTATAAGTAAGTAAATGCCATTACTTTATATTTAATACTTAAATGTTTTTTAATTTTTATAAAATTTAACACAAACACATACTTCAATGTCATGACCACCAATTATATTGAAAAGTTGAACTTAAGGGTCTGTTTGATTTGCTAAAAAATAAAGGACTGGATAGTACAAAAAATTTTGTCTCTTGTTTGATTTGTAGAAGACTACAGTACTGGACAAAAACTTGTCCATGGTACTGGACAAATCTTTGAATTTTTGTTACTCACCAAACCATGGGACAAGGATTTGTCCAGAGTACTGGACAAAAATTTTAATTTTTTATCTCTCAAACCATCTTACAAGTCTCTATATTTTGACTCATCAAATCAATAGCGGTAAGTCTTAATAACGATTATCAACCGGCGAGGTATTCACAACGATAAATGACTGGCAAGGTACTGACAATGATCAGCGACCGACGACACTTTTCTAAATTTTATATTTTTATAAATTACTTTAATTATTATAAATATTAAAATTGTATTATATATTTTTTAAAAATAATAATATAAAGTATTACTATAAATTAGACAAAAATGATATAAAATTTTTTGTCCAGTACGTTAAACAACAAACAATGAACAGTATAAAAAATTGTCCTGTACCTCAACTCTTTGTGCTGTGTTATTTTATTTGTGCTGTCCAGTATTGGTATCAAACGCACCCTAACTTGAACATCTGCAAAAATAAATATGCCTTTTGAGGAATGGTATACTTTTCATTATCAATGTATGCTTATTATATATGACTTAAAAATTCTCCTCTCTCTCAAAAAAAAAATCCTCTCTTCTTCCATAAAAGCTCCTATGGAGAAACTATCTTACTATTCTTACCTGACGAGCAAAACGTGTCATATGGACTAACATGATGTTCCTCTCCACTCTCATCCGCGGACTGAATTGTGCAGTTAGATCTAATGGCCGACAATCAACTATGGTACATTCAAACGCCTCAACCACCGCTTACCTCCTTACCATGAACAAAAGGGAAAATAAAAGAACAAAATTTGATACTAATATGGATCAAATTTATTAATAGCAACCTACACAGTGTGAGGATCAGGCTCAAAAAACGAAAGACCCAGTATTATATTCACACTGTTATCATAGTGACAAAAATATGCTTAGGACCAAGACGCTATAAAAGGAGATCTTAGAAAGTAAGTTAAAAGGTAACCCTAATCTATATTTACTTTCACTCCTTATTTTATTTAAATTTGTGGTATTGACTTGGACTTCTTCACAGCCTTAGGCACTTTACTTTTGCGTGCCTCTCTCTTTTCTTCCTTAACCTTTTTCTTGTTTTCTTTTCTAGCAGCTTTTCTATCCATAGGAGTCTGTGCTTCACTTTCAGCAGATGAACTCTCTTCGGAACAACTTTGGCTATGTTCGTCCCCATTAGATTGAGACTCAGCTTCATCATCCAAAGTATCAGATTCACCAGCAGAAACAGGTGACCCTTTTTTGGAACTTGTTTTCGCCTCTTGCAGTTCATCCTTCTACGAAGGTTGAGCTATTGTCTTGAAATTGTGTCGCCATTACTAGACCTTAGAAAAAACAAAAATTTCAGGCAGCGGTCTACGCAACTAGAACAGAGCTGAAAGCGCAGACGGAAAAGAGAAGGGAGGCAAGGGGAGCGTATGACGTGAACCTACAACGTGTCTTATTTTTCGTTTACATATATACAGAGCAAAAAAAAATTATATTTATATAAATATATAAACTAGTTTTTTTTAATGAGATATATATAAACTAGTTATTCAATATTTTTTTATACCATAAATAAAAATAATATTAAATTATTTATGTTACTTACTTTATATAATAAATTTATAAAATTTATGTGAACTGCTTACATTATATTAGCATTCAAGGTATTAAACAATTATTGTATATGATTATAAAAACAAAAACAAAAACAAAAAAAGCACTGACAAAGATAGCATTTTATTTTTAAAACTATTAGATATCCAATACTAGGTAACAAAGATAACATTTACTGAACTTAATTCTTTCCATAAAAAAAATCATTTTTCTAAACTTTCTCCTTTACTATAAAAGAATAAGTAAACTTCCATAAAAAATAATAAATAATAAGCAAACGAGGTATAGAATAAATCTCAACAAAAAGAATAAAAGAATATTATATTGACCAATGCTTCTTTTTGTCAGAATACATAAATAAAGCTTACAAACTCAAACAATTGTGTTGAAATGTGAGACAGCAAATTTCAAATGAAAAAGGGCGTCAGCCATTAAGCCAAGACTCAAAGAACAAGAATTTGATTAACAAAGTGTGACAGACAGAAATGAGGAACAAATTCATTCATGTGTTCAATCATCTTTCTCATCTTCTGCCTTCTCCTCCTTGTCCTTGGACTCTTCTGGCTCATGTGGCTGCTCATCTTCAGCAAGTTCAGGAGGTGGTGTGCTGCCACTGGCAGTCCTCTTGTGTGAAGCAGCCTGCAGCACATGGCTGTAGTTCCCCTTTTCCATGAAAAGTTGAGCAAAATGTACCCTGCAGTACAGGACACCATCCAGGGCAGCATAGTTGGAATGGGTCAGAGGGCACCCTGCATGAGCACACCTGAAGCATGATTTGTGGTAGCATTCTCCCTCCAGTGTCACCTGCCAACATCAGTTTACAACCTTAGAACAATCACCATGCAACATAAATTGTTAGATAAACAATTGTGGTTCACAGTTCAATCTATTCAATAATTTATGTTGTACTAGAATCGTGTAATCATTTACTATAGTGTCTTTGACTGCCATGAATGCAGGCTAAGACAATGGACAAAAGCTTTGAGATTACAGACCTTTTCCAGCGGATAAACTGTCTTTGAGCAAACTGAGCATTTGTCCTGGGTGCCACTGAACAAGGAAGAGAGTCTGCTGGGTGTCCTATTCTGTAAGATCATAAAAATCTACGTGTTAGTAAAAATAATCGAAGAAACAACAAATCTAACTAGAATAGTGAAGTTGAAGGAAGCTAATAAAAGTAGACAGAACAATGAGCATACCATGTCAGCGTTCCTCTCAGAAGCCCTTGCTGGCACGTTTTCAGTCATGAAACAAATTGCTTGTTAGCCAAACAGAAAGTAGCAGCATTTTTCTTTTCTTTTCTTTTTTAATGTAGCAGCATTGATGTATAGTATGTAAGATTTGAGTTGAGAAAATGAAAAATGCATAGAAGACAGGGAAAAAGGGAGGATTTTGGTGGCAAAATGTAAAATTTATATAATTTTGGTGGCCATATGAATAATTATTATATTATACCAAAGAAAAAAAACTTAGAAGACCATCGCACCCATGATCCCTTCCCCTCGGCCATTGGCCATAAGATAGAACATCTTACCGTTCTGGAAATTCTTGCTGAAATTTCCAGATTCCTTGAAAAGCTGCTCAAAATGGGTCTTGCAGTAGAGGACACCATCCATGGAGGAGTAGGTGCTCATCTGTCAACCATATACAAAACCATATCACTGCCCTTTTCCATTTGGTCACAGATTAAATTAGCAAATGAAAAAAAAAAAAGACAAGGTTGTTGAAGGAGTATATATATGTATCTGTACCGTAAGAACTCCATTGCAGTGGCTGCATTTGAAGCAGTTCTTATGGTAAGGAACACCTTCCAGAGACATCATGTCGACCACATAAACAGTCTTGTCGCAGGCCTTGCATTTATCGAGAGTTCCAGTGAAAGACATTTTCTCTTTTGTTCAAGAAAGAAAGCGGACAGGACAAGGCTCAGGCTCAGGCTCAGAAGCTCTGTTGTTTATGTGTTTGTTTGGTTTTTTATTCCACAATGTCTGAGGGATCAAACAGAATTTCAAAGCAAACCAGTTAACGTGCACCTCAGACAAATGGAGGGTTGAACAGTGTCTGGGATTTGTTTAAGCAAAACTGATTTATGTCAGATAATGGCGGATTGGATTGCGGATAATTAATGGTTGACCCGAAGTTTTATGAGGCAGGGATGGGAAAATTTATGCTCTGATTTGTGGATCAAAACCAGTAGAGTTTGAGGGAAACAAGGTTGTTGTTCTGACTTTTTCTATGATTGTACTGTTTTTAGCTATTTTCTATGTTTGAAGTTAAATTTAAGGAAAAGCTTAGATTTTTCTTTTTAATGGCAGAAAAAAGTTTTGATTTTTATTTCTATGATTCCATTGTTTTTAGCTATCGTCCATGTTGGAAGTTAAGTTTGTTAATTATAGCTCCTTTTCAATCTGTCATGGTTCAGGAAAAAGTTTAGATTTTTTAGGGTTAAATCCAGAATGTTTTAACTTAATATGAAGCATGTGACGTCAAATATGTTGTGGCCAAAGGTAAATGTTTAGATTAGTGTGGCAAACCTGGTTAATTCTAAAATCATTGCAATTTTTTTGGCCAACAGACAATTTCTTTGAAAAAAAAAAAAAAAACAGAGAGCTAGAATTAAATTTTTATTTAGGAAAATAAAAAAAAATTCATTTGAAATATTATACTTTAGAATAATACATGTTTCTTAATATACATTTTTCTAAAATAAATAATTTTGTCTCCTTAATATAATATTCAATTCTAATTCCATATTTAATTTAATTCCTTAACTTTCAAACTGCATGCAGCATATTTTCATTTGTTTTTAGTATAATCCATATGATCTATGCTTAATTGAGTAAATACCCTACATTTTAATTTAAATATTTCACATTTACAATTTAAATATTATAAATCAATAAATTTATTAATTAATTAACATATAAGAGATAAAACTATAAAATGTCAGAGTAATTTATCACCTTTTTATTTTCGTTCACCTTTTATAAACAAGACAGTGAGACACACCAACACATTATACAACTGGTCTAAAAATCTCCCATCATCACTGCTCACTTTAATTCATAATTATTAAGAAGGCAAGACTCAGACTTTTTCGCGAAGCACATAATCATGGAGGCAACACAACTTGCTGGCACAGTACGAGATCTGATATGACCTTTCCATGGCGATCAATTCTCCGAGAACAGTTAACACCACCATCAAGGATGTTTCGGACAACAACGTTGAGTGACTGGATACCCTTAACCTCGTATATCTCTACCTTAACATTTTCATTGACCCATTTGTCTCTTTCATTTCTTGCTTCTAAATCAAGAAAAGATGACAGATTCAGCAGAGGCGAAACCACTGATTTCACCCATTCAGGTGTGATGATTAACTTCAACCTCTCAAAATCAGAAGGGAAATGTGGGATCAGGGAAAAGATCAAGTCATTTCCTTTGTCTCCGGTTCTGCTGTGTGCTACATCGTAGAGCGCAATCTTCTTACCAGATGGTGCAGGAGAGCAGCAGCACTTATCAGATAAATCAAGCTTTGAAGCATTTTCAGTTTCAGCTTGTGGCTTTGGTGCCAATGTCAAGTTATGCCTTGGACTGTGTTCGAGATCAACTGCATCATTGGAAATGATCTTCTTGTTTGACTTTGTCCCGATTTGCCAGAAAACGTTCTCACGACTAACCTGAAGGAAAACCAAACCATTCTGAATCACAGACTTGAATTTTTTATAGTTAAAAATCAATGAAATCACTGACATGATGCATTATAGACTATTGGATAGTGCATATCTATGCACTAATCAATTCATACAATGGCTTGTGTTGTGTCAGATAAATGGTTGTGTTGATTGCATCATTTTTTAGTTGCAGGAAATCCGATTTCTACAATCACATCCTAGTGTGCAAGTGGCTACAGGGGAGAAGAAGGAGATGTGAGTACCAATTGTTTTTCTAGAAGAATCTCTTTCTTGTATCCCGTACTGCAAAAATCATGCAAAAATTCACATCAAGGAAGAAATAACATGTGGAAACTGAACATTTTCTATAGAGCAGATGTGTATATCACCAAGTAAACAGTCCAGATTAAAATTTCTCAGCTATAAATACTGTAGATTTAGGAGATCAGAACAGAAACTGAAGCAAATGGAATATTCACCTAATACCACCACCACCAGCAGGCCCATTTGTATATAAAGCAGTAAATTCTCTTGTAAATTGGATGGCATGATCCCTCTGCTCAAAAAGTCCATCCATGCGTAACCTAATATCTTCAACAGCCTTCCCCTCACCAGCACTGGGGAACTTAAGGCTATCAAATCCAATTATATAAGAAAGAATTCGGTGGTTAAGACCGGCAAAGGATTCTTCCATCCATGATCTAACCTATACAAGAATAATGAACAATAAGTTAATTGATAGCAAGCTAAATGGCTTGATTCACTAAAAGGCTGTGAAGATTACCAGAAATTCAGCAGCTTTAGCCCGTTCGACACATTCATAACCTCCATATGATATCTCTCCCCATCCTTTCCATCCATTCTCCTAAAAAAAGTATTCAAGCATCAGAGCAAATGGGAACTAGAAAGAAGAAATGGAATGACATGTCTCTATCTGCTTCAGAAAACAACTTACGGACAGAACAAATGAGAGGAAATTGAAGACATGACAAGAAGCAAAATATCATCTGCAAGGACATTAATTTTAGAGATTTGATCGAGGTTTGACATGATTTTCTGAAGTAAACAATTCTGAAACGTACCTTTGGAACCAACTGCAGAAGTTTATCAGGCACTCCTTTAGTGGATGGTTTTGCCCCCACACAGAGAACTTTGCAGCTTGATAGTGGGACAAATGAAACATCTTGAAAATCGTTGACCTGTTCAAGCGAAAAGATATGAACTTTATTTATTTGTTCTACCCTCTAAGAATACCTCCTTAGCAACAAGTGCCAAATAACAAACGTCCAACTTACCACATCAGGGGTCACATAAGCACTAGGATCTCCAAGCTCATAAAGTAGCTGCTCAGCACACGAACTGAAATTCAAAACACCCCCACTACCTTCTGCCTTTGCTACACAAACTTGTCCATCAGAACTAACCTCAGCATAAGGAAGTGATTGATCCAGGAGCTGCGCATAGGACATATCACGATACTTGTCACCTATAGCAAATAATGTACAAAGAGTACTAGCTCAACCATACAAGTTCCTCAGTTTATATCTTATATGCCAGGATAGAGTTAAGCTATATTAGCTAACCTGGATGCATGAAATATCCCCCTGTGAGTTGGCAACCGCACTCTAGAAGGTGGCCAGCTAGGGATCCTTGTGCTAGCAGCTTTAAGTCATCCCAGTTCCAACCTAGTTCATAAACCTGTCCATGTAACAGCTTCATCATTCAGAAATTTCATCCGACAGACATCTAAGCTATAAAGAACTAGGAACGCGGGACCAATTCTTATGCTGTGCACAAGATATGATTATATGGTACATAAAAATAACCTATGTAACTAAATTGGGTCCTATGAAAGGGAAAGATTGAATTGTTACTCACTGTGTGTTAAGTTAAAATGGAGTTTATTGGCCTGCTAAAATTAAAGAATATTAGAGTGTTTGATGTAGGAAGGGGGTGAAGATGTGAGTGTTAAGGAAAAGATCAAATCCCATACCATGGGTGCCAAGAATAATGCAGCATCTGCAATTCTTGAAGTGATTATCACATTTGGTTGGTACTTTTCAAGACAGTGAACAATAGGAGCTGCTCCCAAATAGGTGCTAATACCCTTCACAAATTACAGCACAAAGTTAAACCCTTCACTTAGTTCAGCGTAAGCATCTAGCATAACAAGTCAAATAAATGAAGAAAAAGTGAAAGAATAACTACAATCAATCAGACTCTTCATATAACAAATGCTATTAATTGAAGGAAAGAAGACTGAATCTGTCACTCAGTTTAATAACAAAAAGGTGGATATTTTGTGGGACATTGAATGGTCACCTGTGACTTGATTGATTACACCAGAAGGGAGAATATGCAGATAAATTATTTAATATGAGACAAAAAGTACACACGAAAGAGACCAAGATTCTTACACCCTTTGTGATATATGATTTCTCAGGGGAGAATTCTGACCCTGAAAATAGTCGAAGTATGTATAGTATAAGTAGTACAGCTTAGAAAAATTATAAATAAGGAAATCCCAAAACTTTTCATTTCCCTGGTAAGTAAAATACATCATAGGTGGCAGTATATTTCAACCATCTATATCAAAAGCTTCAGATAGGCACCTTACAAGGCACTGAAGATAAAATTACAGATGAAACAGATGCACTTATAAGGTTAAGGCCTAGAAAGAAAGAAATATAAGTCCTTATCACAAGAAGAAGGTGAAAATCAATAGGCATTCACAGAATTCAAATAAAAGTCTTCAAGGATATTTAAATACCGGGATTTCCAAAAGACGCCTCGTGAGCAACGGCAACAGAAACATCAAGCCCCAGGCTGCTTGCTATTTCTAAGACCTTCTCTTGAGCACCCAAAGGATCAGCTATTAGAAACCAAAAATGAAAAGAAGTTAGACAAACAAAAGCACCAAGTCAGATGATCTTTCAATTAAAACAATTGCAATAAGCAAAAGGATCGTTGATCGCATAACACATTATAACAAGACAACTATTGCCGTATGATCTACTAAATGCATCATTAAAATTTCATACTTGCGCCCATATTGGTTACTATGCAAGTTCCTCTTTCCACAGCCAGAGGTAGCAACTTATGCATCCATTCAGAAACTGCAAATAAAATTTTACAATTAGCAGGCCATAAACACTGCCAGACACAGTATATAATTGAAATAAAAACGTCGACTTTACATAAAGAGGGAACACATACTATGAGGATCAAAACCATCACCACCAGAAAACATTGCTTGATAGCGATCAGCAAGAGTACGCTCAGACAGGCATTCTAGTACCAAATAATTTAGGTCTTTGACTCTTTGGAGTAACTTCAGAGCAGCCAAAGGCCTGTCACCGCTAAACCCAGCTCCACAGCCAACGTAAACCTTATCCTTTCTCCTTTGAGGATCAGTTCTCTGTAATGCGAAAATACCACACTTAATTCCTCTACTGGGTTTGATGTCATACTAGAACTTCAATGGAGAATCAAAGGAAAGGAAAAAATAAATTAACCAGCTTGATCAAACAATCATGAATCTCGTCTCCTTCCGCTTGCTGGGTTTCCATCACTTTATCTGGGTATTGTCGCCAAGGACCAAGCGAGCCTGAGACCAATTGAAGCCTTGCTCTGCTCCGTACTCGTCTTCTTTCAGCGGAGTCAGGTTCATATCATGGTTTATCGGTAATTTTAATGTTAGAATTGTCTTTTTATGAAATAATAATAATATTTTTTTTTACATGAAACAATCAAACGGCAAACCTCTCACATGGAGGATAAAAAGAATTCCTTGTTCATCGTTCTTGCGGGAAGTGGGAATCCAAAATTTTATTTTATTCGTTGTTTTTTAAATATTTAAAATAATATTTACAATCATAAAAATATCTTATATATATTTTTATTTAAGAACATTGACATTCCCGTCCATATTCCTGAAACTTTTGTCAGAAAAATTCTTTGTTCTTATTCCCACGAAGAGCAATATAGTTTGTAATTAAAAATAAATAAAAATTTACTTTAATTTTTTAGAGAAATTTTTACTAGTATACTTTATAAAATTTTAATTAAAAATTGGACCTACGGATCAAATTAGTCATAGCAGACAAATTACCGCGAAAAGTATAACAGCTGATGACGTTAAGGCGCTAACCGACTTTCTGTGCTTTGACATTCATCTTTCTATTTTTGGCGCTCGAACCTCGCAGAAGAGAAAGAACTGACACTCGGTCTCAGAAACAGAGATCTGAAATGGTTGACTTCGATCAGTGGACACTTAACCCAACGTCGAGCTTCTCCTTCTGGAATAAAGAACCGTTGTGTGAGAAACATCGTTCTGTTGATAAACGTCTTGCTTGCCTGAAATCAAGTGTGTATATTTTCTGTTAAATCTTCATTTTAAAAAAAAAAAAAAAACTAGTATAAGTGTAACCCTCTTGTTTGGTTCCTGAGAAAAATAGCGGTGAAGAACGAAAAAGAAATCTTCTTTTGCACTGTGTAAATTTTCCAGAACTGATTTTACTCGTGTTTCATGATGATTTTTCAGCCGAGGTTTTTCTCGTATTCCGACCAATTATAGCCAAAGCCCTAATATTTATGCTCCTTTTTGGAATTGGGTTTTTTTTTGGGGGGCTGAGAAAATTGAGGGAAATATGAGATACTGAAATTTTTGTCATTCCATTAATATTACAGGTATAGGGAAAAGGGCTGAGAATTCTTGTTTTCCTTGTTCACTCAGAGACATGACCAATTATAGCATCAATACCAATCATGCTGTCCAGGTATCAGTTCAACTTCAGCATTTAGAAATTGAATTAGGATTCTCGGTATTATGAAAATGATTGAGAACATGTTGATACAGGGCAAAGTAATACATTTTGAAGCAAGTTAAAGATGACTACGCCATACTATTGTCCTTTGTTTTGTTTATATTCTGCCAATATTCATTTTCCCAAATCTCTACTTGCCTTATTGCATTAGTTTTCTTCTCTTGAATATCTCGAAGGGTTATTGGGTCAAATGGAGAAGGAAGATTGCATGGAGTAGAATCACTAGGAAATTTCACCATTGAGTCCTCCATGAACCTCCTCCATCTACCATTTGTTGCACATGCCATAGTTTCTGGACAAAGCTCCACTGCTGTTGGTGGTATTGTTGGTTTGAACCTTAAGAGCTTTGCATACTCATTCAGTAGATGAAACATATAATCGTATACATGTTCCATGCTTAAGTCCTCTTGCGTGAAGTTGCTACCAGCCTCTCCAATTGCTTGTGCCTGGAAATTTGAAGGAAACAAAGAGAGATACTTGTGTGGGTTCAAAAATTCTGGCATTTTAGACTTCAAAACTGGTAATTAAGCATTGAACTCTATGCTTAAGTCAAAAATACAAATTTTGAAATTATGGAAATCTCGAAGCAACCCCATAGTAATTACGGTAAAAAAATTTTACAATCATTGCGGCCAGTGCAGTCGTTGATATGTCACATTATGAATCTACCAGAGCTGTACTCCAATTAATTCATCTAACACTACATCAGTGATTGCACTAATAACACAATTTTTTAATGGCAGAAAATCCTTTATTTTCAAGCAAACCCACGGTAAAATTTAAAGAGAGAAACCTTTTCAGCATGGTTGTTACCCCATTCCACAGCAAACTTGAGGGATGTGCACTTGCTATTGTCTCTAATGGGCCAATAGTGCTGCAATGGCACCATGCTTCTACTGAAAAAATCATAAAACTTGGACTTTACATACAAAGTCATGGAATTGCATGCTAAAATGTACTTCTCACTTACAGACCAAGCCCATCCTTCTATGTATATCTTATACCTGCAGTACCAAACCAAGATGCAGATGACATTGTTCTGTATCCCAAAGAAACTAACTTAAACGAATAGAAACTAGTGCTTTCAATATAGCCCAGATTTCTTGCAATCGATGTAGTCAATGATGTGGTGTACTGAGTCATTAGATGGAGAGTATAGGTCCATAATGCACCACGTCAATGACCATGCACCATTTTTAGACTGCATGAAATCCGGTTTCAGCTGAAAATGTCTTTTCCTACCTATGGGTACATTGGTCCTCTAAGTTGGATTTCTTGAACTCTTGTTCGGATTCTTCTATCCAGTTCTGTAATCCAAACACAAGATATAAAACTGTTTATTGGTGTGAAGTAGAGGGCTTTCTTGTATAATTTTCACAACAAAAATAGTGGAGAATTGGTAAGTACCTGTATATACAGTCGACTATTCCAGTCATTTTCTTTGGAGACATTGCATTTCAAAAGGTCTACCCTGGTTACAGCCACAAATGGGTTCCCTTTCCAATATGCATAGGGCACTCTGTCCTTCCACTTTCTCCTCTTGCTCCCCTCTTTTATATCATTCAGAACTTCCTTCCAAGGCCTTATATTAATCTCAGGCCTATTGACAATTTTAAATTTTTTTTGACCGTTAATATTACAATTTCACTTTTCTAAACTAGTAGATATATAACCAGGGGATTTCGCCTTGCGCATCCCATTTTTTCTTGTCCCACATCCTATACATTTTAAAACTTCTAGTGTGTAAATTGCATTTGGGAAGTTAGCTCCAAAATACATAAGATGTGCAAAAGGAAATTTTGGGAGGTGTAAAAAGAAATTCCATTAAGTCAATACTTACCATCCCCAAAAGGACCAGTCTGGGAACACAATGTCTAAACTGTGCTCGTCCGCACAGTATCTAAACAATGTTGGTGGGCCTGAATTTGGGCCTTGAAAGTCCTTTGATGGTATAACGGGCCTATCATCAGAATCAAACATAAGGTCCAAATCGGGCAATCTTCCGGGGTACCGTCTCAGAAGCTGCAAAATGCCCCACAAAGTGAACTTATCTCTGCTGTATATTGACTGTATAAACGTCTCAACGTATACCTTCCCATTCAGGATCACTACCCTAAAATGTGCTGTCTTCCTCGCCCTCTCCACCATTTCCTTTGTGATTCCGGACTCTCTCCATGGCCGTAGATCTTCGTGGATCCATCGGAAGTATGCGGGGCATGTGGTGTTGGATGAACGGCTAGGATTATGAGAGGTAGGATAGTCTCTCGGACAAATTTGTGTCTCATTTCCTTTGGTGCATCTAAGAGGAAATTCTTCAACTTTGGGTGCTTCTACGGTTTCAAACTTGTCTTTTGAGAAGGAAACACCTGAAAATATTAACTGGAAGAAACATATTGAAAATCAGACTATAATATAGAATATCAATAAAGAAATCCCTCTCATATGAACAAAGATTGAGAATGATGAGCTTCCTTTACTACCCACAATAGAGAAATTGATTTGAAGCCATTTCGGCATTACTTACCAGATTAATCCAACTTGAAATGACACAGAAGATGGCTATGAAACAGAAGATCAACAAGATGAGTACTATAGATTGGGTCTTTCTAGACCACCAATTCCAAGTCTTCCTATTAGCACCCCAAAAGAGTTTCAGATATATTGCATTCTCCCTCTCCCTCTCCATGTTTTTAAGAGATTCTCTTCTCTAACTCAAACTCCTCTTTTGCAACAAATACCATCAGCAAACAATTCTCATAATTTCATTTTCGTCTCTCTCACAGCAACAAGTTATGGGATGGACCAAATGGTTAGCACTCACTGGTAGCCAGTGGCTGCTAGTAAATTACTTGAGAGAGATATGGACCAAGTTTTATTAGGTAATATCATGCACTCATGTAGCAAATTGATCTATGCATTATTGTTAGCTTTGCCTCCACCAATTGGTCCAATTCTACCAACCTCCTTTATTGTTTATCTGCTTATAAAAGCTTTTCTCTTTCTTTCTTTTTTTTTTTTTTTTTTTTTCAAAAACTCATCGTATACCAACAAAATGTTGCTTTAATATAGCTCTTAAATCCTCCATCTCCATTTGGAATCAAATAGGGTTTGCGTTTGATGAAATAGTTAGCAGAGTTATCCTTTGAATTAGTCTAGTGTGATGCTCTTTCTGGGGAAATTGTCTTGCTTGAACTTCGTAGTTAAAACAAACCTAATACCATTTTATGGTCAAGAATTAGTGGGAAACAACGTTAGCATCATTAACATTAAAATCATGGACCATACTTCTAAAGAGTCGTATTAAGTCAAAAACTACCACCAGAAGTTCGACTTTATTTTCTAAGCTAGAGTATCAAAAGAATCAACTACATCGAGAAGACAAACAATTACATAGTTACACGATTTCTTTCTATTTTTAGTTTTGTACTTGGTGTTCTCGTATCTTTTTAGGCAAGAGATAATTTCTTGTTCAGGACAAAAAGCAATAACAAGCAAAGCACATTCTTTCTAACAAGTGCAGCTCCAAAGTGTGATTTCTAATCTTCCCACAACTTGCCTACAATGTTAATCTTCATTGGTACTGAAGTAAGCAATTACATTCTCAAAGTATGAGCAACAGTGTTCTCAAATTACAAAAAATGGATTCTTGCCTGCAACTTTGGCATATAATTCTTGTACTGATACACAAAACAACCGACGATAGGCTGAAACTCATGTAATTAACTTTGATTTAAAGTGAGGAATGCCTCACTGTCTAAAGGTTTCGAGAGCCAATTGCTAAAAGGTGGTTTCCCCTTAAAAATTTTGGAAGCTAAACAGTATTCTTCAGCCCTGTCCTGTGAAAGAATAACGCAAAACAGGTAGTAGATAAAAAATCAGAGACATTTTTTCCCACTCTTCCGAATGAACCCATAAATCAGATGATCGTACAAATTAGTCAGAAAGATAGAATGTCCAGAACATTCAACAATACCTTAAGTTCTCGATACTTGATTCCATTGGTCAAAGAGTCATGCTTCAATGACAAGAAAAGCTCCAACAGCCTCTTTCTGAGATATAACATGACCATTGTTAATGCTTTATAAGTGATATTTCAAAAATGGTACTTAATCAGCTTACTTGCATAGAGATGACTCCGTTGACGGATAAAGTGTGCCTTTGCCAGAGGTGCCTTGCTTTCTTCCAGTAGTTCCAAGAATGACTTCATGCAAGCCACATTTATTCCAACATATAGAATATCTGAACACTCAAGCATGCAGGCAGCTAAAATCAGATTACAAAATTACATTAGGGCTAAGAATATGCCAATGTTTGAGGTAAGTACCCGCATGTCAAAGTGTTGGCAGCACTCTCTGAATGCTGAAAATCCTTTGGTGGTACCGAGGCTGCCTGAAATAGTGGCTATGAACGAAAACGATATATAAAAAGTCAGAATCCTCCTGAATTTTCTATTTTCATTGAGATACTGAACATTTCACTTACCTGGTTCACTAGAAATGGACTTGCTAGCTGATTTGACAAGGGCAGAATACGATCATACAAAGCTCTTCTCAAGTTATCCTCAACATGAAATTTCTCGGGACAGTTAAGGGGCCATCCAACAGTGATTGAAGAAATGTAAACAGGCTGAAGAATGTAGGAAAGCAAAGCTCCTGAAACAAGAGAAACAACTTCACTCCACTGGGCATTGGACATATACACTCAAAGTGGCAAGTGAGTTCAATGTATAACTTAACCATCATCAAAACATTCAGATAGATAATATTATCAGACTTGCACAAAGCTTTAGTTCATATTTATCACATGACTATTTGTGTTATGCTGGCTGTTAACTGACCTCAATGACCTTTGTACTTACAATCAACTTAATGTTTACACATCCATACAAAATTTACAAGCTTTATGACATAAACTCTCTCGGTGACAAAATTAATATAACCAGAGGTATAATTGATACAAAAGATATGTATGCATACAAACGCCTATATGAACATCAGCTGTTCATGTCATTTAACAATTAACATGATGTATTAATTTTGTAAAAGACTAACATGAATTTGTCAAAGAAATACCAGAGATAACTTCGAGGTAAGAAATATAAACGGCCCTAGTTTAAGTATGTCTGACCTTGAATACCAACAACATTCCAACGAGCTATCTTGTCTGAGCAACTAACTGACAGGGTTGTATCACCTCGACCTGGCTTCCTCTGAACCATCCCAGTTTTTGAACCATTATCTAGAAATAAAGGAAAAATCTTTCTCATTAGACCCCATCCCCCCAATATATATTATATTTATAAAAATTCTGCTAACAATACTGTTTCCATGAAAGTACTGAACAAGACAGCTTCCTCAATTGTTGGAAGTCCATGCAATTGGACAGCAGGGATCTCCATCAAAATACCAGTCTATTAATACAGAATGTAGTGGACTTAATGTGGCAATCACGCTCTAGAGAAATCTTAGCTTAACAGCAAAACACGAACTAGCAGTCAAGCACATGATCTAGGACGAAAATGAAGGTCCAATAAGAAACATCTAGGCAAAAAGCATGAACAAGAGTAACTGAAGTAGCCATGAAACTGTACATCATCAGATGTTTACCCATGATTATACTTAGCTTACCCAATATGCTACATTCTCCTAAAGGCACACTATTTAAAGGAGATAAAAGTGAACTCAGTGAAGCATCTCCACCTACAAAAGGCAATTGAGAAGGCATTTAGACTTAAACGTAACCCAATAACAAAAAATTACACGAAAGATTTTGATAACCAGAGAGAAAAGGGAGAAGGTAGTGATGACTTATAAGTACATGGTAGCTGTGATATGTACATATGTAATTTCCAACCCTTTTTCATGGTATATTTTCCTTGATCAGGATGATCTTGGTCCAACTCAAATGGTGAGCTGTTAACATCAACTTCGAACAGTTTGTTTCCATTGTTAAGCATATGCTTATCAGAAGTTTCAGTTAGTTGTTGAATCTGTGTATAGAAGAACCTGGTGTGAATAGAAGAAAAATGAAATAAAGCCTGTACAATGATGAAGAAGAATGGGAAAATCATATACTTTATTTTATGAACAAAGCTGCTTATGCAGCAGCGGCAGCAGATAAAAGAGTTCCACAACTAAACACCGTTACACCGATGCATATTCAGAACGCAAACAAAAAGATAACTTAACAAGTAACTGACATGGATTCAAACTGCAAATAGAAGGATCATCTGAACAATTAACCAACATAATTCAGATTGACAATAAAAGGGAAAACCTTATTAAAGCTCTTCGTGCTATAATTTCAGCATGGGAATCATTGACAACATCTCCATAAGGTCGTAAGAGGGAGCGTCCAATACACTTTGTTCCCGTTCCCAGTGAAACAACTTGTAAATCTGAAACCCCAAATGAGAATCGATCAAGTCCTTAACTTTATATACAGGAATTTGACAACGGAAAGAAACACAGCTAGGAGCTCAATGAAGTAAATTGACTGAGAATTTGAGAGAGAAAAAGAGTAGAACCATTGGAAGGAGATGAGAGAAGGAAAGCTGCTAACACTGTGACTTCGCGCCCTTGAGGCTTCCCTTTCTTGCGAAGAGAGTTATATAAAGCAAAAACCTTCTCCGATACCCTCTCTCCCCAACTTGCTTCCTCTGAAGAAGACGAAGACATGCTTAAGCGAGAAACCATACCATGACCATTAGCGTAGCCAGCAGACTAGTGAGAACAAGTTTAAATTGGGTCGACCCGATAGGCCTGAAGTGAAAGTTCAACACTGACTTCGGGTTTAGAAATTAATTCCTTCTAAACAAGTAGTAATTGAATATTAATATTTTAAATTTGATATAAACAAAAAAATTAGTTTAAAAATTAAGTTAAGAATTTTTTATTAGATGCTTGGAATATTCTTTAGTGTTGACTTAGTATTTATTTATTTATTTGTAATTTATTAAATAAATATTATTCAAGGTTTTATTTTTATTGTTTATATATATATATCCGTGGTGGATAAATAAAATTTACCCTTTTTTTAGGCTCTATTTTTCTCTCCTCTCAATTCTCTCTATTTTATTTTCTGTGTTTACTTTTTCACAACACGTTATCAGCACCAGACTCTATCAACCAACTAAGTATTGCCGCTTCTAATTTTCAAAATAAAGAGCCACTATGAAGTTATTTTCCTATTAACAAGAAAATGTTTCCATCGCCAAGTTATGAAGGCAATTAATTTGTCTTATAAGAACAATTTAATTTCTCTTCTATTTCTCATCCAAAAGCATGAGAAAAAATTTGAATTCTTTTAATTTGTCTCATCCAGAAGTATGAGATTATTCTTTTAATTTGTTTCATCCAGAAATATGAGATAATTCTCTTAATTTGTCTTATCTAGAAGTATGAGATAATTCTCTTAATTTGTCTCATCCAGAAGCATGAGATTACCCTTTTAATTTTCCTCATCCAAAAGAATGAGATAATTCTTTTAATTTGTCTCATCCAGAAGTATGAGATTATCCTTTTAATTTGTCTCCTCCAAAAGTATAAGATAATTTTAATTCATTTGATACCCCCCTAATCCAGAAGTATGAGAAGTTTTATTATCAACAATTTAACGATTAATTTGATATAAAATGGATTCATAAATTATCCATTTAAATATGAGAAATTTTATTATAAATAATTAATTTTTGTGGATCCTAAAGTTATCTATTTATAAAGTGGATCTTGCTATCTATTATTTCATTTAAATATGGGAGATTTTATTATGAATAATTAATTTTCTATAAAATTGATCCTGAAGTTATCCAATCAAATAGTATAAAGTGGATTTTGAAATTATCCACTCAATTGATAAAATTATTCACACAATAGATCCTGAAGTTATCTACACTTGAAAACTTAAAATAAATTCTTAAGCTATCTATTCTAAAAAAAAAAAAATGTGAAATATAATTATACATATTTTTTATTTTTCTTTTCCTTTATTATGTACATTTTTTTTCTTCCGCCTACATTTTTCTTCCAAGCAAAGTGGAATTTATTTTTGTTTCTTAATGCCGAAGCAATTTATTTCTAGTTTTTCTTTTTCCTCTCCTTCTCCTTTTCCTTTTATGGTAACTAGTTTTGCACCCAAAATTAAAGTTGAAAGCTGCGGGGCCTGGTGGGAATCGAACCCACGGGGCTGATCACCCAGAAAAATAAAGTTGAAAGCTGCGTGGCCTTGGTGGGAACTGATCCCAGAGGGGTCTAATCCAAAGTCAAACACACAGCCACTGCACCGTGAACACATTTATGTTTCATAACTCGTTGTTTCATTTTTATTTCTTTATTTCTTTAGTACTATAGTCAATATATAGAAATTATACTTATACGTAATAATTTTTGTGAGTATTCTTATTGATCTTATGGTTATAGTAATTGTTGTTATATATGGATAATGCATGATAGTTGAATTTTCTTTGATAATTGTATGTATGGTCTAAAAGAAACAGAGTTACACTTGTCTAAGTTTTCACATTATAGTAAAATAAAGCAAGTGGCATTCATCAATTTCATCTCTTATTTATGTCATAATAATCTAACTTATTGTGCTCATCATCTAACTTAACATAAATTAAGACATTATGTCATTAATTAGTCGATTATATATGGTATATAAATGTTAGGATTTATTTGGATGAATGTTTAAAATTATATGTTTTGTTTAATGATTTTAAATTTTGGAAAAAATATCTATCATTTTAGTAGCATTTAATTTTTCCACAAATCAAGTGAAAGGGATGATGTGCTATACAAAGATCTAATAAAAGTTACTTGAAATTGAGTTGTCAGTATGAACTCTTTATATTTTGTGATCTTATTGAATAAGATTCAATTTAGCTTACTATATGAGTTACATTGGTAAATGCATATTACTTGGATGGTTAAAATTAACTTATAATTTTACTAGAATCTCTAGTATAATGCCGAGATACTTTGAGCTAGCTATTTGAGCATACTTCACATTGCTGGGGTTTCTGGAGTAACCCATACCTTGGGCATCTGTTAAATCATGTTGAATCATTTGTTGGTATTTAGTTTATTGTAATGCCCTCGATTCAAGAACTTTAGTTAAAATTATAAATTTATCAACTTCACTTTTATTGCTTCTTCGTCATACTTTCAATATGTTATGACAAATGTTTAAATACTTTTGAGTGTTATTTGAGGTTATTTATTCTCAAATTATCTATGTGTTTCACTATTTTAAATTATGAAAGGATTACGCACTCAATTTGAAATATTCAAAAGTGTAGGGTGTTTTACAAATGTTATGTTTAGACCCCATGTAACACATATTTGGGGCCTGTTTGGTGCACAGGAAAGGAAAGGGAGTAAAAGAAATGCGCTTTACTTTCTCTCGTTTTGCACTGTTTTGTAGTTTTAAGGTAAAGGAAAGTTCATTCCCTCAGGATACGACTTTCCATTAATTGGAGACTACAACTTTCTTTTCAAATTTGAAAGAAAGTCAGAGAAAGGAAAGGAAAGAAATTTTCATTTACAAAAAAGTCTAATTTATAAAATTAAAATTACATTATATAACTTTGTATAGTGATAGAAGTTTAATTTTTTATATTATATAATTAAAATTAAATTATAAAAATTATAAAATTATATTTATTATAATTATAAAAGTTATAAAATTATATTATAAAATTAAAATTAAATTAAAGTTTGTATATCAATCCAAGTTATAAAATTAAAATTTATATTATAGAAATATTTTTTTTTTTAATATCAATCATGAAATTTATGATAATCAAATTGGGAAATATATATATATATATATATATATATATATATATATTATATATATATATATATTAATATTATATATATATAATATATATATATATATATATATATATAAGTTTTAAGGGAAGGGTAAATTTGTATTTACACAAAAATATATATTTTATTCCTTTAATCAAACCAAACATTATAAAGGAAAGGATTTCCTTTCTTTTCTATTACATACCAAACAGACTCTCAAGGGCTATCATTTTCTTTTCCATTTCTTTGGCTCATTTCCTTTTCAGTGTACCAAATGGAGCATTGGTTATGCATCCTAAGTCCTAGCCTTCAAGTAAAGGAAATTTATGGATATTATTTATTATTATTTTATTGGATATATCTCTCATTTTATAGTATTTGGAATATTATATTGCAGTATAAAAAAATAAATCGTTTACTAGAAATCATAAGTCATTATCTCAAAATAATTTTTCTCTATTCCTTGAAGTGAATGGAGAAACTATCAAGAAATATGAGCACATATATGGCTATGACTCGAAAAATATAGTATTTGTTATAATACTATAAATACCTCCCACCAAAAGTGGGAGAGTAGTGAAGAAAAGTGGTATAATGATATTTGAAAAACCACTATTATTTTAAGGCCATTGAGTTTGTACCTGGTGTGCATCTAAACATCTGTTAAATTCTTTTCAAGTATCAATGAAAGAAAGAGATTAATTGTTGAGACAATTTTGCTCAATGAAATGATGTTTTCGACTTTGTCCATGACAATGTGACAATTAAATGTGTCAAATTTCTTTTTCTTGAATGTGATGAGAATATACATAAGAAATTATTATTGTAGTTTATTTACTTAATTTACTTTTAATAATTTTAAGTTATTTGCTCCATTGTTTAAGCTTTATCAATTTCACATATTATATGATACGACATTATTTCTATTGTACAAATATAATGTTACTAATATACTCAGTAATGCAAAGATAATTGAGGGTTCCTGAAGAGTTGGAGGAATGAAAATGATGATAAAACGCTTCTGAAGAGCTAGTTAATGTTTGCATTGAGAAATTATGTGCGTCTTCCTCTAATTTGTACCACATATATATTAATACAATTGAAACATATGTTGTTGTAAATCATAAGTTTACAAGTCAAAATAAGTTTATTATTTGGCATGACCGGTTAAGTCATCCAGAGTTAACAATGATGCAAAAGTAATTGAAAATCATGTGGACTTTCACTTAAGAGCCAGAAGATTCTTCAATTGAAATGCTTAGTTTCCATATGTTATTTGTTCCCAAAGAAAATTTATTCGCATTAGCGAAAGTGAGAGTGAATCCCTCATATTTTAGAATGTACATGAGGTGAAAATATTTGTGGGCTTATAGACCTACCAAGTAGATCATTTAGATAATTCTTAATTTTAATCGATGCATCGACTAAATGATCACATATTTGGGTTAACTCATAACAGGAAGTTTATGAGATTACTTGTTCAACGAATTGAATTAAGAGTTTAATGCCTTAATTATATCTACTTGAGCAACACATCTAGTTAATGCTAGTGAATTCACTATTCAAGATTGACTATTGGAATACATAAAATGAACTTGCAGGCGCCTAAAATTAATTGCAAGACCATTATTTATGAAATCTAAACTTCCAAAATTGATTTGGAAACATATGATTATTCACATTTGTAGCATTGATTCGCATCATGCCAACAAATTATTTGAACCCCTCTTATAATTGGTTTATAGTCATGAGCCAAGTATATCCCATCAATGAAATTTTGAATGAGTTATTAATTGCTCCACCACAATGTATTAAGATGGGACCTCAATAGATGTTAAAAACATACGTTGAATATAAATCTCTATACATTGAGTCACTAAAATGATATTTATTTGTGACTTGGTTCGCCACTTCTATTTTTAATAAATCATTTATTCCAACATTAGGGGGAGAGAATAAGCAGTTGAAAAAGGAGAGCATTTATAATGAATTATCACCTTAATCTTCATGCAAAGCAAATATGGACTAAAAGTTCATATGATAATTTATTTGTACAAACTGCCGGACGCATTGCCTAACTAGTAAAAGTGACTAAAATTATGTGTACCAGCTGCTACTGCTCTAATCAAAATACAAGTACAAAATAGTTGTAAACACACTAGTTCCAAAGATAAAGTCCTCGAAAACAAAAAAGGAGCTAAGAATCAAAGATGGCCAAATCATGGATAAAGTAGCTTCAGAAGAGTTACCAGAGGTAACTCTAGAAAAGTCCTTAGATATAACTAATGTTTTAGTTTCAAAGGAAACTGAGGTACTGAAAGTCATGAAAATAAAGAGATCTTTATAAAATATGATGGAACCATAATGAAATCAATATTGTTGACAATGTTCACATAAAATGTAGTGCGCTATGTGATAAAAGATATTGAGGATCATTAGTAAAGATCTGCAGAGAAAGAAATAATTGGCCAAAAATTGAAAAGATGCAATTGAGGTTCGCTTAAAAAGTGAAAAGATTTTGGACCTGCAGTCCAAACACCATAAGTGAAAAGCCAATTATGAATAAATGAGCTTTTGTGTAAGTACAAAAGAAAAATGATACTCAATGATTTTTGCAAATAACTGGCATTAATTTTAAAGAGATATACTTAATTGTGGTGGATGCAAGTATCTAATGGTATTTATTTAGTCTGACAGTACATGAATGATATTATTTGCTTCTAATGAATATTGTTGTAGTCGGCTTATTCAATAATGACATCCCTGAAGGATTTGATTTGCCTTAATCAATTTATACAATCGTTTGAGTTAGTATTTATTGAAGGAAATATGTATAGAAATTACCCATTTGTCTAGGGGTGGGCACTGGCCGGGATAGGCCGGGTTTTTGGCTGTCCCGGCCCGTCCCGAGAGTACATTGGGACTGAAGTTAGCGTCCCGGTCCCAGTCCCGACCTCAAAGTGATCCCGTCCAGGAAAATAAAACATATGTCCTGGTGCCGACCCGGGTTCCGTCCCGACATTGTCCCGGGACTATCCCGACATTGTCCAGGTTCTGTGCAGCACATTTAGCAAACCCATATTTAGATCCAAAAGAATGATAAAAAGAATGACCGAATAAGCATATTCAAGCACACCCACTACTAATTGTTTTAACCTAAAAAGAGAATTTTTCATGTAGTAATGCCCATATCTACAGCTTAATCTCAAAAGTTGAAAAATATTCAAGGATCAAATCAAATTAACCAATTTGTTGAATACACTAATCTGAAATCCAAAATCAGTCATTGAGTAAATGATCATCAGCAACAGAGGCATTTAACCAATGACAATGGACATAAATGATTAAACACTCTTTGAGTCAACAACACAGCAACAAAGTGATGGGGATAACAATTCAAGTTTTCACATATGAGATAATTATATCTAATAAAACTTGCAAAAGAGCAAATCAAGAAGAACCCACTGCATTTAAAAGTGCCAAATATAACTCATTATTTGAGAGGGAAAGTAATAATCTTCGAACTAAAAAAAAGAAACAACACTTGCTAGCTTTCTTCTCATACGGTGGTGACTTTAAGACGTCCCTCAAAAAAGTTATTAGATGAAAAGATTTTTGGATTACACTAAATGGTACTGATGGCACTAAGAAGTTAGAAAGTAGCTATCTCAACTGGACTCTACAACTCATAAACATGGAGACCCTGTACTCAAGAAGAGGTAAGTGTGTAACTTCAGAATCTCCATTCAGCTTTCCCTCTACTATTTAAGGTAGGCACTTTACACAAAGGGAACAACTTAAATTGTTGCAATGATTGATATCTATATCAACAAATAGAATGTCAGATTGTTGAAAAGGAAAAAACCATGAACTTCATGATCAAGCGTATTTTAGAAACAACCAAAGGTACGACTACTGAATATCCAGAAAAGCACAAGCACGAATTCTCAAAAACCAAACAAACTAAAACACCCAAAGTACATGAAGGAAGCACAATGTGTTCATATATAACAGGCAAATGACAAAATAGCTAGTAGGCTCAAAAGTTTATGAGGGTCTCACACTTAAAAGGTCTATTTTCAGCATGAAAAACCATAAATTCAGAGGCAAATACCATAAATCAAGGAATAGAAAGATCAATCAATAGAGAACAGTGTGTAAGCGTAAGTTATTTTCTAGAATATAAGTCCATACCGGGCTCCTAGGTTCCAAAATCATGGCTTCAATTATCCATTTCATAAAATCTTCCAACTTTTTTTAACCAAATAATTATCCCCTTAACTTAATCAGTTCCTTACAATACCCCAATATTGAAGTCCGTTTGAAAAATTGCTTGCATGTTTGCTTGCTAGATAAATTGGTATTTGTCAAATAAAAATGCACACAAGACAGAAAGATGGCGCCAGCATCACCCAGATATCCAAAACAATAAAAACATCTCAGAAGCAAACCTGCGATGGCAGCGATGCGACGATGTGGTGATGGGAGGCAGCAGGGTCAAGACTCAAGATAGGGTTTCACCATGGGAGAAGATAATGACTAAATGTAATAAGATAAATTCCAAGAAGAAAATGATGCATCGATGCAGCAATGGCATGGCAAGCAGCGGACAAGGATCGGGACATGTATGGGTCACCACGGGCCGGGTCGAGATTTGCACTATAAGAGAGTGATATCAGGCGGGTCTGGACGGGACTCGGTCCGAATTATGCTTGTCCCGGTCCTGTCCTGAAATTTACAGGGACAACAAAAACTCGTCCTGATCTCGTCTCGTCCCGAATGTGTTCTGAAGGCTTCGGGTCGGGACAGGACACCGGGACGTCCCGTCCCGTGCCCACCCCTACATTTGTCCACATATTAGTAAATTTGTGTCGATAATTTAATATTATAGCTTTTGAAGAGCTTCAAAAGCTATAAATTACTTATAGAGAGAACTTGCATTAAAATACTTAATATAATAGAAGTGTTAAAGTGATTTTATATGTACAAATTATATTTAGTGTGATCGCTAAATGCGAACATATATTTTTTTAGAATCTGTCAAAATGATAAGAAATATTTGGTCTTGAAGTACCAAATCTTGATACAATTTAACTAGTTCGTCAATATGACAATCTAGCAAATTTTCTACCATGGTATTAAATTCTATAATATTTGAAGGATCTTGTACAATATTAGAGTTCATCGACACAAATGACTTGATTGATACGCACTGCACTCTTTTTCCCTTCACCATGGTTTTTTTCCCATTAGGTTTTCATGGTAAGGTTTTTAATGAGGCAACATTTGATTGTGTATACAAAAGAATTATGTACTCTTTTCCTCACTACGTTTTTGTCTCACAGGGTTTTCCTAGTGAAGTTTTTAACGAGGCACGTTCTTTAGTAATGGATATTAAAGGGGGGAGTGTTATGAATATTTTGATTGGATGTCCATTCAATAGAATATTCCTTAGGGTGGACTTAGTATTTATTTATTTATTTGTAATTTATTAAATAAACATTATCCTTTTTAAGGCTAGGGTTTCACTTTCATTGTGTATATATACTCCCTTAGTAGATGAATAAAGTTAGCCCTTTTTAGAGGCTTTATTTTTCTCTCCTCTTAATTCTCTTTACTTTATTCTCTGTATCTACTTTTTCACAATAAAATTAAAAATATTTCCTTAAAAAAAAATTATGCATAATTTATATTAAATGAAACTGATATGGATATGAGCTAAGGTCATTAGTTGCAATCTATGCAAAATAAAGATTAAGCTTAAAAAACTAATGGCCAAGATTTATACTCACCCTCCCACCAAAGTAGCACAAGCACCCTCAGAACTAGAACAATATAAAAAGAGGAGACCTTATTAATGATAAAAAGTAAGTACAAAGAGAAACCTTACTCTCTCAGTGTTTTTATTCATCATTCCCTTAATTCACTATATTAATTGAGTGTCAGAATGATCCCCTTTTGTTCTTCCATGCAAGGGTTTTACCAAATGCCACCCCCAACTTTAACAAACACCACCCCCTCTTTTATTTATTTTTTCATTTCCAAAAATACCCTTCATCCCCCCATCTCTTCTCTCTTCTCCTTCTTCTCCCACAAGCCCTAACATTCCCCCCCCCCAAATCAGCCCCCCCATCTATTCAAAAACGCTTTGGAAAATGCGTTTCAAATCATTTACGCCTAAGTAACACCAAAACGCTCTTGGAGAGGCGTTACTCTAACAAAAAAGCTCATCTACAAGCGTTTAACTCACAAACGCTCCTTTATAAGCGTTAGATGCTAAAAAACACCCTTGCACAAGCGTTGACAACAATGCTTGTGCATGGGCGTTTTTTTATCATCTAACGCTTATGGAGGAGCGTTTGTGAGTGAAACGCTCCTACAAGAGCGTTTAGATGATTTTAACGCCTGTGTACAAGCGTTTGTCGCACCAGAAAACTATACCCTCTTTGAAACAAAAATACAATATACAAACCTCGTTTTATATGCGATTGAACTCTGCACGAATAATGCAGACCCAAAAATTTATTTTTCTACTCTTGCAAATCACAAAAACAACAAAGGAAATGAGAACAAGTTGGCTAGGTTTCTTTGGGTCCTATAACCATGCGCGGGGGTGGGGGGAAGGACATGAGTGGTATTCTTTCAGCCTCCAAGGGCATTATGGTCATTTCGTGCTGAGGGGGGTGGTGTTTGTTAAAGGTGGGGGTGGTATAAGGTAAAACCCCTTTTATCATCCACTGAACTAGGGTTTTACCAAATACCACCCCCTACTTTAACAAACACCACCTCCCTTCGCGTGAAATGACCATAATGCCCTTATAGGCTAAAAGAATACCACTCGTGTCCTTCCTCCACCCCCGCACGATGGCTATAGGACTGAAGGAAACCTAACAATTCTTCTCATTTCCTTTGTTGTTTTTGTGATTTGCAAGAGTAGAAAAACTGATTTTTGGGTCTGCATTGTTCGTGCAGAGTTCAATCGCATATAAAAGGAGATTTGTATGTTGTATTTTTTATTTTGAATCGGAAAAGGTATCTGATGCCATAAACGATCATACACAGGCGTTAATAGCTGAAAAACGCTTATGCACAAGCGTTATTACATTAACGTTTCTTTAGAAGCATTGAGAAATCATCAATGCCTCTTTAGAGGTGTGGGTGAAATATATATATAATATAATATATATATATATATATATATATATATATATATATATATATATATATATATATATATATATATATATATATTATTAAATTTAAATACATTACTTATGCTTGAAGAAATATATATATTTTTAAAATTAAACATTTGATAATTTATAACATTTTTAAAATTTATTATGTGTATTTTTAAAATTAATTATATATTTTTATAATTTTTTAAATTAAATATATATATATA